>VXBJ01001156.1:949445-1242703 GCA_013400055.1 Nycticryphes semicollaris | reverse complement strand
TTTTTGCATATGAAATGTTATTAGCTACTTACTGGATTAGACCACATGGCTTGTGAGTCTGTTGCCAGCAGTGCAGCAGGGACAGATCAGCTGCGTGCATCTGGAGTTGGCAGTGATGGCCGGGATACAGCACGGTGGGGTGTGGTGGCATTCTCCCTCAAGTCAGAGCAGACTTGCTTTGCAACCAAACCACAATCTTCAATTTCTAATCTGCTTAGACTATGAAAACAACTAAGCAAGGAACCTAACTACTGCGAGGGCTAGTTTCCAATGAGAGACTATTAGAGAGCTGAGCTTTGTTATTCTTTTATTTTATGCCTTTCACAAGCAGAGACACTGAGGGCATGAAAGTGGTCCTACCATTACTTAGCCCTTATGGGGCTAGCCTTTTTTAGTTCCTTTTTAGTGAGATTCTCTGAGTTTTAACATGTTTTTATTTTGCACTCTACCAGAAGGTTCTTCCAACTTTTGAGAATGAAATCTCCTTTGAAAACAAGCTGTAAAACTAGAGGAAAAGAGAACTCTATATCAATATACATCTGGAAATATAGTTATTATACTTACAAATATCTGACTGTGTTTGTCCCACTGCTTGGGCTGATCTATGCTTCTGTGTCACCAATCTACCTTCTTGCTCCCTAGTGGTCACTGTCTATTGTAAAGGATTTAAAAGTGAACAAAGCTCAGCAGCTGGAGCATTTTCTGCAGGCCTTGCGACCTATGCGGATATTTGGCAGTAAAATGTTGGTGGTCCACTTAAGTTCTGCACGATCAAAGTCCTTAAGTCTGAGCTTTCTTTTAGTAGTGCCAAGCTATGTTTATTTGCAGTTTTGCTCTGTTTATTCTGGTTGAAAGGAGACGTTCAGCCTGCTTTGGATCAGCTGATCTGCTGTCGACCTCTTTCAGCCCTGAGTGACAGGTGTTTAGATAAGGACTGATTTGTTCTCTTTGCAGATGGAAAATGTTAGGTAAAAAGAAAGCACTGACAACTATGAAGTTGTGATGACATGTGATCGTAAAAGATTCCCCATGAAAAAAGCTATTCAGTTCAGATGTGCTAGCATTTCTCAATAAAATGGCATAAACAACTACCCGTCCAAACTGGCTGTATTTCAGCAACACATGATATGTTCCCTACATATGTATATATAATGTTGTTTTCATAAACCATGTCATGTCCTATGAATAAGTGGTTCTGGTTCTCTTCTCCCTGGTATGGATGTTGCTACTCCCAAAATTATTCATCTCCTACTCCTCCCTCTCTCATCATCCCCCTAAGTAGCCCTGCAAACCCCCTTACTCTCCAGATTCCTGCTTCTTCAGCCCTTCCCTCCTCTTCATGATTTCCACCTCTCCTTGCTCCAGCTCCTTGCTGCCCGCCTGCCCCATGGCTGCCTCCCCAGCAACTTGAGCGGTTGACAGGATGAAGCCCAGGATGGTGAGCCTGTCTGGTGCCGCTGCTTTGCTCTCAGCTCAAGTGATGTTTTGTCTTTCTGGTTGGGCATAAGCTGCACCACACTACTGAAGCAGAGCTATCTCATGAGGATGCTCTATAATTACATATTGATGTTGATGCTGATATTGTCTAATAGATTCTCAAAGGCGCTTCTCTCATTCAAATTCCTGCAGGGACTGGGGCTACATGAAATACCACTATATAAATCTTTGAAAGACAGTTTTTTAATTGTTTATCCAGTTAAAGTATGAGTCTATTAGATCCAGCACTAATTACTAGAAAGGTGCTGTTATCTCTTTGTCTATATTTAGCTTGAATTTTAGATTCCAACAACTGGCTAAGAACTGGGCATGTAAAACTTAATTAGTTCTGCGTAGTTGTCTTTTTGATCTGCTGTGCATAACAAACAACTCCAGAAAACTCAGCTTACTCACTTAGCAAAACTCCTCACCTACTATAGCTCCATGAATTTCATCACATCTGTGACAACTTGTATCAGCTGTTGATCTGTCTTGCTCTCACTGGACATCTCTCATCTCACTGTGATTTTCCAAATCAACATCCAGAACAATGCAGAGGATCTAACTGGAGCAAGTTACATCAGGGCTCAGACTGATGTAATGAAAATCAACTTATTTATAAGATCACAGAATGTCATCGTAACCTCCACTCTCATTAAGATTTCTCTTAGATACCTAGAGTCAATGTTTACTTCACTCAATATATCATTCAGTTCTCAGAAATGATAAAGAGTACTCACATTTCTAAAACACAAACATACCTGTAAATGCCCTCCACGAGGATGATAATTTTTCTCCATGCTCTGCGGCTTCGAGGCTGCCCATATACTATTGCATCCCTCAGCAAATTCTCAAGGCTCTGCATATCTTTATTTGAAAAAAAAAAACCAAAACCAAACTTAGAAAAACGTTAACAAAGATATTTCTAAAGAACTTTTTATTTTCTACTGGGGCACTATTTTCTCCTATACGGAAAAAGACAACATTAAAAACATGTATCCTAAAGATAAACTTCCTTTATTGTTAGACAAGACCCAATGATTGATTTATTTTGCTTGAATGCAATCTAGTGACAAGGAGAGTTACAAAAGGCTTCCACTTATGCACCTTATCTGGGAAACTTCTAGAAATTCTTGGCATACATTTTTATATAAAGTCAAAAAGCAACCACTTTGCTTAAGTACTGAGGCTACTTGCCAGCAGTTCTCTGTATGGTTTGTTGATACTCATAATGTCTCAAGGCTTACAAATAGTGAGTTTTTGGTTGCTTTCCAACATCACCATGAGCTCATGAACATGGATTGCTTCAGTAAAAGTCTGGATCAGACTGTGTGAAGCACGTCAGGATGGCAGCAAGAGACATCTTGTCATTCTCCAGAAGGAAAGCGAGTGAAAGATTATTGGTGAGAGAGGGAGAGACAAGTGGATATAAGCACATGTGACATGGACACACTAAATTGGTGGCAAAATGCCTGGCACTGGCAGGACTGCAATATAAGGAGACGTGAAACAATGTTAGAAACTTAGCTGTGTTCTTAAGGGCTGAGTTTGGGTAATTGAACAAAATTCTTGAAGGAAAACCACTAAAGTTTTGAAAAACACGAAAGATCCCAGGAATAAGGATCTGACAAAATGCGACTCTCAATGCAGAGCTGAAATCTAAATAGAATTCTGGTGTCTTCACATGAATAAATGCTCTCCAAAATTAATTATTCTAGTATTTTTCAAGAATCTGGATTGACATTTCAAAATGTTTTTGAAGAAATCTTACAGAGACCTGTAATACCTTGAGGAATGCTACAGATCAGCTCAAATCGTGGATTGAGAAAATGACATTTTTTTCATTATATAACCCCACTGTTCCAACAACACATCCTAATGCAGTTATCATAACCTTTTAAAATAGTACAAGACTGCTCTGTAAAATACAATTGTCCACAACTAAGAAAAATCACCTTAGATGTGTTAATATTGACATATATATGGTTTCCGCCTGACTGGAACTGTGTCATTTGCACAGTAACTGTCCATCGTGAATAACCTATGACCTGAGAGATGGCCAGGTTATGACCTGAACCTTTCCACCCCTATACCTCACCTCTTGTTAGTACCGTTTACTGGTGTCAGTGAAAGATAAGTTTCTCAGAAACACCTGTGCCACTCTGCATGTTACCATGTAATTTCCTGACCTAGGCAACACCTTGTTATAATTTACAAAGCACAAAACATACACGATAAGTTGCCCCTCATTTCAATAGTGCAATTATCTGCACAGCTCAGTGAGCTCCAAGATGGAAATGCCATTATGAATAATGCAATGCAGACAGCAGAGTTTCCACTAGATGGCAATCAAGGAAATAAAAGTTCCTCAGTGTTTTAAGAGGGGAATTTATAACCCAGCTGACCATTTGCAGCAGGTGCATATTTCATAGAAGAGAGCTGCTCACCTTCTCTTTTGTTTTGAGTAGATAATATTCAGAAATCCTTTTGAGTTCTGAGCATTAAAGGACTCCCTAGGATGACAGAAAGCTCACTTAGTCACTCAAAGTTTAGGTGCCCCCTTTTCTCCACTGAATTATTTCTCTACTGATGTCACTGTCATCTAAATCCTTTTGGGACCTTGGAAACCCTCCTCTGAATCACACAGGGTTTTTCAGTTCAGCATTCTCTCTACGTATCAGTCCAGATTGCTTCTAGACTTCAGGAAAGTCAGTTTGCCCAGCCCTCCGCGCTAAAAGCATGGCTTGAAGATTCAGTTGCTTTAACACTGGAAGAGGAAAAAGGAGAGGATAGAGAGAAGGTAAATACATGTAACTTTGTTTAATAGAGCTGTTTAAAAAATGCATGAATGTGAATAGCTCCTCTGTCCTGTGTGGAACATAAGATCACAGACAGGGAAGAACCTCTCCAAGGGATGAGCTTGCCTGACTTTACACTGACATAGTCCTGCTGGAGTACCAGCTAAGGACACATTTGTTTGCAGGATCAGGGCTATCTCACTTTCATTTTGATGCTTCATTCTGAAAAACATGTATGTGTGACCTTTGCTTATGTCTGTAACAGGTAACACATAATTTGGTTAGAAATAAATTTTACTGATCTTTGTACATGTAGTGCCTCATTTGGAAAGGGGAAATCAGGAGGAAGCGAAAACATTACCTTTAATCTTCCCTTCTAAAGGCTGACTCTGTTATTCAAAATGAAAATGCAGAGCCCATTATGTGCTTGTACTTTGCAGAAAATGGGATATAAGGAATTGCAGGAAAAACAACAATGAAAACCCTGGTGACTTCTGGATACCAATTTATTTGCCCATTAAATGTAGTTAGACTGTGAAACACTGAGACATTGAGAGGATGAGTTGCACAAGTCCATCTTGAAGAACCAGTTATGGGGAAAATAACTGTCCTTCCTTGTTTGACCATCACCAGCCTAGGCTTTGTAGTGATAATGGCTAACAACTGGTCACCAGGCTAGGAGGTGGTGTGAAGAATTTCACTACATTAATGAGTCAAAGCACAACAAAATCTATCCTTCTCTCAGTTTCCACCTTCTCCCTATGGCATATTGTCTAGATACAGAGCACAAAGTTTCCTAAGCAGGGACGGTGAATCTCTTAGGTTTTTCAGAATTGAATATAGACTTGCATAATCCTTGGTTGGGATCCTTCAGAGTTACTTCAAACTGCCAGTGGGCCAAAGCAAGCCTGGACCTGGGCAGGCAGCTGTGTGTCATGCTGCCTCCAGTGCAGGTGGGACTACAGGCTCCTGGAGGGGCCCCTGCCCTCTCCCAGGCACACTCAGTACCTCCTGGCAGGGAGACACGGTGTCTCCACCCCTCATCCTTACATTGCAATGCCGGAGATGTCATCACCATTCCTCTGTGTGGGCTGAAAATCTTCTGCGTGATGTCAGCTGAATCCTTTTAATTAAAATATATGGACTATTACTATTCTTACATCCTTCTTTCCTTGTGTTTGCCACTCTGGTTTTCAGTTTCTCCCATTTTGCACTCTCATGCAAGTTCACAGAGACTCTGTGGCTGCCTGTCCCTTCTCAGCCTCTTATGCAATCACCTTTACCCTGCTGCAGCATTTCCCTTGTCCTCTCTTGTTCTCCCCCATTGGTAATTCCCCCGGTTACTGTCCTTTCATGGATGACTTTGATGAGTGGCTCCAATGCTGTCCCGTCCTTGCGAATCCCTAAAGCAACATAGGGGAACCACTGCAAGTGTTTTGCTGATCTAAATAGTAACTGTAAGGCTGCAGAAGGTGGTTTTCATTCTATTGAAAACTAGTCTTTGAAAAGTCCCTGACTGATGGCACAGCTCTGAACAGCAAAAGCATCTTGAGTAATTTCCCTGAAAACACAGCTTTGAATACCTTTGTTTAGAAAATCTCCTATTCACACTTGGCAAGTCAGACACAGCTTTCTCAAATCAGAGGCCAAATGCAGACACAGCATGCGAAGAACAGGATATACCAGTCTCCTCGCTGTGGCAGCGTCTGTATGTGTCACAGGGAAATACATGCCAAACTGGATTAGGCTGCAGTCCAGCTATCTGGTGCAATAATCTTGTCTCTGATAGTGGCCAGAGGCTTCAAGAAGGACAAAACTTCAGTGGGTAATGTGCCTTTCATCCTGCCCTCCCTTCTTAAATTCATGGGCCACTTACATCTTTGGAAAAAAATAAAGGAACCATCTCATACTAAGCCACTGCAAACTCTTTGGTTTTTTCATTAATTTTTAACCTATTCATTTATCTCTTTTGTTTCCCCTTACTTTTTTCACTTGCTTGCCTAAAGGCATGCACTAACAGTTTTCCACTTCTTTTTTCTGTTCTTTCCCTCTTTTTTTTTACTAGAGAATATATTTGCACAGAAAGGTGAGGGCCTTCTGCTGCTTAAAAGTTCTTTTGGTGTTAACTGCAACTTTTCCAGGTAGCTGTGTTTTCTTTTCAAAGTGTCTTCATGGCACACAAATCTGAACTCCAAAGCGTTAATTTGACTGAGTGGACTGAGAAATGCCAGAATTGGATTAACACAAATTCACAACTGTTGTCCAAATAGGAAACTACATTTTGTGTGGAAACCTGAACAGCTCACACCTGCATGACACACTTCTGTCATTATTTACCTGATTTGTGAGATCCCACAAAACCCCTTACTACTTTCACAACACTCTGAAAAGGTATGTAAGGAGGAGTGAGGAATGTACTACTGTGATCCCCGTTTCAGATGTGGGTTCAAGCACCAGATTAGAGGCCAGATCTTCACGTAACCAAGGTGCTTGGTTCTGCCTTGCAATTGCCTGCCCTCCTTGAATCACTTGTTCTGATTGCATGTTGAAGTGCCCTTGCAATGAAGAGAACTGGAAATTTTTCTTCTACATGGCCTGATTTCTGTGCACAGTCACGACATTCCCACAGGCTGCTCATGCAATTGCAAATCTACACCTAAAAACATGACTACTATTGAGTTGTTTGATGCTAGAATGGAAAAATGTGGTAGAACTAGAAAGAACAGCAACTCCTAAGCCTTGTTCAACACCTTCTTATACAGGCTGATATGAACACAGCTCACTTGGATGTAGTTAGGCATTAACACACTCATCTGTCCACTGAACAAACAAAGATATACTCCCCTGATACCAGCATAAGACCCAAAACTGCACTTGATACTAATATAAGACTCAGAATTTGTGTGACAGAAAACCCTTGATAAAATCACAAGCTGATTAATGGTTAGCTACTTGGTTTTGCTTTTCAAATTTTATTGGAAGGGTCAGGGGATTTCTGCTAATATTTAACCAAGGTAGAGGTCAGAGGTTCTGAAAAAGTGCATTAAAATATATCACATTAATAACGATTGTCTTAGAAATAAAAAAGAGCAGGTGATAAATCAGTGTCTCTTTGGGCCAGGAAATAAAAACATCCAAGAGAGCAGCCCCCATATATCTGAAGGACCCCCATGACGTTCACTTGGGGAGGTGGCAGAGGCTCCCTGGAACCCAAGCCTGGTAAGGATAATGTCAGACACTGTCTGACACAAAACTAGCCAGGGTCAGGCCACTACTGCCACAGAGGCTGGGAGATGCTTCAGCCTCACACCTTCCTCTCACTGCACACTAGTTGTTGGGCCAAGCTGCTGGTTGCACACCCATTCTTTAGAGCAGGGGCTCCAGGGAGCTGAGCTTTGCTGCTAGCATCCACAAAAATTCACACGTCTCTGTAACAGAAAAAGTCCCTTAAGGGCCAAATACCCTATGGCATACTAGTGTGACCTGGGCAGGGTGAAGAACAGCGATAAGGCTAATGAGAGCCCACAGGAAGGTAATGTCCTATTCAGTACTTTTTAGTTATAGTACTGAAATGGAGTGTTCTCCACAATTTCTCAAACACAGATCATCTGTAGGTCCATGCCTGTGCACTTCTCTCAGCCCAGGTCTATAAATTCCTGTCTGTTTACAAGGAAGGGACTGTTCACTGGCAGGTAGGATGCAGGTCACATTCCTATGTCCAAATAAAAATGGACTTATAGGTCAACAGCACATTTTTGTTCTATTATTCACCATAAGGCTTGAAAACCTTCTCATATACCTGCACAATGTTTTTGTCAAAAAGAAGAAACATCCAGATGCCTTTATTCTACTTAGGAGAAGAATAAAGATGTAATAATTTCACGTTCTAGAAAAACTATTTGGATTTTTTTTGGTGTAAAGTGAAATGCCTAGGACAGCTACCCATTTATTGAAATAGAATTTCATGAACTTTGTAAAGAAAAAAATTATATTATACGTAATTAAGGTAATAGGTAACTATTACTTCCTGGCTTACTAATGAAGTAAGCATAATTATTTACTTTTGTGTAATGACAAATCCTGCATCTCAGATTATATGCTTTGAATAACACGTTTTTACGGAATTAGCTACAACACAGCCTTTGAAAGATGAATGTGCTTCAGTAGCAAGTTTAAAATGACAAGTTTTACTCTTCTGTGAAATATCTTTATCATAGAAGAATGTTTCTTATAAAATTTTCTTGTAAAAATAGTTTTTCCACAACAGGGGGAAAAAAGGGAGGGGAAAGAGATTTACAATGCCAAGCTTGTTAGAAAGGGAGGTTACTAATACACAGTTGTGCATGCGTTTTGTATAATATTAAGGAAGTAGCTAGTTCAGAAAATGTACCATTGCTTCACGAAATTGCTACATAATTATTCCTCCTCATTTTGATAACCATTTATAATAACTGCAACATTCACACCTCACTCTTCTCCTAGTGTCTCCTCTACACGTGTGCAACGAAGAAAGTCAGTGCCAAAGTAAATATGTTCTAGGCAGTTTTATCAAAGGTATTACACAGCATTTCAAAAGAGGCTGATGTTAGCAACAAGGACCGTGAAAAAAAAAAGTCTGCCTTCTCAAGCTGCATTCTAATTACAAAAAGGTAACTTCAAAATCTGCTGCCTGACTGGAATTTATTTTTGATTGTACTGCACAGAAAGCCTGTCTTGGGCACTGGTGGTGGTACCACTTGGCAGCTCTTTTATTGTCTTTAGTGCAGGGCAACAGTGGGTCAAACGGTGTGTCTGTGTGTAATTTGGCGCAGGTCCTAAGGAGATGAGCCAGCTCCTGACAACAAACACCTCGGCTCTGTATGTACAACTAAGAATGAAATGCACATTAAGATCTAATCCTTTTTGGATAGTACCCGGATTTATTCTTTGTTTCTGCACCTTGATGAAGAATTATTCCAACTGCTCATCAAAGGGCCCTAGCTAAGCCTTTGACACAGTAACATCCTCCGACTGATGCCCAGGGCCAAACTCTTTAAAGCATCGGTCATTTCGTTATATGAAATGGCATGCATCAATTCCCTGTACTCAGAAAGAAGATGTGGATGGTATTGCCTTTTTCAACTAGGATACAGAGAAGGATTTTAAAAAATAAGATAAAACACATTATTACCCGATGCTGAAATTAATGCTTATTAAAGATCTTCAAGTGGTAACTCAAGGTGCAAAATGTGCTATTCGTCCACAGGGCCAGTACAGCATACGGAACCTTTCTTTTGCATCAAGCAGTATGACATGGATAATGGCTTAATTCCCCTGTTCACAGGCATGGCAATGACAGTGCTAACATACTCCAACAATTTGGACATGAGTGTGCATGCCTGTACACATCCTATATACCCACACATTAGCAAGGACGATAATCTGGGCACCGTGCCAAAGCATCACAGCTCTGATCTAACAAACACCTGCCTAACTGAAAAGAACCCTCCCAATACAAGTTGGAAGTTTTGGTAATGTGTATCCTTGATTAATTTGTGGTACTCACTGGTATTGCACTACTCCCTGACAGATCCACATAGAGCATGGCTGTCTACTTCATTTTGGGTAACACTGTGCATCCTACAAAGGCAGTTCTGCAGGATTATGCTTTCTACTGCTTTCTCCTCCAATAACATCCTATTTTCTCCAAAGCAAAAGGCACATACATATATTTCTTCACATGTGATTTTAAAAGATGTTGGTGACATCCCATACACATTTATGATTAATCATATTCATTGACAAGATTACAGAAATATTCAAAAGAAAGATTTTTTCTAATCATGGAACTAACATACCGAGAAACTCACACTGTGCTGAGGGAGACAGCATGAATGTGTGAAGCTTCTTCTCTAAATACAACTAAGGTTAAGACTCAAGGCCTACAAAATTGTGATGACAAAAGCTGACACTCAAATTCCAAACAGTATTTGCATAAGTTTCCACAGTTTAATTTTGAAAAGAAGTTAAGGTGGTGTCCCAGAAATGCCATACAAGACTGACTGACTTTGGCAAATCAGATTTCTGATCAAGAAAGCAGTAAGTTTTTCCAAAACAAAATGGATGGGTTTCCACTGATGTTTGCTGAGACCCTTAAAAGGACTGTCTACATATTCCAGGCTGGATTAGTGCTTTTTGGACAGGTCACTATTATTTTTAGGTTCACAAGTTATTCAAAAAAACATCATCTTTAATTTATCATATGCACAAGCAGAGGCTGGTTAGGTACCAGGTTCTTGGGAGCAGAATGAAATATAGAATCATAGAATCATCTAGGTTGGAAGGGACCTTTAAGATCACCTAGTCCAACCGTCAGCGTAACTCTGATAAAAACCCATCACTAAACCATGTCCCCGAGCACCATGTCAACCTGTCTTTTGAATACCTCCAAGTATGGTGCCTCAACCACCTCCCTGGGCAGCCCATTCCAATGCTTGATAACCCTTTCCATGTAAAAATTTTTCCTAATACCCAATCTGAACCTCCCCTGGCGTAACTTGAGGCCTTTTCCTCTTGTCCTATCACCTGTGACTTGGGGGAAGAGACCAACCCCTGACTCTCTACACCCTCCTTTCAGGTAGTTGCAGAGACCGGTAAGGTCTCCCCCAAGCCTCTTTTTCTCTAGGCTGAACAACCCCAGCTCCCTCAGCCTCTCCTCATAAGACTTGTGCTCCAGACCCCTCACCAGCTTTGTTGACTTTCTTTGGACCCTCTCCAGCACCTCAATGTCTTTTTTGTGATAAGGAGCCCAAAACTGGACACAGAACTCAAGGTAGGGCCTCATCAGTGCTGAGTACAGGGGGACGATCACCTCTCGAGTCTTACGCGCCACACTATTCCTGATACAGGCCAAGACGCTGTTGGCCCTGCTATTGGAGGACAGTTAGAAATAACTCCTTAAAGCGAGAATGACAGCTCCAAGTGAGGTCTCCACAGCGTCCCTAGCAGTTGAGAATAGTACACTCCTCAAACTGGTATGGCAGCCATGCCTAGCACATCCAGATTTGTGGAAGTCAACCAAGGTGGGGTATGTTACAGGGTAATCTATGAATATAGATGTAATATCTCTATGTAAAAACATTCAGCTTCACACGATCTTTAATTATTCAATGATCTTCAGAAATTGTTTCTTGCCCAAACTGTGAATAGATATTAATTAATAACAACACTTTATATACTAATTATAGTGTGCTTTTAATTCCAACAGATCCTTAGGCTTTTTACAGCATATGCATAATTCATTTTTTCTCACCTCAGGGCTAAACTCAACACTTAATAAAGAGAAGAGACTGTATTAGCTATTAAGAAAGGTGATCAGACCTCTTTTCTCATTCCTCACCATTTCTCTACCTTCTTAACCTCTGTTGCAATCACTGCCTGGTGGCAGCAATGGGGTTGGAAATATGATTTACAACAGGTAATAAGGGAAAAGAACAAGCTCTTGTCATCAAAGTCAGTCACAATTTCTCTGACAATAACCACAGCAGCATTAACTAAATACATTTTAAAAGCAGGAGCATTTTAGAAGATAATTATATGATTATGAAGTTAATGTGTGATTTATATACTAGAATTATACTTCAAAGAATATTTGGGATGATGTCTTTAATATAACCATCTGCATCTTTGGTATACCCTAGGAATTCAGGGTAATTGTTTCAAAGCAATGCCACATGAATATAATACTGGTTGCACTGAACCTGCTAGAAACAGAGGCAGGAAATATGGAGTATGTTTTTGTAGGTATGTTTGTACTATTTTGGTTATAGTGACAATAACACAAAATCTTTATGACAGCATGCAATCATTCAGTATGTTAAAAAGAGAGCAATGAGATTAAGACTCTGGATTTTGAAATTAAGGTCCTATCTGATGACCCAAATTATGCACAACAGCAATTATAGTATTACACTATTAATTTTTCCCCACCAGAAATCACTCATAATATTGAACAGTTAATCCTTTTGTCTAGACAGAAGTGTTATCTGGGAACTGACAGGAATGTAAGCATTGAAAGGAAGCATTCTTGCCTTTGAGATGTGAACAACTCTGTCTCTAAATATTTCCAACTTCAATACTCACTATTATGCTTGAAGATTCTAATAGTAGCACCTGAAAGCCTCGCACCAAGAACGAGAGAAGTGTGGTTCAACTCATCACTTAAAATGAGGCAGCCCTGTGGAGAAGGAGTACAGTAAGCATCTGCACGAACTGGGAGGCTGTTGACCTGTGTGTATGTGCATGTCAGCACACACTTGTGTCTATGTCACAGCATTGCATCAATTAAGCTGTAAGTATTAAAGATGAACTGGATTATCTGCCGCTTTTCTGAAGGTGCCAAGATGCACCGCAAAGGCGAACACTTGCTGTGGGATCAGATTCTCAGGCATTCCCACATGGTGCAAAGGGGCCAAATATTTCCTGTAACTGGAAAGTCGTGAATAACCATAGTATAGAGATTGACTGCTTTATAGTGAAATCAAGAATCCTCTATCACCTGTCTATAGTTTGTGTTGCAAGGGAAATACAGTCACCACCCCATATATAAAGACTGCATGATGGTAATGTAAGAAGGAGGAATACTGAGGCTGGACTGACATCAGCATTTTGGGCTGCAGAAATGAGATTAGGACAGATTGATGCCTCATAAGTCCCACTTCTATGAAGATGTGAGTGGACCCTAGGCATCAGACAGAGTCCTTCTCTGGTAAATGCATATACAGCTCACCTGTAGTATATTAGATTGGAAACTCATTTTCTTTTTAGAAACTAAAATAGAAATGCAGGATAAATAACTTTGTATATTAGATTAATGGGAGCCAGGATTCACAGTTGAAATTCAAGCTGGAACCCTAATTTAACTCTGCTTCTATTGCACATCTTATCTTATGCTGTGGTTTCATTATCACAATTTCAGCATTAAGTAAATACTTATTTTGGAAACACAGATTATACCTAGGTTGAGAGATACTCAGACAAAAGACTGTTATGCAGAACTGACAGTTAGACTATATGCAACTTGACAAGGAAACGTAGGTGTTAGGCGCAATTATAGAGGAAAATTTAGGAATAAATCTCCCCAACATAGGGCAATTACATATTATCTGTAATATATAATAGATATTATAATACCACATATTATTTATATATACTACATTGTTATAGTTATATTCTATATAATATATATAGTAATATATATATTTAGGCTACTTATCTCTAAATATCCCACCTTGGAAAGAGGTCTGAGTCTTCACATGATGAGAGCTAAGTGAGGGAAAACTCCATTACAGCTAAGCAACGGGTAAGTATCTTATGCTGTTATGTATGTCTGCAATTTCATCCATTTACCTTTATTAATTCTCTGTATCTGTTCCCTTTGAAATTGCTGGACAACTTCTCCAGCATTGTTGCAGGTTGAAGTTCATGTTCTGGGCAGCTCAAGCAATTCTCCCTGCCCAGCCCTTGTGTACATGTACTTCAGAAATCTCTTGCTGCATTTATCTTCAATACTGAGTGAAAGTGACTTCACCTCTATGCTGGTGCTTCAGAAGAAATCTTGATTACACCACACACAGCGAGTTAATTCCATCTCCACCAAGAGGGAAATACTGTTTCACACTTCCATGAACTAAAGAGGACCTACCCACTTTCTGAGCTAACAGCACAGCGTGTCTGCTTGTTATGTCAGGAGCTGTGATTGACAAGACGATGGATTTTCATGTGCCTTTGTGGCAGGTACCCCACACTGGAGCTGAAGTCCCTTTAACACCACATAAGAACCTGACTTTTGTCAAATATCACAACTTCAAACTTGCATGCATTTGCTGCCAGCTTTCTTTGCAGGGCTGGCTGGAGATCTGTTCATCATGAGTGCTAAACACTGTGCTTTCTCTTTTCTAAAAGTGTTATAAAAAATATCCTAATCATCATCTTTCACCACTGGCAGCTAAGCAATATATCTGCAAGTAGTCCAAGTACTTCATCCCACAACACCTAAGCAATGAGATGCAAAATTTGCTAACGTTTTAGGGAGAAGTAACTTTGTTAAGAGAAGCTAAACAACCACATCACTCATCCTTAAACAGATGTTAGGTGTGTGATAGCAACACCCGGAGCTATAGAAAAATGATGAAGGAGTATATTTAAGGTCACAAGTCACCAGTTTTATGACTCATGCATTCCTGATATCAAGTTTTGTTCCTCAATCAAGCCTTTCCACTTAATAGAATACTGCAACAGTTGTTAAAACAATTAATAAACGATTGTTCTTTGTAGTCCTTAAGTAAGTACTCACCTTCCCAACAAGGGCTGGAATATTCATGGAGTTAGTTGCAAAGCCCATGCCAAACACCATAGCATCTTCCACACCAAGGAACGTGGCGACAAGTTTCTCTAGTTCTACATGTTTGTCTAGGGTGCCTGCAGAAACAAACACAGGGAATCTTAAATCTCATTAAATTGTGAAAGTTATTAATTCTAAGGACGTGAAACATAAAAAAAGAACAAGTTAGAAGTATGTCATTAAGCTATATGACATTCAGTTCTAATGAAAAATCTATATGATGCTAAGTTCTAATGAAGGTTTTCTATTTGTATCTTGCTCATTNTAATGGGAGCCAGGATTCACAGTTGAAATTCAAGCTGGAACCCTAATTTAACTCTGCTTCTATTGCACATCTTATCTTATGCTGTGGTTTCATTATCACAATTTCAGCATTAAGTAAATACTTATTTTGGAAACACAGATTATACCTAGGTTGAGAGATACTCAGACAAATCTGCCGAAAGACTGTTATGCAGAACTGACTGTTAGACTATATGCAACTTGACAAGGAAACGTAGGTGTTAGGCGCAATTATAGAGGAAAATTTAGGAATAAATCTCCCCAACATAGGGCAATTACATATTATCTGTAATATATAATAGATATTATAATACCACATATTATTTATATATACTACATTGTTATAGTTATATTCTATATAATATATATAGTAATANTAATTCCATCTCCACCAAGAGGGAAATACTGTTTCACACTTCCATGAACTAAAGAGGACCTACCCACTTTCTGAGCTAACAGCACAGCGTGTCTGCTTGTTATGTCAGGAGCTGTGATTGACAAGACGATGGATTTTCATGTGCCTTTGTGGCAGGTACCCCACACTGGAGCTGAAGTCCCTTTAACACCACATAAGAACCTGACTTTTGTCAAATATCACAACTTCAAACTTGCATGCATTTGCTGCCAGCTTTCTTTGCAGGGCTGGCTGGAGATCTGTTCATCATGAGTGCTAAACACTGTGCTTTCTCTTTTCTAAAAGTGTTATAAAAAATATCCTAATCATCATCTTTCACCACTGGCAGCTAAGCAATATATCTGCAAGTAGTCCAAGTACTTCATCCCACAACACCTAAGCAATGAGATGCAAAATTTGCTAACGTTTTAGGGAGAAGTAACTTTGTTAAGAGAAGCTAAACAACCACATCACTCATCCTTAAACAGATGTTAGGTGTGTGATAGCAACACCCGGAGCTATAGAAAAATGATGAAGGAGTATATTTAAGGTCACAAGTCACCAGTTTTATGACTCATGCATTCCTGATATCAAGTTTTGTTCCTCAATCAAGCCTTTCCACTTAATAGAATACTGCAACAGTTGTTAAAACAATTAATAAACGATTGTTCTTTGTAGTCCTTAAGTAAGTACTCACCTTCCCAACAAGGGCTGGAATATTCATGGAGTTAGTTGCAAAGCCCATGCCAAACACCATAGCATCTTCCACACCAAGGAACGTGGCGACAAGTTTCTCTAGTTCTACATGTTTGTCTAGGGTGCCTGCAGAAACAAACACAGGGAATCTTAAATCTCATTAAATTGTGAAAGTTATTAATTCTAAGGACGTGAAACATAAAAAAAGAACAAGTTAGAAGTATGTCATTAAGCTATATGACATTCAGTTCTAATGAAAAATCTATATGATGCTAAGTTCTAATGAAGGTTTTCTATTTGTATCTTGCTCATTTGGGATAATCACAGAATCACAGAACGGTATGGGTTGGAAGGTACCTCTGCAGATCATCTAGTCCAACCCCCAAATAATGTAAGGAAAAGCAAGGATGTTAACGCTATCCCATACTGTTGCTGTTAAGGTAGCAAAACAGTTACTACTTTGGGAAAAAGGTTTCCTTTCTCTATAACAACAATTTTTGACATAGTTTATTTTGAAGAGTAAGTTTGTGACTTTTCCCCCTGCAGTGAGGACAAAAATACCTCCTTTTTATGGGAAATGTGGGACAAACATGTTAGGCATTCTTGAATTCTGTCTGGATGTGAAAGCAAAAACTGATGACAACAGAATTATTTCATTTTTTCTTTTGTATGTATCCAAAATCCTTAATTATGATCTTATATGGATAGACAAACAAAAACATTCTCCATCTTTTTCTGCTTTGGAAGGTAAAAGCTATGCCACTCTCAATAATTCATTATAACTTTCCTCTTTCCTCAAACTCGGAAGTCAAACACCAATGATAACGCAACACTACAGAGCCTTCTTTATGGCATGTTACTTAACTAATATTAGTGCCTGGATTCTCCAAACAAATAAGGCGCTCTGACTGTCCAACAAAAGCAATATCTTTCCCACCCAAGTTACAATGGAGGATGACAAATTACAGAAGGCAACAAATGAAAGAGTGGTGTTAAGAGATTGAGATAAATAACTTTGAACAGTAACGAATTATCTCAACTTGCCAGCTCTCTAGTCTTTGGTTGCCTGGCTGTGTATTGCAGGTACCAAGGCAGAAGGAACTCTTACAGGATCTGTAGGGAAGAAAAGAGAGTGGCCTGTGGATTCTGACAGAGCATTTCCCCTAGTAAAAAGGTTGTAAGCAGCAAGCAGAAACAAAAAAAAAGGAAATTACTATCTCACCTCACTTGCGCTGCACAAATTGGTGTCACAAAAATATAGGCGAAGTGAATTACAACTGATGGAAACAAAAAATATGTGTTCACTGTGATGAACGAGGGGCAGATGAGTGGAGGAAAACAGAAGCTTGGCTACAGTGTCTCAACAAGATGAGCTTACCTTCATCATGGTGGAAAGCTCATTTAAAAAAAAAAAATTTCTAATAAAAATGTCAGCACTACACTTTCAACAACAGCACTACCTCAGCTGGTTACAGTGAGGTAGTGTTTTTATTTTTTTTTCTTGTTGAATATTCAAAGTAAGAATGGCATTCACTTGCAACAAAATGCAAAAAATATCATATCCAATAGCCAGAGAGGCAATAAGCAAGGATTATGTGGTTTCTGGAAAAAAACACGTGATTTTGCACAGATCCTGCCTGGATTCTGCTAGAATCATAGAAACACAAGTTTGGAAAGGACCTACAAGATCATGTAGTCCAACCATCCTCTTATCACTAATACTACCCACTAAGCCCCAAATCATGTCTTTTAGCACCTCATCCAGACACTTATTGAACACCACCAGGGACGTTGACTCCACCACCTCCCTGGGCAGGCCATTCCAGTCCCTGGCCACTTTTGGGGAGAAAAAGTTTTCTCTGACATCTAATCTAAATCTCCATGGTGCAATTTGTGGCCATTCCCTCGAGTCCTGTCATTAGTTATCTGGGAGAAGAGGCCGACCCCTCCTCTTCACAACCTCCCTTCAGGAAGTTGTAGAGTGCAATGAGGTCTCCCCTGAGCCTCCTCTTCTCCAGACTAAACAATCCCAGCTCCCTCAGCCATTCCTCATAAGGCTTGTGTTCCAGACCCCTCACCAGTTTTGTTGCCCTTCTCTGGACATATTCCAGGGCCTCAATATCTTCCTTGTAGTGAGGGCCCCAAAACTGAACACAGTACTCAAGGCCTCACCAGAGCTGAGTACAGGGGGATAATCACCTTCCTGCTCCTGCTGGCTACATGGCTACACTATTCCTGATGCAGGCCTGGATGCTATTGGCCTTCTTGGCCACCTGGGCACACTGTCAGCTCATGTTCAGCCGAGCATCGACCAATACTTCCAGGTATTTTCTTCCTCACAGTCTTCTAGCCACTCTGCCCCAAGCCTATAGTGTTGCATGGGGTTATTGTTAGCAAAGTGCAGGACCCAACACTTGGCCTTGTTGAATCTCATCTCATTTGCCTGAGCCCAGCCAAGACTTGAGCTGACTCCAGCAGAGCTTCAAGAGTGCCTCTACTCATTTTGTCACACTGGATGTACATTGAGCTGGCTTGTCTCTAGCTCTGTGCTAAGTTAGGTAACACGATGTGGAAAATTGGGCTCGGTAAAACTTCCAGTAGATGTGAGCTGACTCTGAATGAAGCCCTTTGAGGATGGCTACATTTTGCATTTGCAGATGCTGAGATACACAAGGATATGTGATGCCACACAGAGCCACCACGTAGTAGCCAAGCTCCATGGAACACAAAACCACATACTGTTTCACAGCTGAGCTGCTCACTGAAGATGTGTTTGAGAATCTATGTCTTAACTTGTAAGTGCAATAGGTCCCTGGGTGTATTACTATGGTTAGTTCTATATTTTTTGCCTTTTGAGCGCAGTCTTCAACCTGGTTACAGCACTCATTGATAACTGAGGATTCCAGGGTGGTCAGCTGCCCTTGTGCTTCCTGCAAATGTTGTTTTGTCACTTGAAGACTATTGGCACACAAAGAGAAGATGAAGTCTGAAATAGAGCTTGAAGCCAGCCATACACTATGGCCACAGCTTGAATTAGGAGATTTGTGAGAGTATGAGAAACAAGCGGGGTCTGCTTTGCAAGGCAGGCATTTTAAGGCAGGAGAAAATTGTCCCTGACTTTTCCAGGGGTAAATCTGACTGATGCAGTTAAATTGCTTTTTGGAGTTGCATCATATGTTTTCTGTTTTTACAAGCATGAAAAACCTGACTCACTACAGATTATTCTGTTCAAGCATTCAAGCAGGAATGGCACATTTTTTTCATTTTTTGCCTTTTCTTTTTGTTTGACTTTGTGATGGTAAAGAGTAAGACATTCTGAAAATTAGCAATTCCTACTTATTATTTACATATCTTATGAGTGAATGCACATGATCTTGTATATTGCTATTGCCTACAAAACCTGGAATGTAAATTGGAATCAATGGGGGTTCAGTTTGCAAAACCAAAACCTGAATGACAAGGATTTGCAAAATAAGCCCTACTTTAATTATAATGGCAATATTGTAGGTGGTAGCTGAGGTGTTGCAGAAGCAATACAATGCACATAGTACTGACAGTGGGAGTTTTGTGACAGTGATATACATCAAGTAGAGCTGATAAAGCATCTCAGCTTGCATTTTCCCAGGTTTAAAGTAAAGGAGGTATTTATTTAATAAATTATGCAATTATTCAGAAAATTTCTCCAGTATGGGTCAGGTCTTGGATACCATATAAACTACACCAATTATATCACTTCACTGGAGAAAACAGGGGAGACAGATATTCTTTGCTGGAATAAGGCTTGTCCACTAGTATTCACAGCTGGTCATAGCAACCCCGTCAAGAGGCAAAAACAGCACTATCAGGCAGATCAAAATTTGATCCAAAGGAAATTTTACTGGCACAAGCTGCTACATCTCCAGATACATAAGCAATGCAGTAGTTATACTGGTCTTCATTAAATTAACCTGACTTGGCACTGCTAAGGTTATCATGGCCCTTAAAACATCTTCTATTGTGCTGGATTCAGACCAGCATCATGATCTGGTGAATCAAAAACGATGTATTAGATATATTAGATATATTTTATATATTAGATATATCACATGTATTTTTACTAATACAATGTACACACAGATACCTTCTATACTTGTCCTATACACAGACATTAGACTATTTCCCCATACTCTACGTACTTGATTTTTATACTGACTACAGCTTGGTTTGAACTGAGAAATGGGGAAGATTTAAGACAAAAAGGAAGAGAGAAAGCTACCAGCATCTTTAAGAAACAAATTGAATACTGTCTTTGAGAAGTTATTCCTCCCATCTGAACAGTTGTATGCAACAGAGTAAAACAAGTGTTACTCTGTTCTCTGTTTCAAGCCTATATAGGTGTTATTGAATGTGAAATTGAAGATCTTACAAGAAGTGGACTTCTACAATGTTAGCCACCTTCACAGATTCCCACACTTTTCAAAGCAAATCCCCTCCTTTTCAAAATCTGATGGCTCAGTTTTCTCCGTCAACAAGCCACTGCACTGTGGGGACAGAGGACATGAAGTATTGTGTGCTTTGGCAGACTTTCATAGGCTTATCCCTGGTCTTGGGTTGAAAGTCACTGTCAGTCGATCAGACACATGAAGCTGGCAGATGCACTTCCCATTCATTACTTAACTTTGATGCTTTCAGCTTGGATAAGGTGGTTTATGTCACTGGTTAATCTGTCAATACAATCTTGCAAGTGCTAATGACATGTACTGATTAATCTGCAAACCCGGCAGCGGTATCCTTTAATTGAATTTTTTGTTTGGAACTCTGAGACCCAAAGACAACAGGAAAATACCTGCTTGCTTCAAGTTAAACAAAAGCTGGAGGATTAAATTGATATAAGCAGCAAATCATTGAAAGAAAAAGAACAGATTCACATAAAACCACTTCCACATATGAACAGCAACTAGGGATCCTATGGAACACTGATGTGACTCACCAAGGTGAATATGAACCATTACTCTATGAAAATGACAGTTTATCAAAGGTAGCCTTAGGAGGTTGGGGAACAGAACAAAACACCTAAACTTCCCTGCCACATTTGAAACTTAAGGTCACAAAATCACTCTGGCAAGATATTTGTCAGAAATGAAAAAATAAGATTACTGAAACACATATACACATTTAGAAAAGCAAGATTGGATGAGTTATTTACTAGAAGGATGAAGAAGCAGAAGATGTACAAAGTTTATTATTTCTTTACACATTCTACAAGAGTGGATGATACAGATGCATCACTGTCCTACAGAGCCCACAAAGGCAAAGCCTAAAATTGTAGAACGTTACATATTGGCAAGAGAGAGGAGGAGAAGCGCATGGTAATGTTATGTAGTTGCTTCATCGAACACCACATGTACACAAAAGAGCCTCAAAAGAAGTGAGTATCAAGGAAGCATTTGAAAAACATTCTTAATGTTGCTACCAGGCTTTCATACTACAAGGATCCTGCGGGTCACAGACAAAACAGTGTACCCATGTAATGTACTGATTCTCAGAAAAGAGTAGATTTATTTTAACAAAACTTCCAGTTACATTTAGATCTTCCAGTTTTGTTTGGTTTTTTTCCTTTACAAAAACACAAGGCTGAAATTTACAGTCGAAGCCCAGCCTCTTCATGCCAATCCCTGGATGGCAGTATTTTAAGTGTCTAAATATTCACATGTATGTAGATAGCATTATATATTGGAGACATGGAGATATTTTAGCTTTTGAACAGGTCACACAACCCTTAGTTACTCCTGATGCCTTCAGTTCCACCTGCCAGAAGACAGACTGTCCAGAGCTTAATCAGGCTTTGCAAAGCATACTTTTGCAATTGTGAAATACCAGGAACATACCTGAACTTTCGATAATAACTTGGATCAGGTATTTATGAGAGAGTAGGCACAAAAAGAAAAATTATGTTAGTAGGATATAACAAAGAAAGAAAATTCCTCTCCTGAACTGTTCTCTAATTTGTAACATACCCTAACAGAAAGTAGCCAAGGTTATGATCTATTTATTTCTATATTTGTACAGTACTGAGTTAAAATGAGCCCAGGCTCTAATCAAAGCTTTGAAATAGTATAAAAGAAAGAATGGCCAAATAAATATTTTTACTTTCTTGAAATGCTGCCAGAAATTCATAGTAGGCCTTAAAACTTAACAGAAGGAAATGAACGGGATGGAACTACTTTTGTAGTTTAAATGTTGGCACGGGTTTTCAGATCTGCTTTTTAGAAATCGGATCACAATCAAATATAAAAAAAATGGTCAAACAAACAAAAAGCCCTAAAACTGAGTACAAGTGAAGTGTTAAAGTGTAATCTCCTAACCATGTCCTCCAGAGTGAATCACCCTGCAAGTGTTTCTATGCAGGCTCCAGCTTGTCTTTTGGTCCAAGGCATAATCACAAGAGAAGGATTTCAAAAGGCAGGAATCCTGCCTGGCTGCTTAAGTAGCACTAATGATACATTTGCTTCTGTTACTCATGTAGAACATCTCCATAAGGAAAAATGGTGAGTTAGATAAATAGAGCATTGGAACTACCAGCTGCTCATGTGACAGCCCCATCACCGCCCTGCTGCTAAACCTAGGAGCATTCAGGGCATGACAATCTGCCTTATCTTAAAAAAATTGTAACACTGATTTTATTATCGTCTGCAATCAGCAAGCAAGAAGCGGTGTTAAATAATTATTTGCATATTTCTGCCTTAATAATTTGAAGTTATGTTGCTCAGAAAAGGCTGACTATAAACATAAGAATGACAGGATGAGCTCAGACAAAAGGCTCATGAGCCTGCTTCCTACAGGAGCCAACTTCAGGCATTAAAATACATTGATTTGCATGGGAAAAAAGAGACTTGGCATTCAAGTTGTCATTCTTTTCACTATATAGAGGGAACACACGCTATTTCAAATTTAGTTAGATTCCAATTTGTTAGCATTTTTATTAATCTACAAAATAACACTTTTGAGATGATGATTAAAATAAATACAACATAGCACAGAGTTGTTTTGTGTGAAGAAATACCCTAGTGTTCAAAATACTCCAATTACTTGAATAGCTGGTTACTTAAATCCTTCAACATTTAAGAATTATTGCTTCAGACTCAATGTTTATTCCTGGAAAAAGCTTCCTGCCTTTTCATATCTCAATTAGTTTCTTGACTTACAATGGATTAGAATAAAGAAATTAAAAAATTGACTTTTTCTGCACCTGCAGGAAAGAGCGCTGCTGACAAAAGCTGTTTTAATTTAAATTACACCCATGATCAGTTTTGTCAAATATGGTAGGTGCAGATCTCTCTGTATCCTCCTTTGACATCTCACATAGTTAATGCAGCATCTTTTCCTCTGGCTTCACTAAGTTTAACCTTGCCATTCTCAGATGCACTTAGAATGCTCTTGCCATTCTAGGTGAACTGTCCTATTGTTCCTCTCAGACTGTCCCTCTGATCAAGAGGGTCCTCATTCTACATCTCCAGCTGCTCCAAATTTTTCTGAAGGATCTTACGTATGCTTAATTTTTTTTCTGCCAAGATCCTTCAGGAACTACTTCTGTCCCATGTACCACACAGAACTGAAAAGGCTTCCACCTCTAAGACCACGACATCAGCATTTTTTGCCTTCTGCCTACCATCTGCAAACAACCATTTTCATGCATTCACCTAAGCTACTGCTCTTAAGCTTAGGGAACGTCTTCTATGTGCAACTCTTTCTTATGGATATCATTTAAATGCTTTCCCTTATGTTGTCTTAATTTTAGTCTCCCCAGAAACATTAAAAACAGCCAGGTGACTGCTTCATTAGTTCCTTATGCACTGCCTCTATTGTAAATACTGCCCCACTTGAGCAAAATACGTCTTTCAAAAAATAGATTTTGAGAATAGATCTTTAGAAAAATGTGTATGTTCCTGATTCAAGCCAAATTTGTATGATAATTTGCTAGTCCACAGGTCTGGTGTTAATGATTGTACAGCAATGGCCATAGGCATATAAGTAATAATATAAATTAATACTGAATAACTAATTACATAAAATGAAGCTAAAGAAATAGTACTGGATGCATTGCACCACCCAAAACGTCCCTTTCACCCATAATCCTTCAGCTGACATTGGTCTTGTATTGATGTCTGGGGAAGAATGAAAGCAGGACAAACATACACATAGTAGTATCCCAGCTTCTAACTAACTTCAGCATAAAGACATCCTAAAGAACATAATAGTTTTGGTAACTATCAATGATCTCTCCTCTGTATATGGCCAGGATCCCATAGAATGCAAGAGTGTAAAGTTTCGTCATCTGCAGCTTTCTTTGCAATGAGTTCCTTGGGTCCACCAGCCTTGAGTGTGAAGCATTGCCTCCTGTATTTAGATAGAACCCTTCTACCAACTTCATACAATGCCCTGGAGGTCTTGTAGTGGAAGAGTCAATGAACAGTCAACCCTGACCACTCTAGCACATACACAGCACACACAATTTTGAAGATTCTGTAGAGCCTTTAGGCTCTTTTCAAGCCAGATGACAGGCATTTCTGACTGCTGAAGGCATCTGGCTCAACAGCTCTCCACCCAGAAGCTGCTTGAGCTTCTCTGACACTTTCCAGTTCTGCTAAATGTTTTTGATGAGAATTGCACAGAGTACTGAAGGTGACAGCAAACCATAGCTTTATGCAGTAGCATATTGAGGTTCTGTGGTTGTCTTTCTGTTCACTTCCTAATAATTTTAATAATTTCTAGTATTTGATTCGCTTTCTGACCACTGAACAATAAGCTAATGCTCTCACAGAATGACCACTTATAACCTCAAGATCTTGCTCCTAAGGGATAATAGTTAGCTTGGCCTTAAAAAAAGGAAAATATTTTTCTTTGAGATTGAAAGCTCCACAAAAGCCTCTGGAATGTGTCTTGAATGACACTGTTATGCTAAGAAAGTGATTTATTATTATTATAATTTTAAAAGAGCATGGAATTAAAAATGGAGTTAAAAGCCTTATATAATTTTATGGAGGACAAATCTAGGAAGACCAGTTACTGTTTTTACCAGTTTCTTACACTTTTGTGCTTAAACAGGAATGTATTTTAGGTACCAAAGGGGCTGTAAGATCTTGCTGGAGCCTTGTCTTCTCCAGGCTGAACAACCCCAACTCTCTCAACCTGTCTTCATAGGAAAAGTGCTCCATAACTCTCTTTGTGGCACTCCACTGGACCTGATCCAAAAGGTCCATTTCCTTCCTATGTTGGGGTTCTAGAGCAGAACACAGTACTCTCACCAGCATGGAGCAGAGGGAGAGAATCACCTTCCTTGACCTGTTGGCCACGCTTCTTTTGATGCAGACCAGGATGCGGTCAGCTTTCCGGGTTGCCAGTGAGCACTGCTGGCTCATGTTGAGCTTCTCATCTACCATCACTCCCAAGTCCTTCTTCTCAGGGCTGCTCTCTAGACATTCTCTGCCAACCTGTATTTGTGCTTGGGATTGCCATGTCCCAGGTGCAGGACCCTGCACTTGTCTTCCTTGAACTTCATGAGGTTTGCACAAGCCTACCTCTCAAGCCTGTCCATGTCCCTCTGGATGACATCCCTTCCCTCCAGTGTGTTGCCCATACCACACAGCTTGGTGTAAGCAATTAGAATGAATCTAAAACTTTGCTTGGTTTGTCAAGATAACTTCAAATACTGCACAGAAGTTCAGATGAAGAGAAAACCCTAGAAATCTGTATACATCAGCTCTCAGATGAGATTAACTAATAAGACTTTTAATATCTGAAGACATGATCTTTTCATAAGGTTTTTTTTTTTTTTGAGAATAAATCAAAGTTATGCAAGTCTACCATTAAAAAAATTATGTGAACGAAAGAATGAGGGACACCACACATATTCTTTGACTTACTGAAAGCAACATGAAATGTTGGCAAAATAGAATACTAAACACAGAGAAATGTTCCTTGAATACTTTAGATGACCAGTAAAGGTGACCACTTTCAAGCATACAATTCAGGTTAAACAATATATTGCAGTCACCATATGGGTCACCTATAAGGACCTGTATGGTGACCCTATAAGGAAAGCATTATCATCAATATTTATTATTGGCAAATCAAACTATAATGAGAAGGTAAGAAGCAGATGGCAAAGTTTGTGTTATTTTTTGTCTGGAAATGAGACTTTAAATAAAAACCCAAATGAAATCCAATACTTTTTGTGTAAGATTTCTGGAGAAAAAGAGTTTTCTTTGGGAGATACAAAAAGAAAATTTTTGAGGTTGCTGGACTAGGGGGCAAAAATATCTATAGCAGACTTCTCCATGCTCTTTTTTTTTTTTCCTTTTGATAGCTTCCAAGAAAGATAACGCCTGAAGAGAAACTCCCCCCTGCATTCTATGGCTCAATTTGTTTATTTTTTCAGAAATGCAGGCTGATGGCACTATTAGGAATGCAAGGCTTTGTGTAAAAATATACAGTTAAAGATAACATTACACACAGTATACAAATCCAAAAAGGAGACAAATCACAAAACACTTATAAACCAAAAAAAATCAGATGGAGCCTCGCTGAATTAATTCCTTAGAGGTACACTACAAATTTCCATGTTGTGCCCATTACTGTCTAATGAAACATTACAATATGTTCTTAGAATGTGGGATTAAAAACAAAAAATTATGTAAAAGCTCTGTATGTAGTAACTGATATAAATCTATGATGCAACTAAATTTGCCCTAAAACTATTCTTGAAGTCTCAATGTTTATTTTACTACTTTTAAAAATAAGCCTGTTACTTCCATCATTAAAAATCCCAGGCGACTAGATGACATATTTGGTTGTGCTTTTCCAAAAATCAGTAACATTTTTCCTTTTAAAAAAATCCTCATGTGATACTGCATAAAGCACAGCATTACTTTTAATAGTGAAACAAGTAATTATTGATGTGGCTAAAATTTTCTAAGTATCTAATTCCTTTAAGATATCTGTAAGAAAAAGCATATAGTTACAGAAACTTTGGGGACATCCCGCTGTTTACTTACCCATTTCCTGTCTGGTACTGCAGATTCCTGTCCCATATTTTTGTAACTCTATGGTCACAGTTTTCAAAGCATTAACATCCGTTTCTGCAAAGCCGAGGTAGTTATAAGAACCCATATTGATTACATTCTTGATAATCCTTCCTGTAAACCTATAATTAAAGCAAATTTTAAAGAATAGTGCTACTTGGCCTCCAATCCCAAACAAAAAGAACAGAAAACTTCCCAAAAGTTTCCCACCAAATTTTGTTCCACTGTCCAATTCCTGCTTGGGAATTTACAATCCTTGTACTTTAATGTCCTAAAAGTTTTTCCAGCTTTTCTCTTTTCCTGACTAAATACCACATCCTGTTCAGAATGTTTTCCAGATTCCAAGCTGTAGATAGCAATTTACCGGTATTAGGTGAAACGGTGCTTTTATGGATGCAAATAAACCAGCAGACAAAGCCAGGACTTTATATAGGGAACAATTCATAGACACTATTTTTTTCCCCAGTGAACTGCTAACAGCTTCCATAAAGTCCTGAGTGTTCAAACACACACAGAGAAATTACACCAGGAAAATGGTGTGGGGAACACTACGATACAGTCTCAATAAGCTGAAATATGGACAACCTATACATTTTCTATGTGGTGAGTTTCCATACCTATTTAACTCAGTAACAGTTGTGATACACTGAAATCTTCAAGGTGTAAACTGTTTAAAACTCACTGCCAAAGACTCACTGTGTAAGGAAGAAGCAACACTTATGCAATGCAAGAAATTCTGATTTAAATCCTAACCAAGGGATACAACAAATTCCATTGTAATATTTTGACTTAAGGTTTATTATTAAGCGTAAGGATTACTGTGAAGCATAAGAACTCTTACTTGTGCTGACACAACCAAATAAAACCGATTTGTGATAGAGTTCAGTACCTTCCATACTGCATTTCCAAGCAATGCTCAGAAGAAAGGGGAGAGACTGTTAGCATAGATTTCAGAGAAAAATATGCTGATGCATATTAGTTGAGGATTAAGGTATGAGGTGGTAGATACAGTTTTCTGTGCTATTCAGATGTATCAGAAATTATGAAGCTGACAGCTGCAGACTGCAAGCTGACTCACCTAAATGTCCAGTTGTAATCATCTGTAACACGTTCCATGAGGTCAAACTGTGGCCCTGGGACACTGCAAATTGGACGATTCCAGTTATCCCGTATTCTCATATAGAGGTTTCTGGTGTAAAAGTTCTCAAAATCTTGATAAAGTGGCACAAAATCCTGGTTTGAAAACATGCACAGGGTTATGTTGCTAGGAAACGTCTGCTTCTGTACCCAAGTCATTCCCATTAAAAAGGAAAAACTGATTCATTAGTAAGCAGAGAGTTACAACAGCCCCATATCACAAACAACTCCAATCAGGAAATATCTTACTTTAATTCCCTTGAAATAAAGTGTTGGCATTTTTACGGGTTGGGGTTTTTTGTTGTTTGAGTGTTTGTTTGTTTTTTTCTTAAATTGTTAACAAATTGGCCTAATTCTCCAGTCTGGTATTTGTTAAGTTGGAAACTCAAGAACTCATGGTTCTTACACTTGGAGAAACCAAATGCCTCAAATTGAGCATCTTTCTATGTGTGGAGCAGATTGCAAAACCAGGATAAACAACTCATCATATTTCATGAAATGCTGGATACACTGGATTAAAGCTAGTCCACTATAATTGATTTGGGAATTATTGGCCTAGATTGGACATGCAAACAGCCAGTTACACAATTAGTTTGGTCGACAATTTCTATCTATGGATTTTACTTGGAAATTACATTAAAAGTACAGAATCTAAACAGTTTTATATGAAACAGCAATACAGCTATAGTAGACACTGGGTACAATAAGCTGATAAAATACCATAGTTACATATGTAGGAGACTGGACAATTAAATGAACGTGTAATCCAGGGTGGATGTCAAAAAGATTTAACTGGTATACCTGGAGCCAAAATAGCTCAAGAAGTGGCCAAATCATTGAAGTGAATTGAAAGGATATTCCATGTGAATACTGATAAGAAGATTGCACAGTGATATTTCATTAAGTAGTGGAATGCATCTTTGAAAAGCCAAAATGGGAAAAAATTTGGGGAATTTTATTTGTAAGAGTCACTACTTGTATTTTTGCCCTACTATGCCTGCTGTTATTGTAAGTGATGACCCAAACTACACAGAAATGGAGGAGCAATAAAAAAAAATCTAAACAAAGTTAGAAGGCAATTGAGCTTCCTGAGGTGCAAGTTTCTCTTAAAACTATGCAGAACAGAAAAGCTTCTAAGTCAGGACTCGCAAGAATTCAGGCTACATTCACTTTGTCCTGCGACAGTGATGCCCAAGTGCTCTGTGACCAGCAGTTCAGCAAACATAAGGCAGCAATTACAAAGACGTTAGCACTGCCTATCACTATGAAGAACAAAGTAAGACAGCCAGATGGGACAAAGAAAAATTGGGATTTAAGAGAAGTGGAGAGACGATATATTTAATATTAAGACTTCTCTGAGTTTTCCTTTTCTGTGGATTTACTTAATATGCTATAAATAGGATTTTGTTGACATTACTCTGATACTTTTAGAGCAAGGTGAACACCTCTCTAGGAGAAAATTATGATTTTACATATATATATATATTCATACATTTGTTTAATCTGCAGTATATGTCATTCCTCTCACCCCTATGCAATGTTCCTCTCTAAGATGAAAGTTGTCTGCCTTACTTTGCTAGGTTATTGTACGTAACTTGCAAGCAGGTGAAAACTCAGCTTTGGATACATGTCTTTTTCATACATACTTTTTGTTGTTCTCTCTCTGCAGCAAGGTTGCGTTTTTCTAGTCCCCAGGCTCTCATAAAATCTCGCAGGTAGCCAAATATTGTTCCCACTCCAAAACCCAGGAAAGTAAGAACAGCAACATACATTGGTGCCTGTTCAAAGTGCTCAACAAATTTTTTTTTGTAGACAGTTCCATTTGATACGCCATTCTTCTGAAAATGTAGAGCAGAAATTTGTGATTAATACATTTCATCTCACCAAAGCAGCAGACCTTAGGCCTCGAGGCAAATCTTTTTCTCTAATATGCCACAAATTAGGAGAAACGTTTAGACCTCACACTGTATCAGCTGATGCAACATGTACCTGAAGAGGACCTTTAACACTGCAGCTGTTACTGACCACTACAGATATATTTTATTTTCTCTCCTCTCCACCAATGCCCTTAGTTGCAGGTGTCTTCAACACCACTCCCTTGTCTATTTTGAAACACATGAAACTTATGAAAGATTGGCCACATATTATTGTGTAATTGGGCAATTATTTCAAAGGTGATTAAATGGAAACCACGATACTCTGTTCTTGCAAGACAGATCTATAAAAAGGGAAGGGCAGTATTAAAAACTCACCTACACTGCACCCATGCTTCTGCAAGTCTTGTGTAACCCATTGCAGCAACTAACCTATATACAACAAATCCTGTCCAAAATAGGGCACCTTTCCCATTATGTTCTTCAGAGCTGAGGAAGTATCAAAACCAGCTATGATCCCAGTCTTCTGTTTCTGTTGGAATTTCACAAATGCTATTAATCATATTTTCACTGACCTCTTCCATATTTCTAAGGATACTTAAAAAAAAAAAAAAAGAAAAAAGAAGACACACACACAGAGTCACCCTGCTTGTTGGGATCATTGACCCTACTGTGAGCAGCTTGTAGAAATTTACAACCTTGTGTGGACAAAATATTGTCTTGAAAAATATTCTAAAATTTCCATTTTCAAATTAAAGAAGCTAAGTTTTTTTTCTTGCAATCTTCTGAAACCAAGTTATATTCAGTAGGCTTATTAGATTATTCTTTGGAAGAGAGCCAATTCCCTTATTTCTGCAAAATATCATGGCATTTGCAGTTACTGTCTAGTAACAGCCAACCTGACAATTCAAAAGTAAGAAAATGTAATCTAGAAAAAATAGTGCTCTCTGTAAAAAAATGTACATTTTTGAGCATGTTATTAAGCTGCCTGTGGGATAGATGAACTAAAAAAGGTAGATGAGTAGATTATCTATTTATGTAATGCAGCAAGCTGAAATAGGATATTCATATTAAGAACAACTGCAAATTCACGTTACTTGTCAGACCTAGAGTACTATTGATCTTCATACTGCATTAGAATGCCTTTATCTTCAGAAGATTTTGATTTCAGTTGTAACTTCACAAAGTTTTCTCAGGAGAGAGAGAGAGTGGGGAAAAAAAAGAAAAAAAAAAAGAAAAAAGGTGTAAAAAATGGTTAGGCACAAGATAGAATATAAAGATTTTGAAGGAAACCCAAAAAATGAAACATTGCTGGTCAGACTGAACAGAAAACACATTTAGATTTTGGAAAGATTTCTCACTCTGTGAGGGAGAAGGAATGCATTGTTGGCTCCCTATATGTGAGGGCAGACCTTTGAAGCAACGCTACACGTGCACTCCTACCTCAAGCTAATTGCTCTTTTAGGGCAACATATTTACCATGAGAAATGTCTTGTGAGAATGCGTTAAATACATGGTCAAGTTATATTTCACATGAGCCACAACAGCTGTGTGCACACAGTGACAAGATAAAGTAAGTATTTCATCAAGGATTAAGCTCAGTTGTATTACCTTACATTTGCCATGGGCTAAGAGCATACTTATGGTTGTATCTGGCAATTCAATTGACATTGTAGCTTGTCAAGCTGTATTGATGCGATAATGCACCCGAGCCAGGAGGAGAGAACTGGCATGATGATTCTGTTTATCAAGTTTTATTAAGAAACACTTTGTTGTTATGTATCTTATTGGTAAAGGAATAGGGAAGCTCCTACCAGACTCTTGCATTGCAAAACTCTTCTTCCACAATAAAGCTCTTCTGTAGAGGAACTCTCACTTCAGCCGCTGCTGTTTTATGCAGTCAGTATGACATGCGTATTTAAACATGTAACCCACCATCACCTACTATCCTTAATACAAACAGCTAGTAATAAATGGCATCAATAATAGTAAAGTACTAAGAATGTGGAATCAGACTGTTACCCATATTCTCCAGTCTATTAATGATGAAAATCAAAAGTCTTCAAGTAGTCCAAGATTAGTAGAAGGCTGGGAGAACACATTCAAAAAAATACAGGGACATCTTGCCTAAAATATAAAGCAAGGACAACAAAGAACATTTAAACCATCCCTAAGGCCCTCCCAAAAAAGTATAGAAAGAGACTCAGGACTGGAATAACCAAAACAAGTGGATATGCTGCTTCTGGAGAACAGGAATATGGATGCTTTTGTGGAGCACTTCACATCCAAGTATTGGTGTATGGGTGACCGACTGAAAATCATAAGGAAGTTCAACAATTTCAGTCAACTGAAATGGTCACTGGATGAATGGTTAATTGTAATTTTGCATTATATTACTGTTGACTTTTTACATGGTATCATCATATAGTTTTCCTTTAGAAGAAAGAGGTGGAGTTGGAGACTGTGCATTTTACTCACCTAGACGGTGAAGTTAGATGTAATTAAGCTGCTGCTGGCACCAAAATCAAACACAGCAGATATACAACTGCCTGAAATTATTTAGAGTTCACTAGTTATACTAGTTATGCACTGGGTCCTCTGCTGACTTGTACACTGACAAGTATATTATTATCTGTAATAGCACCTGTAGTAGCCAGTATGTTTTCTAGCTCCATATCTCAACTGTAGCAATCCTAAGCATCAGATGATTTGGCAAAGATTCTAAAATCAAAAGTAGAGAATGAATGATACCTTCCTCAGTATTCTCCCAATATCCAGCAACTGGTGGCTTTGAGATTTCACGAGATCAACATTGTGTTAGCATATTTAGTTGTCCTGTTATCACATTTAGTAGTCATCAGGAGATGATGAATTTGTTTATAATTTTTGAACCCACAAATGAATTTAGAATGTTGATAATTAATTTGATAAAAAGGTATTTCTTTTTTTTTTATTGTAAAATGGCCTGATAATTTCATTTGACAATTTTCTTTGACTATTGTTGTCTGTTCAGCTTTTCTACCCAAACAATTATACAACTCATAATTTTCTGAAATGATTTCTGCCTCTCCACTTGTCTCTTTTCAGGCTGAAGAACCTTAATCTATGTAATTCTAGTCTAGTCTAGCATCCTTGTTCTTAAACAGCTTTTAAAAATTTTACAAAGCGTAATACATTTTAATGCTCAACTTTCTCTTCACTCTGCAAAGTTTGATAATAACTTTTTGAAATGCAGAAGAAGGGAAATAGAATTGCATACAACACTTGAGGGCACAGTATGGATGTATACATCTGCAAATGATGCTTTGTCTTGTTTACTGTCGCTTTTTAAAAGACTTAACATTCCATTTGTCTTCTTGACACAGTTCACATTTTCAGAAATAATCTCTTATGATTAGAATATATCATTCCTTTGTTGCAATAAATACCGAATTTAGACCACTCTGCTATTTGCGACTCTTAGGATCCTTTTCCCCTCTGAATAATTCATTGTTTTTTATTTAGTGACCTGCAATTTTGTGTACTGTTTTATTAGCATTACACACTACCAGTAGGAACTTTCTGCAATGCTTGCATCCAGAGCTAACTTTTCACTGCCCTGAAGAATTCACTATTGTCACCTATTTCTTCTCACCCCTTTCTCCAGTGAGTAAGAGAGCACAGGTCCAATAAGAGAACCCTGGGGGACTCCATTCCCTGCATTTCCCTAGTCAGTTTTTAATAAATCATATCTTATTTGTAACCCCCGATTTCTCTGGCAAAAAAGACTTAAGCAGCAGTCCAGAACTACTCAGAGATTTTATGTTTGGCTTCCTCTAAAAATACTGACTAAATACCCTTTGTGATATGCTAATCCATGGCTTATTGGCTTGTGTTAAAAGTTCTGCTGGCATTCCAAATCAAAATAGTTTCTCACTAGTTTGCCACAGAGTAAGTATACTTTCCAGGCACAAATGCAAGGAAATTACTAATTACCCAATGCAGAAAGGCAATAGATGAAATTCAAAACAAATGGATGTTTTGCTGTGGTGGTTTAAGCTTTCATTCACTTTTCAGAAACCAAAAGCACAATCAGGATATGTACCTCCTGCTTGTTAACTCTGTCTTGCTTATTAGATCATCCTGTCTTGTACTCCTGATACCAAAGGCCACACTGGCAGCTCAGCCTTATAATTCTGTAGCACATAGTTATAGAGAACCCATGTCAACAGATCTGGCAGCAGCCTTAAACAATAGCTGCAAATGGGTTTCCAATGGGGTGCTCACAGCAACTGAATTCCTGGGCAAGATTTTGATGCCAAGGAAGTCAACAGGAGTGATGTCAATGCAGTGCAGTCAGCTTTAAGTGCAATACCTCCTAGATCGCCATATTCTGTAGTTATGCAAAGTATTTTGAAACTCTCCCCTAATGAAGAATCTCCTCTATATGTCTCCACTTTTTAAAATTAAGAAATTATCACTAACAACAATTCTAACAGTGCTACTAGAATGGGCATCAGTATGAAATAGTGACTACAATGGACACACAAGCTTTATCAATATAGCAAACTAACCTCAAAGTCTATTAAGTCCACTCCTGCCAACACTTTTACAAGGAATAGATACAACACATATTTGCACTAGCAAAGAAAAATAAAAGATAGCTATGCAATAGCATGAATAATATTTAAATATTTGTTCATACTGCACTTAAAGTGAGGAGAGAAATTTTAATTGAAATTAGATCCTGGAGCCTCCTGGAATAGTGCTAGTTAGGATGAGTCAGATTAGTATCAAGGGGAGAGCTAAGAACTGACCAGTATGGACAGAGGGTCTCAGTACTAAATCTGTGTGCTGGCCCTGGTTAATTTACTGGAAAAGAGTTAACCACTTATGCTGGCATAAGTTAGGAGTAAACCTGTGTGAGCGGAGTTGTGTCAAGGAAACTGAGACTTCAGAACTCATGTTTTCACACAAGTCTGTTTTGTAAAGACAACATAAAGTCTAAAGAAATCCAGAAATCCCAATGTACTTTTTGAAACCTCTCCTTAATTAAATATTTTTGAACTATTTGGGCCACTTCCAATATAGCAGCAGTAGGTACAGACAGTTATATCCTTGAAAGAAAACTACTGTGAGAATAATAATGTCTTTGTCTTTAAATATAAGTTCCCCTCTAGGAATAAAATCTGATCCAGAAGCAGATGAAATTTTAATTTTACTCTCCCTCATTTTAAGAGGAAAATTTGTTCTGTTTCTGGATCAAGTTTTATAGGCCATTGCATACAGCCAATTAATAAAGCAACAAATGTTGATTGATATACTTGAAGCTTCCAAGACAGATAAGTATATGAATACATAGGTGTTGAAAACTGAACCAAGTGATAGCCATGTTTGCTCAATATCTGCCAGATTTCAAGACGACACTGAAATCTTGAGCAAATTAGGACAGTGCATTGCTACAGCTGAAAACTGACAGGAGAACAGATTGATAATCACTGATGCAATATCTGATTGCTTTCAGATGGTTTGGTTCTACACAAATGTTTCCTCACTAGCTTTAGAAGAAAAGCATCTGGAAAAAGAGCCTAAATGCAGGTGGATTTTAGAAGTCCTAGGATGTAAGACAGCCACATGGGGATGATAGGATCTATAAAGGCCCATAGCTCTCTAGAGCAGAAGCTGAAGATGGGGTACTACAGGGTCCCATTTTAGCAATGAGAAGGGCATGCTCCAGCTGAATCCCCTTCAGAGCTTGCCACTGGACAGTCATTTTTTGAAGTGCCTGGTATGCAATTCCATCCCCTATGGATCATTGTTACCAGAAGACGGGTTCTCAAAGAATGAAAAACCATCAGGTTGACTCCTGTAATTATTATGCTTTCCCCAAATCACCATACTTAGGCATTCATTACACACTGAGGGCTTCTTAATGACTGTATGCAGTCCCAAGGAAGAGAAAAAAGGAAACCGAAATTAGGAAAATCAGAAGATTCCTATAATGAATATACTATTGACACAAATCTCCAGTTACTGGCAACAATATCCTTAAATGTGTGGTTTCTTTTCTGTTAGAACACATTTCAGACCTTAGAGGCTCAAGTTTCTAAAATGTTAAATGAAAATTGGCTACATGGGGAATTCATAGCTTACTTTGCACAGGCAAGACTGAAATTAAAAATAGTTGAGAAACTTATATGTCTAGAAGGTGCTAAATGATGGTCACGCCTCTTGCAATGTGACAAAGTCACAAGAAAGTATAATTTTCACATAACACAAACTATAAATAGTAACTAATGCAAAAAAAACCTTTATTTCTGATTACTGTGTGTCTGCAGAATCCTTATTTAAACTGATTATTTGATTTCTGCTGAACTTTCAAGAAAAGATATATACCAATTGGTAAGGCAATTGATAAGGACTAAGAGTAAAATTTCCAAGACTGTGTAGGAGGTTTAGGAAATATAAGACACTTTCACAATGACTTAGGAATCCATGGCTATTGAACTTGCCAGAGATTTAGAATTTAACAACTCAGGAACTCTGAAAAGTTTGCCCCCTGTGAACAGTATTAACTCCTACTGTTCTATTCTGCTATAGTTTGTATGAAGACTGGGTGCTTTCACCATACTTTTCACAAGCACCAGGAAAATTATTTTGATTTGCTAATCAGCTTTCCTCTACTGATTAAAATCTTGCAGCTTCTCTGTACAAATTCATGACAACATACTACACGCAAATACCAACAAAGATATGAAAAAACAGGATCTTCACCTTCCAGGCTTGCATCATTTTTTCAGTTGCTCACAAGTGAAACTCTAACATATTCACCTCATAATGAATTATTTTGGCACCAAAAAACCAAATCCTGCAATGCCATGACACTAACACTATGAAAATACAGATGTGAAAGTCAAGTACATTAGAAATATACTGTTAAACAGAAAACATTGTTATATAATTCGGAAAACAATACCCTTACTATGTAATTTTCAGACTAACACTTTACTCTGATGCTAAAATGATACTTTTGAGCGCAACATAGGAGGACGGAAGGATGCAGAAGACTTAAATAATATTCATAAATAATATTCAGGAAGAAAACAAGTTGGTAAAAGTCTATAGACGGCAGTAGAGATTAACTAGAATAAAGATAAACTTAGAAGGTGCACATTCCATTGTCTTAGTTTTGTAAATTTTTATGCAAATATTTGCATTCATTCAATAATTTTAATGCATTTCTAGACCTGTGCATGCTACAAGTAACGTGCATTCTGGCATCAATGAATGTTTCTTTGCAAATGTCTACTGTGTGCAATTTTCACAAAACCTATAGATCAGCACGTTTTCATCTGGTATGAATTTAGTCCTGCAAGCAGAAGAGCACATTGCAGAATGGTCATACTACAGTGTTTGCCAAAAGAAAAGCCACATATATCTCTTTACAGCACAGAAGCTTAGAGTCATGCACTTAGACTCAGGATAAATGCCTGTAGTGAACCATGAAAATGCAAAATGATCATAGAGACAAAAATCTAAGAAAACACTACTTTGAACTGTAAGTTTCAGAAATTGCAATATAAACCTTAACAAATACTATCCCATACCAACTAAGGCACTTACATCAAACAAGTAACACAGGAGATGAAAAACCCTGCATAGTAAACTCTTCTCCCAATGGTTTTACATCTGCACACTGCAAAAAAAAAAAAAAAAACCACACTAGAAAGAAAAAGGAATAGGTATGCCTGATCCAGATGTTACTGTTTGCCATCACTCCCAGAAAATTCAAAGTGGACTCAAAACAACATAACTAGGAAGGCATGAGGGCAAAGACAGAACTTAATAATTTAAAATTACTAGAGACAAAACAATGAAGTTGCCTACCCAGACAGATACATACAAACACCAGAAGGTATTTCCCAACATTAGGCCAATTACAGAGTGGAAAACCAAGCACATTGAATCAGACAGAAGAGCTGGATGAAACACCTGGGCTACAACAATCTTGACATAGTTAATGGCGTCAAATTGCAGCAAGTGTTTGCTATTATTTCCAAAGCTTATAGTAAGCTACAAGATTTGCACTGCCTGGCCACATTATATTACCTCCTGAACATTCAAATCTTATGGCTTTAGAATAAGCAAACAAACAAAAAAGATGATGAAGTGGTATCACTTCAAAGGCTGTCAGTTTCTGCATATCACTGGTGATGATCTACTAATATAGGAAATTTCTTAAAGAAGTGATTTAGCATTTAGAAATTAATGCTATGGATCTTATATATACATTTTTGATAAGAAAATGATATTTGATGGGATCAAGACTGTAACCGAACGGAAAGATACTGGAAATGTTCTAACCAGATTGTTAGTGATTTTGTGCCATGTGGATTCTGAGCTAAAATCCACACGAAGCAATCCACCAACTCAATTTCCCACATAGTGACTTTGCAAAGAAAAGATTTTAACTAGCATTAAATTGCTCTCCCCGCAAAATTCCCCTGTGAAGAAAACACTACAGGTGAACTGACAGATCTTATGCTCTAATTTGCATAACTGAATCATCATTGGATCCCAGAGCTCTTGCCATTATAGGGTACCACAGCCAGGATTTTGCACAGGTGAACAAATTGAAACAGTTTAATGAAATATATATTCTCTATCAGGATGGATGTGTCCCTGGACTTTCCTGGATCATGCAAGATATGTCATGCTTCAATCCTCATTCGTTAAAATTTCAGAAATGGTCTCAGGTCACCACTGGTTCCTGAGATGACAGCACCAGTTTCAATGAAGGCTTCTGGTAGCCAAAATACATCTGGTCCCTTGTTAAAGGATCACAAATGTAATTCACAGCATTCACATTTCCTCCCTGAAAGTTACATATCATATCATTAGAATAATTTCCACATTATTCTAATTATTCTAAGAGTTGCATAGCTGAAGTTGAAACAGTGTGCCCTCCAAGACATTCCTATTATTGCAACAAATAGGATATCGTATTTAAAGAAAGGTGAATGACAGAAAAATAATTACCAATTTCTTTAATGCAATTAGAGCCTTAGCTGGATTTATGCTATCCCTAGTAAAAGCAGCAATGAACTACTCTTAAATTAGACTTAAATACAGAACTCTTGGCATACCACAGACAAAGAGGAAAGAGAGAGGTATGAAATACCATAATAAAAAAGTTACCAATTTAATGATAGGAAAAGCAGAATTTCTCTGGAACAGCTGGGAAAGACTCAGCCAGGATTTATGTTGATAGTTTTACAGGGGGGGGGAATTAAAACCTCAATAGGAAGACAACCATCTAGGTAGACAAGGACTTCTAGGATAACTAGGATATCAGCTAGGATAGCACTGAAGCATCAAAAGAGAGTCCCAGGGAAAATAAAACATTCAGAATAAACTCAATTTATTATAGAGCACATAGGTTTTTAGGATAGAAGAATTCAAGGAAGATGAGGGAGACAGGCATCCTATAAACGTGCCAGTAATCTTGCAGCACATCACAGTGGGAATAAAGTTGAGAAAATGAATAGCTTGACACCCTTAAACACAAGAGAAGATGTCTTAAGCAAGAAAACAGGAATTCATTTAAATAATAGTTAGGCAACTTGGCATCAGTGCCCATGCCATAATTAGATGGCCTATACCAAAGCCCACACCACATGAGAACTGGTATATGTGATCAAATCAGTGCACCATCTAATTTAACAGGACAAGGGCTGCAACCCACCCAGCCTCAAATTATCCTGCGACAACCTCAGAAAGTTTACAGAGTAACCTAAGACTCATCAACTTGTGCGCTAATGCAGAAAGATTATATATTTTAACCGATGACTCCTAATTAATTACTTTAGATTCCCACCCACCCCCACCTAAAATACAACAGAAAAATAACTTCCTTCTCTAGCTATTTTTTATTTGGAAAATATAAAGAAAATGTGTTCTCAATCTGTTATGATTAAGTAATGCCCACCTCCATACTTATGAGGAACTCACAGGTGGACTCCTCCAGGATCCTAGAAGTGGGATCACAATTCACAGGTACAGCAGTTCTGCAAGAGGTGGTCTCTTCCCACTGATTTTAATTTCTGCCTTGTACAATTGTAAAAGATAATCTGGGCCTTGATGGCTTCTTAATAGCTATTTAGTTGTAATGATATTCATGAATGATTGCTAAATTGGCTAATTCAATCAGCATTAAAAACAAAATGATTGAATTCTACTTAAATTGCTTGAATATTAATAAGAATCTAGAAATAAATTTTTACACTATTATTTTTTTTAGTACATCATAGGTTAAAATACTCTTACTAAGTTGTTCCAGTAATTATGTAAGTTGTAAGATGACAATGGCTGGCTTTCTCTCCTCTGAACCTTCTGTAACTACAGCTTTGCAGAAATCACACCTAAATAAATGAACTCCTCAGGTTTTAGAGCAGTCTAGACGCAGACAAAAAGGGAAGTCCTTACCCCACCATGTACTAATGTCAATTACTAGATCCACATCTACATAGATGTAACAGGGACAGGCTGTGGTTCTTGGCTGAAAAGGCAAGGATTAGAAGCTACCCCTCTAACTCTGCTCTCCTGAGACCCCACCTTGAGTACTGTGTCCAGCTTTGGGATCCTCATCAGAGGAAGGACATGGAACTGTTGGAACAGGTCCAATGGAGGGCCACAAAGTTTATCGGAGGGCCACAAAGTTTATCAGAGGGCCAGAGCACCTCTGCTATGAGGACAGGCTGAGAGAGCTGGGTTTGTTCAGCTTGGAGAAGAGAAGGCTCCAGTGAGACCTTATAGCAGCCTTCCAGTATCTGAAGGGAGCCTACAGGACAGCTGGAGAGGGACTCTTTTCCAGGGAGTGTAGCAATAAGACATGGGTTAATGGTTTTAAATTGAAAGAGGGGAGGTTTATGTTAGATACTAGAAAGAAATTCTTTGCTGTGAGAGTGATGACACACTGGAACAGGTTGCCCAAAAAACTTGTGGATACTCCATCTCTGGAGGTGTTCAAGGCCAGGCTGGATGGGGCTTTGAGCAACCTGGTCTAGTGGGAGGTGTCCCTTCTCATGGCAGGCAGGTTGGACCTGGATGATCTTTAAGGTCCTTTCCAACTCTAACCATTCTGTGATTTTATACAAAGCACACCATATATCTAAGAGACAGAAACCAGGTGCAAGAACAGTGAGGGAAAGGGATGATTGATGCATGTTCTGCTGGTTCAGCAAAGAAAGGCATCTTTTCAAATGCACACCAAGAAGCAAAAAGGCGGTTAAATTAGCCTTTGGATTTGAACAATTTTAACCTGTTTTCTAGGAAAGCAATAGCTATGCCCTCATGCTATCCCTCTGTCTGCAAGTACCCTCTAGTAGCTTTTGAGCTCATAGAGCAATTTCAATCAATCTGATGGAAGAATAGAAGTCTTCACAATAAGAACTTTCCTGAAAGCTTCAGGAAAATCTGATCTTGATAGAGCAAAAAGATACAAATCCATGTGCTGAAGGAAAGACAGCAACAATTTGGCTTCTTGGAGTGAACAATACAAGTGTACATTTGTTCACCCATGAGCTGGCATCTACACAGCTCTGAACAAGGTTCAGAACATTCAGTCTCTTGCCCATCTGGAAAGTAAGAATGTGGTAGGCAAGCTTGGGATGGTGGAAGATGCTGGAGACAAAACAGGATGAAATCAGGCTTCATTAGACCCATTGCTCGTGGGAAAAACAGCTGTGGACATTTCACAAGCCTTTGTCTTATCTCCAATATTATTTCTTTCCATATTGCTGTGGAGCAAATGAAACCCCAATATTCAAAACATTGCTGCACCTTGGAAGTAATCTAAGTAGATGTCAGAGTATCTTAACTTAGGTTTTCATTTATACTGATCATAAAATGGTTGAAATCAAGAGACTTAAAAAAAGCAGGAAATGGAACAGCAGAATAACAGATTTCAGGAGAGCACAACTGTTCTCAGAAATAGCAGGCAACTCTATAGGAAGTAATATTAAAAGTAAAAGGAGCTAGAAAAAAACAGCCAACATCTCTTAAGAAAATAATGTTAAGGGCAGAAGGTCAACCACTCCAGTGGTACTATGCAGTATGCAGGTCTTGGCTGAAGTACTCTACCCAGCTTTGGGCAGTGCTTTTTAGAAAGAAGAGGTGAACCAGAGAGAGCTGAGAAGAGAAGTATAAAGTCCGGTCAATTAAGTTATGAGGAAAGAATGAACAAATTTGAATTACTTAGTCTAAGAGAAGAGAAAACCCTAATGACTGGCAGCCTAAGAGGTTCCAAACACGTAAAAGGTAACCACAAGAGGAAGAGAACAATCTATGCTCTGGAAAGCCTCAACATGCATAAATCACAGCCAAAGGGATCTAAATCAGACATCAGAAAGAATCGTCTACTGATAAAATTAGTTAACCATGAAGCTAGAGCAATGAAGGTGTTTAAGACAGATATAAACCAACCTGTGTCAGGAACATTTTATGTATAGTCAAAGATAATATTGTAAAGGAAAAGATATCAGAAAGCAGCACTATCAGTCTCTTAAAATCAGAAGACAGAGTGGCACAGTTTGTGGGCTAAGAGGCTCCAAAACAGCCTTCAGTATACTCCAGCATCCAACTGGCCCTGGATAAAACTAGGTCTGCCTTCTTGTAGAGAAACAGACTAGATGATATCTCAAAATGCTTTTAAGCCTTATTACCTATTTTTTCCCATTTACCTTACGTCCTCAAACTTCACCATGACATGACATGTGAAAGAGAAAACTGCGAGCACTCTGAAAATGGCTGATACACATTTTGCACAGGATGAAATTCTGGGTAACAAAGACTGTCTAGGCTTTTTTTTTTTTGTTGTTCCTCTCTTGTGGCTAGACAACCCCCCCTGTTACCTCTATCTCATTAACGTCTTTAAGTAGCACCAGCACCATAGCAATCCTCCGAGAGATCCAATAGCATTTCTTTGACTTTTCCATTAGTATAACACATCTGTCCCTGTGCTCCTAAATCTGAGAAGTACTGAAACCAACAGTAGGTGGCAAAGCAAAGACTGAGCAGGACCATCCAGAGGGATGTGATGAAGCTCTGATCAACAATACACACTCGTGAGCTACCCATTACATTTCAGGAGTGACAGAAGACGCCTATACATTAATCATATTTCTCAAACATGACCACTGTGGGGAAAAAAAAACCAAACAAACCAACAACAGCAAAAGGAAGACTCTCTCTCTCAGAAAAGAATGTATTTTTAAAGCCTATTAAAATGTAAATGTTTTAAAGTACTAGTAAAACAAATAGTCTCACATTACTGAAAAAAAATATTGTTTAAAGTAACACTTGATAAACAAGTAACAGTAAAACTTCATGTAGAAGATAAATAAACCTTTCTCAGAAGACTTCATGTTTTACCTCTAAACTTCCACCTCTGCAAAAATAGAAAAAATTACAAACCTGAACATAAGATTAATGTTGTGCCTGTCTATCATGGCCACTATAAATACATTTATGAATGAGGCAAATACTGAGTAATGACCAAAGGTGCCAGTGTCTCTCTTAATTACACTGAAGAGACGTTTCCGATTTGTTCTGGCAACTTTAGTTCATCCCCTCATTCTCATATAGAAAATGAATCATCCTAAACTGAATTAAGAAATATTCTGTGTCTGTCCCAACAGCTCCCTTATGGATTAATGGAATAACTTCAGCCTCTGTAAAAAATTCAGTTGATACAAAATAAAAAATGACAAGAGGGACATTCAAAACAACCATCATAATTCAAGAATATCCCCCTTTGTGGACCAATTAAATACCAGGCAGTATCGCCTCTTCTTCTGCCTTTTTTTCTTAATTTTCATGGATCAAAGCTAGTCTCTTAGAGCATAGCAGCTGCTGGAAGATAAAAAGTATACTAAAACACTATTTGCAGTTCCTACATCTTATTTTTTTTCCTGAATTCTGCTCAGGAGGAAGAAAATGGAAAGTCTTACTACAAAACCAACATACAGCTTCCCAGCAGCAGGGACTCATGAGATGGCATCCAGGGTCTGTCAGTGGGGGAATACAGGTAAGGCACTACGAGATCCAAAGAAAGCACAACTCAGGACTTGGGAAATGCAGCTATGGGCACCAGCACACAGCCCTAGAGAAACTTCTAAAAAAGATGAATCTTGCTTCCAGAAAAACAGAACTGCAAAGGCTAAACTATGTAATTAGCTTGAGTTACCTGTTTAAATAACTGCTTGAATTCTGGAAGGACCTGAAGTTTCCAATGATGTCTCTCACTCTTCTCTTTAACCGGCAGTGCTTCCACTCCAGGCTGGCAGGAGGGCACATAATGCCCTCTGCTGCCAAGCTACCCTCCTTATTCTGCACTAACTCAGTCCATGTGGCAGGAGATTTCTGCAAGGCCTGAAGGCAAGGTCTTACCTCAGTGTCATGCAGGGGCTTACAGTTCACAGCTTGTACAGGAGCTGCCAACCGCTTCCTAATGCTGAGTTTTACAAAAGCAAGATACCTTTGCAGAACCTTCCCTCTGCTAGAGGCAGTGGCTCTGGAATCAGACTCAGCTCAATCAGTACAGCGGTCTGGCCTGAGTCTTGCCTACATCCACACAGAAGGAGATGGCAGTTCATATCCCCATGCAGTTGCAGACTCTCGTGCCCAAAGTGCACTATGAGCTCTAGCTTTAAGTCGAGTTAAAAGAGAAATAAATGAGAGTTTCTCCTTTTGGATGAAAGGATGGCTAAGGCAGCTCAGGACCAAGAGTTCAGTACAGCCATATCCAGGGCAGTTGTGTGGAAATGATATAGAAATGTATAGTGAAAGGCATTGGCTTCCTTGAGGGGCTTTGAAAGAAAAAGTTTCACAAGAGTCAGAGAAAAGCATGCAGAAAGATTATATCACTTGATGTCAAATACTCCAAGACATAAATTCTGTGTTCATGTAGCTTACTTAGAGGTTTGCCTAATCAAATGAATTGGTCACAGAATCACTATGGAGGTAAAATGCAGTATCCTCTGTTATTTGCTAATGAACAAAATAGATTAGAAGTTTTTTTTTTTTGGAAAGGAAATACCCTGAAACAATGGAAGAGTATTCAAACTGGGATTCTAAGATAACATTGCTCAAAAATGTGGGCTTGGCTAGATCTATCCACTGTATCCAAAATTGCTTGACAATAGCCAAGTAGTAAGACTATATGGGTCCTATACCACATCCAGAGAACTGAAAATGCAACTGTCAGGCAGAGCAGCGGTAAGTGAAGGTATACAGGAAGGTATAGAAAATAAGAATATATTTATGCTTAAAGTTCAGATTATCACTTGTGTCTTGACTGCAATGGAATGTCAAATCTTTAAAGTACTCTCTCTCAGGTGCATCACACCATGTAGATTATTTGCATTAGGACAGGACATAACCTCTGCGGGGGTAAATTCATGCCAAGAATGGAAAATATGTGACACAGACATTCTTGTGCTGCCAGGAGAAAGGATCACAGACCACAGAATTTTGAAAGTTTTCTATGGCAGCCATTCAAAATATCTGACCACTTAGCTTGCAAAGCAGAGCTGAATTATTTTGAAACTCCACACATATGTCCCTGTGTCTCTGGAGTGAATGAGAGTTAAGCGTTACCAACTTTTCCCTGTGTTACAAACCTCAGTAGAATAACATGGAAGGCTTGCTTTGCTACACAAAAAACTGCAACTCTATCCTGATTTCCTAAGATCTGTCTCAGTCCCACACAGCCCTCAAATCTGCTTCTGGTATCATAACAGACAGTGTAGAAAAGTGCATTTCCCCAGAAATACTACAGCTCAATTTTGGATTTGGAAAGAAAATTGTTACATTTAAGTATATTCTTGAAGAATGTATGACAAAAATGGATTAAGACGCTCTTATTAGCCCAGATGAACAGAACAAGCGCATTACAAATAGTTAAGGAAAAGATTGTTAGAATTCTCCTAATGGGAATATGGTAAAAAGCTGGTGGCAGCAGCCACAGCAAGCCCTGCTGCTTTTGTGTTAACTAAATATTCAGTCAACACTGAAGTATTTCATTCCAGAGTACTGCTTGTTAGTCAATACACATGCTGGCTATGTGCTATGTTTCATGGTTATGATTCATTTTGCTGTGGCTACCCACTTGCCAGTTCTATTTCTTTGTTATTTGCAAAATAAGGAAGGAAAAACACCCAAAACCCAACTCCTTTCCTTTGAGATTGCAGCTGCTTACAGATCCACATCTTCCCCTCCTTGCGCCATTCCTTCCCCTCGGTTCCTTGCCTTCACCCTGGCTGAAATCACCTGCCACAGACTCAACCCATCCACCTTTCACCTCTTCTTGGCTTTCCCTCTCTAGCCTGTGGCTACGCCGGCACCCCCAGCGAGTTCGGCACTCCCCTGACCTAGTTCTCACAGTGCAATTTGCTTCCTCAGGCGGCTCCGCCTCACTCCACCCGAGAACTACCTCACTGCTGAACACAGCTTGCTCCTCAGAACAACCAAGCAAGCCAGACTCTCCAGTTCAACCACTGCTGTATCTTACTCCCCCTTTTCCACCTGACTAGCCAATTGTCACTTGGGAGAGAGCTTTGTCCCTTTCATTGACTAATACTGATTTTACTGACTTTGATTTGAAAGCGAGGAGTTACAGAAGTTCAGCTACAATTCCTTGTCCCTAGTATTGCCACTTAAGTAATTAGAAATTGTGCCAGGCAGGTATGTCTTATTCACAAGTATGCTTTTCTCGTAACAGATATGAAAGTGGAATCTAAACCTGTTTATTTATACTTGTAACCTGCTTGGCTAATGACATACATAGTTTTGTATCTAGCTGATAAGTAATTTGAATATCTGAAATGAAACAATATTAGATAAATTAGGTATTATGTAGTTCAAGAATTAATTTTCCTACTCCAAAAGTGATCAGTATCCATATATAAAGACCTGTTTCTGTCAGCTTTGGGGACATCCTTCCCTTGCAATGTCTTGCATATGTGTGCAGTTTTGATTTGTTTTTTTTCCAATTTAATTCTCTGTTCTTACCTACTCAATTGTTAAAAGAGTGTTGTTTCTGAGCTCTGCTAAATCTTACATGTTGAACAATATTGGCTGAAAATAACCCTTAAAATCACAAACTCCTGTTCAGTTTTGCAATGATCAGACCGAACATGTGAACAGATAAAGCACGGGTGTGTTTGCTTGTTTTAACCATGGCTAAACGAGGCTAATAAAAAAACAGCAGTTATTATTTCAACTTAAGAAGAAAGGGGTGGGGTTTTTTTGCCAAATAGCATAGAAAGTAATACTGGTTTCCATTTGTCTCTACTACAAGTTTCAAGAAATTGTGCCAGAAGATTTATCATCAGACTTGCTAACTCTGTTTATCAACATGATCTCATATGTAAAGCTGTCTCCTATTCAAAAAAGGTATAGCTGGCAAATATTGATTGATGCCCATCTCTCATACCTATGCTGAAGTATTGCATTGCAAACTCTGTGTAAGTCCTGTGGCAAATGGCTGGATTTTTTGGCCATACAGCTAAGTGGGCATGTAGCACAGCCAAAAATCCAACATGATGTACAATAGTGACTAAATGTAGCCTTGAAATGTTAGCCACAAACCAGGAAGCTGTACAAGGCTGGAAAAAAAGAAGATAGGAATAAGCAGCTAACAGTGAAGTCTGCAAACAAATTACTGTCAGTCAATCATAGCCATTACTTACTGAGAAGTGTCAAGATGTGGATATATTTTATCAGCCTCCCCAGAAAAACATGACTCAAAATAACAAGAAAACTAAATAACCCTCAAACCATTCTCTGCCAGTCTTTTACACTGCATTTTTTAGGTGGAAGCCCTTCTTGGATATCTGGTCAAAAACTCTTTAACAGGCTTTCTACGCTATTCGAGTTATTCTATGGGTAGCCCCGAAAAACAAAATACTTGAATTATGATTGCCTAAATCACAAGGAAGAAGTAGTCAGAGCTCTCTAAAATGCCTAACCACCAATCTTCAGCCTAAGTTTACAGAAACTACCTGTCACCAAGTAAGAGGTTTGCATCCATTCCGTTCTGTCCTTATGCTTATGTCCAAAAATACAGCTCCCGATAAAATGCCATTGCAGAGTAGGTGAGATGCTTGATCAACAAGAGGTGAACTGAAATCATGCAGCGTTTGTGAAATGGGTAAACCAGAGACAGATGACAGTGATGAGTTTGGATCTACTCACCTTTGGACCAGTCTCCTCTAAAGATGAAGAACTGATGCATGATCGAATTATAGTTGAATTACTGCAAAACAATAACATTTAACTTGAACTCAAGTTTCACCTGTAGATAGGCTCATAGAGGAGAAATGTCCTGTGAGAAGTGAGATCAAGATACACTTTTCTATCCTGACTTTCTAGGGGCAACAAGAACAGGAGACAGGTAAACTGCTTTACACAATGCTGATAAAAAATCACCAGTATTTGAAAAAGTGGGAAGACTTTGATGAAAACCCCAGTGAATGAAGGAATACCTAATAACTATTGCTCCTATGTGTGCCAAGCAATTTACAGGAAAAGGACAGAAAATGAAGTCTATCTCAGAAAGTTTACAGACTAAATAAATTCCAAAGAAATGCAACAATAAGATACGCACCATGCCGAAATGAGTTAGAGCAGAAGTAAACAGAAGTAAACTGTGAACTCTGGGAATAATAAATTCTGTGTTTCTATGCGTGTCTCATGTTGGCTAACTTTGGTGTCAAGTAAAGCAACATACTGACAGAAACTTCCTTCTTATTTGGGTTGAGATCAAATCTACTGCAGATTGTCCAGGGTACAGGGGGAATGAGTTTGTACAGCAGCTTCTCTGTCTATACAGAATGCACAGCGCCTTTCTCCTGTGCCCAGCTACCTACTTTAAGGAAAGAGTGGATGATACACCTTTGTCAAATGTGACTGAAAATGGCCAACTAGCTCACAAGTTAAGGAGCTGACAGACAGAACCACAAAACATGTCTTCTTTCTATAGGAAATGAGGCCAAAATCAACTGAGATTTTATAATGCTACCATGCTGAAAGAACAAACTATGTAGGTGGGGTTTTTTTCCTCTATCACAGAACATTCCCCCAGCCACATACATTTCTGTCACCTATAAAGTGTTCAGCAGGGAATAAAAATAAGCATGCCTACCTGCTGTTTTAAGAATTTGCTTAACTTGTCATTGCATGAAAATTTGTTTCCTGTAAACATAACATCTTTATAACAAAATCATAGGATTACAACAGATACATACTGAAACGTCAAAAAAGACAGTCTCTGATAATACTACTGACAAAATAAAATAAAAACATGCTTCACTTATATAAACCCATATAATTCTCAGGTTTTCAAAACATCCCCAGTTATACTGAGTCACAGATATAAAACACTACTAAATAGTACCTTATCTCTGCAAATTTTAAAATATTTTCCACTTGTTGATGGTAAAGCTGATTTATACCTTCGTATTTGCTTGATTTAGTTGTGCTGAAAGCAGAAAAAAAGTTCATGCCAACATTTTCAAAAGCATCAATTAATTGATACTTTGGGTTGGGGGTGAGGTAGAAGCTGACAGAGCTCCATTTTTCATCTGTCATGCTTGGTAATGCTGTCTTGCTCATTACTAATGGGGAGTCTGCTGACTTTCACTCTTGCGTAACCTCCAGAGACGGACACCTCTAATGCAAAAGCCACAGTGATTTCTTTACCAAATCAAAGAGGTGATTACAGAACTTCCCATATATAGTAAGACAGTAAAGAGAAGAAAATTGTCTTATCCCAACAGAAATTTAGGAAGAGCTAGGATACTAATGAATTGCAGAGAAAAGCTTGTTGGGCAATGGGACAGGAGAACCTGTGTACTTGGGAATACACTGTAAATGGAGGAAGATGGAAGGATATTGTAGATGTTACTTTATGCTGAAAACTACTGCTGTCCTCTGCTAGGATTTTACACCGAGCTCCAATGCTCAAGAGTCAGGACTTTGGGGCCACCCTGCTCAGCTCTCCATCCTTACAGCAGACATACAGAAAAAGGACAGCCTCCTTGCAGCCCTTCTTGAGCCTGTATATGTCTGGTTAAAGACACTAATCTTTTGCAGAATTTTATATCTTTAGTTTCCTCTGGTGAGCAAGAGATGTGAGGAGGCCTATTAATTCCTTGCTCATTACTAATGGGGAGTACAATGAATTACACCTCTCCTGGGACAAAAGGTTTAACCCAAGGTGAAACAATATTATTAAAGCTGCTACTCAGTTCTCAAAGCAGATGTCTCTTGTCCCAGGATACAATCTGACTCCTAATTACTTTGCCAAGTCTTACTAATGCACACAGCACACCCAACGTTCCACACTACTGCACACCAATGGAATCATGGAATTGTCAGAGTTGGAAGGGACCTCTAAAGATCATCTAGTCCAACTCCCCTGCCAAAACAGGATTGCCTAGAGCACCTTACTCAGGACTGCACCCAGGTGGGTCTTGAAAATCTCCAGAGAAGGGGACTCCACAACCTCCTTGGGCAGTCTGTCACCCTCACTGGAAATTTTTTTCTCATATTTGAATGGAACTTCCTGTGTTTCAGCTTGTGCCCATTGCCCCTTGTCCTGTCACTGAGAACCACTACCAAACCCGGTCCATTAATATACATCTGAAAATAAAGACAGATTCCAGAATTGAAAAGCTTTTGATCCCTTGAAAATGTTTAGATTTTAAGAACAAGCAGGAAGACTTAGCAGGTATCAACAGTATACTTATCACAGAATGAAAACTAAAATTTTAATTTTTTTCTTCAAAAAGTGTCGATTTTGCAAGTGCTCATTTTTGTTTTGGAATCTGTACTGGTTCGTCCTTAGCTATGGGTAAGAATTAGAATTTAGAAACAAGGATTCTGAGTTCATCTTGAACAGAAACTGTTAAGAAATGTATTGAAAGCCAAAAAATTACTAATAGACAAGTTCCACCCATGTGGGATTCTTCCTAGATTAATTTACACAATAGTAAGGGTTGGAAGGGACCTCTGGAGAACCTCTAGGCCAACTGCCTGATAAAGCAGGTTCACCCAGAGCAGGTTGGAGAGTATTTCGTCCAGACAGGTTTTGAGCATCTCCAGAAAGGGATATTGATAAGTGATTTCATATTTCATAACCTGGGATGAAACTGGGCTTTTTGTACACAGAAAGTAGAATCTATTTTGTAACACACCTTCACCTCATTCACCCACAGATGCACCAATCCAATACTTAAAGACTTATAAAAAAAAGTCTCGCTATTGATTTTTTTATAACATAAAGCAAGTGAAAATAAACCAAGGATGGCTGGCCCATGGTTGAAGGATGATTGGGATTAAAAGAAAGAAAAAGGGGTGGAGATTGCATTAAAACACTGTGAATATGGTTTGTTTCCTTCGTGATCAAAAGAAAACAACAAAACTCCAAGAAGATTTCCCTCTTCAGAATTAACAAACCCTGGTACCTGCTAGAACCTCCCGAACAATCTTACCACCCACACAGGCAAACAAAAAGGCTGTTTATATAACAACGATGCAAGGAAAAAATTGCACAGGAAAGCAAGGCCTAATATAAAGAAGATACGACGTCAAGAGACATGCAGGCACATTTTTGTGCCAGGGACAAAATAAAAACGTTCCCTTTGAGCATGTCTGATATCAAGAGATTGCTGGAAGTTCAAAAGCTCAAACTCATGACCTTACATGAATATGATCTTATAAAGCTGGGAAAATATATTGATTTTTCAAATGCTTTCTTGGACTAGGAAATGCTTTCAACAAAAGTTCATTCACTTTGAATTGTTTCATTGTTTGGTGTTGGTGTCTGTGTAGCACCTGAAACTTTGAGACTGATCAGCAGGTGGCCCACGTAGGAGATGTATTTGATCAGATCCCAGGGCTGTGATTCTTTCAGGGAACAGCTGACTATGAGGTACAATGTGAGAAGCATGAATAGTCTTAAATTCTTCTTCTCAGGTTATATTCCCTGGCCTCCTATGTTCCCATCTAAATCTCTACAGTCAGTGACACATGGTTGCCAGAAACGGGTGGAAACACCCTTATCCTGCCCTCTTTGGGCAGTGGTTTGGGGTCTTCACAGATCTCCCCTGCAACAAATACCCGATTGTGGCTACCTTTACCGTCATGAAGTGCAACCACAAAAGGAGAAACGTTTCTTTCAGAAGAAAACCACAGTTTTGTGAAGGCATATGGAATGGAGAGGAAACTGAAGTACAGGGACAGACTGAGGCACTCTCTTGCAGAGCAGCCCTAAGAAGCTCAAGAATGTACAAAGGGCCACTGTGATTCCATGTGTAGGCTGACAGCTTTGCAACGATAAGAAGATCAGCCAGTTTGAAGTCTCAGATAGCTACATGTGAATCACAGAGAGGGATGTATGGCAGCTCTTTAGACCACATGAATCATCAGCAGCGACAGAGACGCAGAAACTCAAATGGAAGAAGTTCCTGGAGGAAGCAGAGTGCAGCACGATGTCAACTGAAATGGCTATGACTCTCAGCTCCTCACCAAAAATTTGCCTTTCCATATTCCTGTTGCTAAGTGAATTAACACTCACTTCTTGGTAGGCTGAGAGGGAAAACCAGATTTTTTGGAAGAGGGGGAAATTACAGAGCACACACTAAAGCTTGTGCTTGGCCAAATGAACAAAGGAAATGATACAGCTGAATTATTTCCAAAAAACCTGAGGTGGTCAGAGAACAAACAAGGCTTTGCTGTGTTACATTTACACTGGATGTTCTCCCAGATATTCAAAATACTTTGCGAGGGAGAAAGTCACCTGGCCAGAACAGGTTAAGTGTCATTTTGTGCTGAAGACATGTATGTCTTCACATCTGTGCTGCACATATATGGCATCTGCCCTGGAAATTAATCTCTTCACCTCACAGTTTTGCACTAAAGACAACTTGCTGAATGGTCTAGCTGTCTCACTGAATTAATATATCCTAAAGTGCAAAACACTCCAGCTCCTCTTCAGTCTGGCACACAATACTGCTGGTTCCTGCTGCCTGCTATTCTCCTTAAATGATGTTTTTCTTCCCAATTCCACATCCACCACACAAAGATAACTCTCTCAGACAATTGTCTCACACAACATCTGTCTTGGTTGCTTTCTGAAAGTCTTTTCTGTGGACAAATCTGCTGCCAGGAATGGCAGGAATTCTCTGGCTGAGACATCAATCTTTGTAAGGAAATTTAATTTCCTGTTTTGCTGGTTAATGCCACAGTTCTAGCCACAACAAAAGTTAATTCTCTTTTAGAAGAAATTAAAAAATTATAACCCATGAGAGAGTTCATATATCTGCTGGCAGCAGAAACAGACCTACATATCACGATAAATTAAGGGCTCTTTATGGTTGTCTGGTACTCTATAAAACAGGATTTGAATCACCACTGCACACTTGCAAACAGCAAGCTGTAAGAGGCAGCAGGATGTTAAGCATTTTTTCTGGCAAAAAGCCAGGTTTTATAGAGACTGTGGGAAAATAATGGAAGATTGGCAACAAGGATTAGAAACATACTCAGGTGACCCGCAGTTGAGGAGTAGAAAAACACACACATCATACTAGTTGTTGTTTGGCCTTGCGCATTGGATAAGTAGAACTTCTGTGTTTCAATAGCATAGACCTGTGATGGAATGAGAGGCACCCTATCAAACATGCTTCAGATTCCTGCCTTGCTGTGAGAAAGATCAAAGCACAATGGTAAACTATGCCAGTGGGAATCCCTGAAATACAGGCAAAAAAATCAGGTGCAGTGATCCTCTAACACGGACCAAGCTCCATGGTGCCTGCATCCCCACTTGTGTGCCTCTGCCCGGGTCCTGCTTCAGGGATCCACTGGTGAGTGAGGTAACAAAAATAAAATAACTTTGCATTTCATCCATGGTTTTGCACTTCCTGCGTCCTTACACTCAGACTGTGTCACAGAGAGACCTGGACAGTCCCTAAGCCATTATCTTATCATTCTGCCCATTATATTAATGAACTTGCTTCTGCAGTGGAACGCAGCCAGCTCTGTCCCTTGATGACACAGCAGGTAGAAAATGCATATTACTGTACTTACTTGCTTCTGAAAGCTAGATTGCCACTTATGGCTTGCAAAGGTAATTAATTCTCATGCTGAAGGGACATAAGTACACAGGCAGTGGGACTAGCCACTTCATGGCTTTCTTTTACTAATTACCTCTACTGAGCAAGAATAAGCTACTTGTGGGGTAATTACTCACAGAAGCCCCACTGGGGTTCTGCATCAATTCTGTCCATTTTTAGATCACAGCAGCTAACTCTCACCAGAGAAATTCTGCTTCCTTACACTAAAGGGTCACAGACTCCATTAGCAGCTGGATGGGCCCTCAGCTGGTCTCTGATTCATTCTCATGTTCAAAGGTGGATCAACAGCATATTCCCAGCAGTGTGGTTGGGGTTTTGCCCAGCTGGGTCCTGAAAGCGTCCATGATGGAGGCTCCAGAGTAACATAACCCCATACTGTTATCTGCATCTTGGTTTTGTTGGGTTTTTTTCCCCATATATGAAACCTCTCCAGGCAAAGTATGAACCATTAATCACTACCTTTTAAGTCTAATGATCCAGACAGTTATTAACCCATATAGTAGTCTACCCATCAAGACCATAATGTCCCAAGTAGTCTATGAAGATGGTACTGCTGAAGTCAAGATAGATGACGTCCATCACTCTCTCCTCATTCACAAATTTAGTCACCTCAAAGAAGAAAACCAGTCAAATATAATTTATCTTTGGTACACCCATGCTTGCTATTCTCAGTCCTTCCTCTCTATGCTCCCAAAACCAACCTTTGCTAGAGATGCTCTATGTTTTGAAGACAGGTGGAACCATTTGCCTTTCTTAAGTTATCAGGGATCCATGACCATTCAAAGATGATAGTGTGTGATATCACTATGACATCAGCCAGCACACTTGGATGTTTCCCTTCTTGTCCTACGTACTTGTATGCGTTGAGATTTCTCAAGAGATCCATGACTCGGTCTTCTTCCATTACTGGTAGTTTGATGACATGGAGGCTTGGAAGACTTTGTTGGTGAAAAGGAAAGCAAAGATAGCATGGGGTACCTCAGCTTCACCTGCATCTGCAGTCACTAATTGACCACCCCATTCAGCAGTGGGTCACATTTTCAGTGTTTATTCATTTACTACTAATGTATCAGTAAAAGCTCTTCTTGTTTCCCTTGATGTCACTTGCAAATATTGACTGCAAGTGAGCTTTAGCTTTCCTAACACCATTCCTACATGCCCCTGCAATATTTCAAAATTTCTCTTTTGTAGCCCATTTCTGATTCTACCTCTGTTTTTTCCTCTGGACCACAATCATGGGTTATTTGGTTAGCTAAGCCAGTCTCCCAATACTCGTTCTCACAAGTACAAGGATGAGCTGTTCTGCTACATGAAGAGGTTGTCCTTAAAGACCTGATATACCAGGACTTTCAAGCCAAAGCAAATAAATACATGCTATTTTTGTTAGTAATATAATAAATTATAATTCCAAAATTGAATTACCTGAATTTAGAGATTTTCAGGTGTTAACAGTGTAGTGATTCCAGCCCTACTGGAAACTTAACGTGCTATGTGGAAAATCTCTAGCCTTGCATTAAAGTCTCACGCAATACACTTCTCTAGCATTGCTATAGGTGTTGACTGTTACATGTGCCTACACAGTGGTAACATCACGGTTTGCAGAGAGACGTCTTCATTGTTTCCTGCTTCCAATGCATTGAGCTCATCACATAGCAGGGTAGATGACAGAAACAAGGGTGTGGATCAGAGACCTGTGATTATTAGCCAAGAGTGCTGGTGCAAAGAAACAAATTTCTGGGGCTAGAAACCAAGCAGAAAAGGCGGCAGGAAATGAGGATGAGAAGATCATGTCTGTGGTGCAGCTGAAGAAAGTAATAGGTAGAGAACTCTGTCTGGAAACCTATTCTCAATATCTTCCTGTTGTCACTGCAGCTATGAAACCCGGAGGGACTATGAGGTTTGTACTTTCCACTAACACATACACAATGGAACAGGTCCAAAAGGTTTAGGTGCTGCACATGAAACAGGCTGGGGCTAATGAATTCCCCTTTCTGTTTGTTTTTACCCAAAGCAACACCAAAAAATGAAGATATTTCACACACACAAAAAAATATTCTTTTGGTAGATCATTATGGTTGCACAGCCAATGCTGCAAACATTTGGAAAGGCTACAGTCTGACCAGCCTTAATGCTCCCTCCTTTCTCTTATTAATAAGCCTTATCGCATGACTCTAATTGTGGGGATTAGCGTATCTTTTTCCCACAGGACTCATTAACATTTATATTGAGTTTGCGTCCAAAATGGACCAGTTACACTAACTACTGAAAAAGCATGTGAAATAAATGCTATCTATATATGTAAGAGGATAGAGCACAAAAAAAATTACAGCAAGCATTTACAACACAAGACAATTATCCTTATGAGAACAGTTGCATGGTATATTCTTTCCAGAAACCCCTTTTAAAATATTTTCTTTAAGATCTTCACTGGGGAATAAGACACTGTAGTGCATAAAGGAGAGGAAGAAAAGCAGGGGAGCCAAAATCATGGAATGGACTGAGACTGGCTGCTGGAGTATTGAATCAATAGCAGAGGAGAACAACTAGGAGAAGGTCCAGATATCACAAGATACACTATAAAATTCCTAATTTTACAGCCCCAGATGCCAAAGGCTATCATAGTTTCAGGCTATCAGTGAGGCAGATGTTACTAGGTTTGATCTCATCCCAGGCTCTTTTTTGCTTTCAGAAAGGAGTTCGAAGGCCCTGGAAAGGGCTTTAGTCTTGTTTCCTGCGAGTTTCTTCCAAGCTACTGCCATTCTCAGAATTTGTAAGTAGCTTTATGGTGTCTTGGAAGCTCTCTTATGCATCCAAGGAAATGATTTATCAAAGGAATGGAATTGTTGCATGTGTACTATAGGGAAAGAAAGTTTCCACTGGGCAAATATATTAATTGTTCTAAAAATCCAACATCCCCTACAATTGACATCCAATCAACAGCAATATAACAGCAAAGGAAACCAGCACTTGGAAAATAACTTTTCCTTGCTACTACAGTTACATAAATAAATAGGTTAGCTATTGAATTGTGCTTTGGATAAAGGCAGGTCCTGGTTACAGGTTCTGAATCTGCTTGTGTTATAAGCACTAATGAAGTGGAAGACATGGCCCGTGACTCACCTCCTAAAGCTGAGGTCTTACTCTATGTGGCCCAGCTCCCAATGAATGCAAGGATGCAGCACGGTTGTGGGAACATGGTTAGTCCTGGTGTCCATTACGCCATAGAAATCTGTGCTATCAGCTAGAATTGAGTGAGTCAGCCTTAAAATAATCACAGAAGCTACTCAAACAAGAAGTCCCACCCAAAAGCGGCCTATCTCTTCCCCAAAAGCAACAGCTTCTCTTCCAGTAGGATGCTTCACTGCTTCCTTATCACTTAGATACCTTCTTTCCTGTCCTTGGTATGCCACACATTGCTTAGAGGCAAAGAGAGCCTCTCTACTCCCCCACATTTGATTATCTCTAATTACCTTCCCAAACCCATTAAACAAAACCCTTTCTTTGGAAACCTAGGGGGTTTTCTCTGTCAGAAATACTTCTCTATTTCTGCCATGTGTACACTAACACACAAAATGTTCTTACATCATTAAGATGGAAAACATATTATTTCTGTGCTAGAGTTTTCAAAACCAGTGTTTCCTGAAACAGCATTTCCTATGGGATCCATAGAAAAAAAAAAAAGGTTTATGGAGATGATTTCTGCAAAGTCTGATGTTCCAGTTAGTCAATTGTATGCAACTATTGCTACGTAGTCCTGGTTTAGTAGCCTTCACACTGTGCCAATGCCCTCGCTGGCATCATCGGCACCACCAGCTAGCTGTCTCAAACCAGACCACATCTCCTTCCTCCCCTCACAAAGCAACACAGCTGTAACTAATCTCAAGTGTTTCAAAACTGCCATAAGTCTCAAGTGCTAGAACCAGCATCACCAGTCACATCCCCTGAGTATCCTTGCACTGTATTTCCCCTTCTATGTAAGATGTTTAATAGTGAATCAATTTACTGAACAGGTAGTAAAGTACATATACCTCTGTGTGTGTGTCAGAGCATTAGGGGAAATCAGGGCAAGGTTGAGAAAGCGCACAGGAAGAGGAAGGGAGGAGGATGACTGGAATAATGACAAACCTGGGTCTGTCTTCCTTGTGTACCCCGCTGCCATATTCCCTCCTCCTCAGATCCCAGCTATAAAGTCAGAAGCACATCTCAGCGAGGTGTTGCAAATATAAACACACTGGAAAACTGTGTGAAGTCACACACTAACAGCAGTAAACCATGTAAACAGAACAGGTAGGAAGGAACAGTATCTGTTCCTGTAAAATAGGATAAAGCATAAGTACTGAACTGGGTGAGGCAGCTGGGGTGGGGAAACAGACCAGACAGGAATGGGGAGATTCCTACCAGGAATGAGATTCCTGGTTCACACAGGACTCTTGTCTGTTATTGTTTCCGTCTTTCCCAATCTGTGTTTCAAGCAGGAAGAGAGGGGAAATGGTATGTAGTTCAGAACACGGTGCTAGACCCACACTTACCAAATCTGCCTTTAACAAGCCTCCTGAACTTTCTAAGGCTTCACTTGCTCACCACTTCCTCAGCTATGGGTGGTATCGGTTCAGTGCTTCTTTCACTTGTCACACAGCAGGGTAAAACCCCTTCTCCTCCAATCGTACAGTGCTGGTAAGACTTTACTAATCTAGCAGGTACACATTTCTTTTTCCACACCTTTCAGGCCAATTTTTACTTCCTTTTTGCTCACCCTCAGTAAAATTCTACTTTTTTTCCTCTACCCACGTCTTTTCTACTAAGCAGGAAATTCTAATTAATCCCCTCTTGGAAGTCTACTGCTTTCAAAACTGCTACTTTGCAGCAGGTTAACAATAACTGAATGGCAATGCTTAAGTCCTTGACATTTGCCACTGAAACTGAAAGCAGAGATTTCAGATGTCAATGTGGCAAATAACTAATATATCAAATGATGAGATACAAGATAATGATGAAAATGTTGAAATATTTTATATATAAAAGGATGCTAGAGTAGGTTTCTGGAAGCAAATCCCAAGAAAGGCCTTTTCAATCATTGCACAAGCTTTTTTTCTCTCCTCATCCTACACAAGCCAATGATTGGGAAACACCCATACCAAGGGAGACACCTAAAGCCAGACAATCATTAAGCATGACACTGGGCGTGTCTTCATTAGAGTGCTAGGTGCATGACAGCCTCATTTAGACAAAGATATAAGATAGCAGTTTAATTGTAGAACAGCGGAGCCCACCACAGTCCTTGTCTAAAGCTTTCAACACGGGTGATCAGGTGAGTGCTCAAGCTCCAAAGGTGACTTTCTCCATCTCCCTGTCTCCATCAAGCTGTGCTGTAAAGCCAGCCTTTTTCTACTCACTACAAGATTTTCTACTAAGGATCATGTCAAGATCCAGAGTTAGGACACTTCAAGACAGACAATACATTCCCATTCAGAACAGGTATCATAGGCAGACAACGTTTAAGATTGGCCTTTTCCAGCAAAAGCGTACCTTTTGGTTTGTGGTCCATTCTGTAGAATGCTACATGCCAACTGTTCTACAAAATGTTCACATAGATGAGAGGCACTAGCTTCAAAGAGAACAGCTTGAGAAAACAGTACGCAAACTGACTTGGATTCTAAGCAGTGCAAGGCTGGAGAGCAGTCATCAGTAAAGTGCAGGCATCAGTTAAACCAGCCTTGCAGTAATGTAAACATCAAGAAAAGTCAGCTTCCCCTGCATACGTTGGGGTTTTTTTTGGTTATACTTCTACAGCAACAAACAGCAACAACTGCACACACACTTTAAGTTGATAAAATAGCTTTCTACTAGTGATTAATACATTGCAAAGTCAACTTCACCATCAGTTAAACTCTAGAAAGAAACTACTACATTGCAGTGTGCATGTGTTTGATATGAACTAGAGGTTAGTTAGTCCATGGGACCAACACTATGTTGCATGGGCATTCACAACTCTCACTGCAATTTAGGATGATAGAAAAAAAAAAAAAAAACCCAAACCACTTCAGGTCTCTAGATTATAAAGTTTAACATACAGCCTAATCCATAGAACATACAACCTGTTCAATGGAGACTAAAACTACCATAAAACTAGCTTAATAAGTAATGTTACAACTGCCTATTTGTTTTCAATATTGAGGCAATTAGGGTAAACAAATAAACCTTACCTTCATTCCTTTAGTAATTCCATTTTTCTTATGGATTCCACTTTTTAAGAGGTTATTCTGTTTCTGATGATGATGATGATGTAGATGTCCATTGCAGACAGCACTGGGATTAGCCATCTGTTTAAATTAGTCAGATTCTCAGTTCTTAAGGGTGTCTCAGGTCTTTCTACTTTAAAAAAGGCAGTAGGACGAGCAGATAAAGTTCTTGGTTAAGGCCTGAAAGGTATCCAACTGGTCTGTCAGGATTTTCCGGGATGAGAGGAGGAACTATCTTTTGCAATATCTTAAAAACTTAAAACTGTTTCTTTCATACACCTTCAGTCCCAGCAAGCTATAACGTGAAATACATAGCAGGAGGTGAGCTTTTCAAATCCCTGAAAAATACTGCTCATTGCTGTCTATTGTATGAACACAGCTTCTATGAGTCAACAAGACTGCTGCAGCTATCAAGAAGTGGGTGGATTCAGAGGCGGAGACACTTAAAGACATATTACCTCTTAAATATCTCCCAGGGAGGAGCATTACATTTTTTTTCCCCTCCTGATTACATTCAATGCAGAGTTATTTTACTCTATTTAGAATAATAAAATGTTTGAAAATTTAAACAGAATAATATTTAAAATTACATGGGTCATCTAGCTAGGAGTATACTGACTGAAAAAAAGGAAAAAGTATTTTGCTAAGTAGAACAGATCGACTTATTTTTTAAATATCTTCTCATATAGGTAGCACAATTGACACAACATTAATCCTGCAAGGAAACAGAAAGCATTTTAATATTAAAATGAAATTTTACCTAGAGCTAGAAACAATATATTTGGCCCTATCCTACAAATGGGTGCACAGGTGTTTACTAGAGTGAACTGTTCCTTTAAACTCAGTTTGGCCAGTAATGGGATAAATGGCATGCTATTAGAATTAATGAGAAATGGACTTTTATATAGTTAATTAATTTAGTTTTAAAACAAGTCAGGCTTTAATCACATGTAAAACTACTAAGCAGGACTAACATACATCCTTGTTTTTAAGACAAGAGTTTATTGATTGTGGAAATACATATATTGTCTTTGCTAAACCAAATTCTCATGTTTCAGATTTTGGTGCCAAAACATAAAAGTATAAGCATCTCTGGCAGCATTTGATAGAGTCCCTTCCCCCTCAAATGATTAAAATTCATGTGGAGACAGATTAAAGGAAAGCTGTATTATAATATCCATTTTGGAAAACAGTAAGAATGAAAGGCTGGTAGAAGAAAAATACTTGGAGTGTTCTAATTAGAAAAAATTATTGTCATCTTGGCAATGAAATGTGATATACTGAAAAAGCAGCCTACAACTTGAGTATGTGGAAAGTGGGAGACTAAGTGTTAAATGAATCATGTGAAAATATACAGGAAACCACATTGCATTGGTTTTGAAAACTTGTCTTGCTAAAATGTATTTTCTCCACTGAAGTGCCTTGCCAAGTGGATATTTTCAATATGCTGGAAAACTTTTCATCCTTACCTAACAAAGACCTGAACTGAACTGTGTTTAAAAGAAATATCTGTGCATCGATCGTGCATTTCACCTAATTTCATACCACCCACTGGTCTGCGGACTTCCATTATGTAATCTGTAGAAAATCTCCATGATACCCTATAGAGTAGAACAACTGAAAAAGCAGTCCATCTCTACCTAAGTTTGATTTTTATATAATTGCAAAATAGCCTTTTACTTACATATAGCAATTAATAAGACAGTAGTAGTTCTGGTCAAGAAAATATACCCTTAACTGACTAAAATGACACAGAAACAGTAAAATACCAAAATGTTTTGCTCCACAATTACACCAGATTCACCATCAGAACTCGAATGTCCAAATTATTGTCTTTTTGGTGTTTTTCCTAGGCAAGGATGACTCATTTCTGTATGAATCAGTCTTTTTAAGGCTTCAGTAAGGCCTCTGTAAGGATAACTCAATTACAGATTAATTGTGAATAAGTAATGGTAAGATAAATTGTTGGTCGTGATAAGTGGCTAGGTTTATGTTTGCAAGGAAAAGACTGAGATGAGGACAACCCAGAAGAAGGCAGAAAGAACGGTCAGTAATGCTTCCCTGCATATCTCTCACCTATGGAACAAAATACAGCCCAGTGTGATCTCTGTACCTAGCAACCCCCTCTCACCAAGAAGTATTCTCCATTTGGTAATTAGCTCATTGATTGTCACAGTAAATCAAACATCTGTAAAACGTGCCATCTACTTAGTCAATTACTGATCATCTTGACCCTGTTGTGATAAAGGTAAGACAAGAAAAATTACCTGAGTAGCATTCTTCCCCTTAATGGCTTCCAGTGTCTCAGCTAGCACCTCTGCCAGGTATGTTCCTCAACAGACTCAGCACCTTTCTGGGCAGAAAGTGATACAATTAACATCTCATGTCTTCTTATTATTTTTTTCCATTATGTTTATGGGGTAGTGGAATCTCTATTAGAGAACAGTTCAGAAGATGCAGAAGTCCCAGGCTGCAAAAGTCTACACTTATTCTCTCTTTCAAGGCCCATGAAATACCAATGCCCTTATAGGAATAGAACAGTGAATTAAATATGCCATATTGATTTTAGTTTTCATTGTCTCTAACATTTAAGATCACAAACAGGCAGCACTTAAAAAAAAAGAGACTACATTAAGTATGTGTTTAAATGAGCAATTTAAAAAACCTCAGAGAAGAGCTGTCCTTTTGGATTTCTTTTAACCATGTTCCAACTGCCAGACCTCACAAAACAAATACCACTAGGGGATGAGTAAAACTCCTGCCGTGATTCCATTCAGAGCAAATGATTTATAGAAGGGATAAGTCTGGCCAAATACACACAGATGATCTGTAAACAGGATGTAGTGTTTCTCCTGGAAAAAAAAAAAAAAAAAAAAGAAGTTGAATTGTTCCAATTGTTCCATCTTACTGAAAGCCATCTGTTACTCAGGCTTCTATATCTGTATCTATCATGCTGTCGATTAGCTGCATTTAATTGCTGAGGAGTATGGTGCAAAAAGCAAAGTAGAATACATAGTTAGTTAGCCAAGGTTAACAACATAGCAGACAGAAAAAGGAGGGGTAGGCTCTGTATAAGTATCTGAAGGAAATAATTTTTCTGCTATGCACTACCATTGTTACACAGAATAGGTTAAAAGGTTGACCTCTGCTGATGCACTCAAGGAATGGGGACAAAACCATCTAATCTTCTAGTAGACTTTTGGCCCAGTCGGAATGTTTAGTGTCATTAGAGCGGCCACAGAGTCCCCATTTACAATAGCACTACTGGATTCCCTACTGATAAAAAAGGTACATGTTGTAATAAAGCATGAGAGCAGATCCCCAGAAACCTGTAATGTCATAAGCCAGAAGGATTTACACAGGATTCCTGCTCATACCAGAGGACAGTTAGTTACAGCATAGTTGCAAAATGGTCTTGCAATCCAGTTGAAAGATCTTGATAATTTCAGTTCATGACAGATGCAAATTTACATGCTACATGAAACAACAGGGATCTGTGCAAAGACACCTACTAGCTTTATGCTTATTTTCACTGGACAGACATCACTGTCAAACTGGAGCTGAAAAAAATGGGAACCTAACTCTATTCCTTTGTTAAAAGTCCTGGTTTTTAATAATATTTAAGTTAGGCGCAGAGCATGTCACAGTAGTGGAGTACAGAGTTAAAAAGCCCTCTTCCTCTCCTGATCACTTCTATTATGACAGAAGTCCACCCTTACAAATTCTGTGTGCCGTTGATGATTTATTTTTTGACTAGGATCCCAGTATGTCTGGTACCTGCAGACACATGGATATTAGAAACAATTCCTGCCTTGGATGTGTAAATGACTTACAGTAACAACAGTGAGGCTGAAATAAAGGAACAAACAGGGAGACACCATAACAAAGCAACATAAGCAACAGAAACTACCAGGTAGCAAACTGGCCGATCATGTCGCTCAGTGTCTTTCCAGATTCATCCACATGGAATGAACCATGGAAGAACCCCTAATCCATGTTTGCCACTTTAAACTCCATCTAGTCAATACGTACATGGGAAGGAGTAAGGATATCACCCTATACGTGATGCAAAACTGCACACCAACGCTGATGGATCCCCCCCAAGTGGCCTTACACAACTTCCCCTTGAAGGATATACAAAATGCTATTAAATTGATCAGAAAATAATCCTATACCATCTCAGAACCAAGACCCGTGGCACAGGCAGATGCATGCAACCAGCATTGCAACAGAGAGGACATGGTACAACAGGCAGGACTCCTCCAGCTCTGGCAGGTCCATGCACCACCCGCAGAGCCCTGGGGCTGGCACATCTGCCATTTGTCACCTCTGCAGTCTGGGAGCTGGAGAGAAGGGCACAAATGTGATCCCCAGGGGTGAGGTAGAGGGGGCTACATGCTCTACTTTCTACATGTTACATCACTTATCAGTGGCTGGGAAGATCAACCACACCACTTGCACATTTTGCAGATTTGCTTGTTGGCATGTAATTCTAGAAGAGATGCTGATAGATCTTCAAAACAGGAAGGTCCTAACGACAAGGCAGCCTTGCAACACTTTAAAAACTAAATTGCTTTGAATTTACTGCAAAATGTTCACACCTTGCCAGGAAAAGCCTAGCCAGAGGTGTGGGCACGGGTGCAAGAAGCCATGTCCAGCTACAAAAGCAGAGGTGGCCCTAGGAACCAAGAGCCAGGGGAGCAGGCAAGATCTTGAGTGGTGCAGTCTGACATGTTTACAGCTGGACTCAGGTGTAGAACACACAGATTAGACATACAGTCATTTGATTGCTCGTTATACAAACCTTTCTGGGTAAAGCAAGAATACCAGTTCAGCAATTTTATCCTCAGAGCACATACAAATGACTGTTATGTGCTAGGAAGCAATTTTTTTTTTCCTCTGCTTATGTAAACACCTTTAACTTTTACTCTACAAGTATATATATCCTTGAGTTTTCTTCAACGTTGCTCCTGTTCTAAGGGACATGGAGGTTGGTTGCCATTCTGCTGGCAGAGGTCTCTTTTCCATGCCTCAGTCTGCAACTAAATCTTAGAAGGGATGGAGGCATCTTTAAGGAATAATGGATGAAGAAGTCTTGCTTCATAGCCTGAAATATGACTCCAGCTTCTCAACTGAATTATTTTTTCTTAAGAAACATTTTTAGAAAATTCACTCTGGCTTATGAACTACTGGCACATAAGAACTTCTTGGAGATCATGGGTATAGGTACCCAAGGAAAGAAAACCTATTATGCAAACTTGCAGTCTTTACACACGGATTTGCAGTTGAGGGATCTAAAATAAATTAAAAATTTCATTTGGTGCATTATGAAGCTACAGTACTACATGTAGCTTGCATCGAGAAAACTTTAACTGATTTTTTTTTTCCAAATGGGCCTTGAAAATCTGTTGTTATTTAGTGTAGCAACAACCCAGATGGATTAGCTGTTTTTTAATCACAGAGGAGGGACATTACTAACCTACTTTCAGGCTTCAAGAAGTGTCACAACAGTGTGATTTTGTGAGAAGTTGCATTCACACAGGTGTGTGAAGAGAGCACTTCCACAAAGAAAATAGGAAATTCCACATTTTTCAAGCAGTTGGCATTTTCTGCCCCCTCCCCACCATGTAATTTCCCTGTCTCTAAAAAGAAAAAAAAAAACATCTAGTCTACAAGCCCCCCAAAATCCAGCTCTAGGCAGCCCAGAACAGGTGTCACCTTTGAAACTTGATGCGCCTCATTAATTCTTTCCAGTTCTTTCTCTTATGGGTGGCCCAAGGGAATCTCTTGGGAAACAGCATGAAACAGGCAGAGACTTGATCTTTTATGTTTTTCATCTGAATTTAATCTATATTGTTTTATCATTGCAATCAATTGTTTTGCTCTTTCTTTCATTTCAACAGATTTTTGTGGAAAGGCTCACACTAATGCACAAAGAGCTTTTGGCCTTCAACAATTCTGCTTGCCCACAAAATTGTCAGTGGGCTCAGAAAAAAACAACAAATCACCACTAACACACACAAAGTAGCTACTGAAAATTTTGAGAATTTATAGCGGATAGCTCTGTTAAAATAAGCTTGCATGGGTATGAGGAAGGGAAGGGATTTCCAGTTATGATCACTGGCAGCAAAGTACTGATGTATATGAGTATTTATTTGGAATCAAAGGTTTACTTTGATGTGAGTAAAGTCACTGAACTGGTCAGAGCATGAAATCTATAGTACACAGGCATAAATCAATATGCTCATTGAAAAGACATGGAGAACTAGATGCCCTGTATGAACACTTGTTAGACCACCAAGGCTGGCAGTCCCATACACTTTAAAAACTTTCCTTTGGTCTTGTAACTCCTGTGAAGACAGAGGTGAATTCAGTTCAACAACCTGATTACACTATGATCACAAAGAGATAAGAAAACTTTTTAAAAACAAAAATCTCAGAACCTGTTGGGTTAAGGGATTGAAGGGAAGTGCAAGTGAAAGAAAAAATTTATTGACCAAAATTGCTGCTGAAAGGATGAAGTGCTAGTAATTTAAATGAAAATATGTTTCTAATAACTGTTCATTTTGAGGAGGAAATGTCCTCACACCTACATAAAAATGTGTTTTCAAAAAGAAGATCAAAGATTGCTGATGAGGGCAGATGCTCTATGTATGCTGCTTGCACCCCTGGCACAGACCATGCTTTGAATTTGGCTTCCCACCAGTTTTATCTCTTTCATTTCAAATTTTGTCATAGGCTCTTCAGAACAAAACTCTCATTTTATGCATTGAACACAGTGGAGCTCTGATCACACCTCCAAGTGCCTAGGTAATACTGGAAATACATTTTCTTGAAGAGCAGAATAAACTACAGCAGAGAATTTCCAAACTTTCATATTTGAGGGACTATTCAAACCCTTAGCATAAGAATTACAAGTTTACCTTTTTCCACTCACTGTACACAATAGTCTTCAGGCAGATAACCTCAACAGTGCTGGAGCAGGCAAGAGTGAAGGAGGTAAACAGTTTATCACTTGTAAAAGGGGTGATCGGAGTTTATCCACATCTCACTTTCCAATCTGGGTAAAACAGTCAATTTTATTCACTTTTTATTTACCAAGTAAATAATTTTACTTATTTTTAGGGGGTTTGTTTGTTTGTTTGTTGGACTTTTTTCTGGTTGGTTGGTTGTTTCCTTGTTGTTTTCTTTTTTTTTAAGTCCAGTATTGTGAATACTCCTAATCCACCCAAACTATATATATGCCTCTGAAAAAAACATGGTGTTCACCAGGGCACAGAATAAATTTCATAAAGACTCGCACCAATAAATATGAGTATATATTTGGTATATAAAACCAAAAGCTTGCATTTCGTGTTCTGTAAAAACCTGCACCACAGGCCTTAATAGAAAAAGCTCCAAAAATTTCCTTTTTTGTGGAAAACAAAATATTCATCTCCTTGTTCTTTCATGATGTACAATAAAATGACAGGAAAACAGGTGCAAGCCATAACCATATAAATATACTGTACCCCTGTTTCGTTAAACAATATTACCAGAACTTGTTTTCTGTGTAGATCCAGATGTCAATCAGCTGTGATTGCTCATAACATTAGGAATTTGTTGGGATTTTTGATATAAGGTACACACATCTACTTAGGAATCTGTAACTAACCCCAGGACATTTGTGGCACCTGACACTTGAATCTCCTTGCAAGAATTTAGACTTTATAAATTGCACACCTGATATGGTTCTGTCCCTATCTTATGATACAAAATTTAAAAATATCTGACTGGAATGTCTTTGGCAGACAAAACCAACAGCAATACAGTTGGACCTAGACAAAAAGAATAATAGTACAGTAACTAAGAGCATGCTGCAGAAATACAGCAGTAAATACAAGTCCAGCTTTCTCTAGCTTCTTCCACTTAAAAGTATCATGCCATTAGTACATTCTTACCAAGCATCTGATCATAAAGTCAAATCTCAATTCCTACTCCTTAAATGAAAAACTTCTTCATTTAGCTAGAAATCAATAGAACTACTCACCCAAGCCAAAGGCTGTAAGAATTTTGTAAGCACCAGGTAGAAACAAAACCAGTTTCTTGGGACATTTTTCTACTGACCTCTTTCACCAGCAACGTGATCTGTAACAATGTAACCTCTATAGTTGACCAAGGCAGATTTCAGTCTATTTTTCCAAGACCTCCTATCAGTCAGACTAATTTGTTTGCTGGGCTCCATAATTTGGAATTAGCCAGTGCGGTACTGTCATTGTCTCCAGTCATTGACGTGATGAATGCAGCAGGGACAGCTCTGTGCCATCTGGTGCTTCTTTGTGTCATCATCTCATCAATTCAAACAAGTCATTCTTAGATACAAACATCTGGAACATTAAGACAACTGATACTTAACTGGGAAGACAAATTTTCTTAATATTAGTAATAATACCAAACCAAAAGACATAGATTTAACCTATCTTTAATGATGAAAGGTCAATCTCTGAACAGGAAGTTAAGAAGTGATTTCACACAAAGCTTAAAGGTTATTGCTCATTGTTCATGTAATGTAGATGTTTGGTGCTTCCAAAGTGTGAGACCTATGCAGGCCCAGATGAGAACTAGTAATGCTACCTGGTTAAAAAAAAAAAAAAAAGTAGCATTGCAAAATGCCCAAAATACATTTTTTAATCTAACTAATTGGCTATGTTTTGTACTTCTTACTCATTCAATGAAGCACTTCATGTGATTAGACACAGTGAAGCCAACTGCCCTAACTTATCCAAGTAGTAGTTATGCTTTAATATATTTTTATTAGCATTACTAAATTTGGTGCCACGATACAGTAGATTATTTGCCTTCCCCATTACCAGTGAATAACTAATTGTAAGACGTGACACAGAATAAGATTACCGTGTGCTATCCGTACTCTCATTTCCTGTTTTCATTGCTTAGTTTTGTTATTCATCATTTGAGTTCTATCCATCCTATCTCTTAGGAAAATACAGGTTGAGAGAGAAAAATAAATAATTCTGTGCTTATTACCTGTTCCTATGGTTCTTTACTTGTACTAAGTTGCCTTACAAAACATAAAAATTTTTCATTCTGATGCTTTGCGATACTTTTACTATGGTTGTCATTAGTTATTCTTACTTACACTGCCAAAAAGAGGCAAGAAGCCAAATTACTGTTCACTTTACCTACTTACTGTAAATTTTGAAAAGGGTTTTCCAGATCCTTTCTTTTCTAATTTCATTTGTCCAGAATTTCTTTTGATTTTTGCGACTTTAGCTCTAGGTATGGCTCTGCCGACTTAGTTGCAATTCTGTTTTAAGCAGACTTAGCTGCAATTCTTTCTCAGTTTCATGCCTCACTGAAATCAACAGAGCTCTGAAGCAGTACCAAAAGTCAGAAGGGAGGATGAAAGAATAAGTGAGAATTTAAAAAATCATCCTAAAAACTGAGCCTAAATGCAGAGAGGGCAAGATTGCAAAACTGTCCTGATAATTTTTAAAATCCACAAAGTTCAGAGACAGAAGGTTTTTGAAGTTGGTTTAAGCCTTAAATTTACTTGCACTATATAATTTTTGTCAACAAAATAAAATGTTGTTGTTCCTTACTTGGGTTTATTTGTATTTTACATTCAGTGTAGAAGTCTGAAATACCCTGCATTTGTTACAGAAGCTTTAGGAACACAATCTGACATTCCAAAACCACTGCCATGTTTCAGGAGCAAGGACTCCCTCTGAGAGTTCAGCTCAAAGCTGGTATATATACCAGAAAATAAAATAATCTGAAGGTTTCCCAAAGCAGCAGGCTCTATATTAATACATCAGTTTCAGTCACAAGATTTTCATTAAACACACTCATATTCTTGCAGGAAGCTCGTTCATGATTGGAGTCTTATAACTGTCATGTGAAGACACCAGAAAACCAAAGCTCCTCTCCTATGATATTCAGTAATTTTTAGGTTCCATGAAATCTCCAATTTTAATACTAAGCAAGGTAAGTTTGAGAGATCACCATAAAGAATTGGAATCAAGGGTTGCTTTTTTCCAGTCTCTATCGCTCTCTTTTGAAACAAATCCCTACATCAAACTAAGCAGCATATTTTATCTCACTGGAGAAGGCTGGGCAAGTTGAGCCCTAGAGTACTTTTAGCCAGGTTTCATTCTGCTCCCTAGCTGGGTGCACTCATCCCTTAGCATGGGAGGTGACTACATCTATATTTAGCAGCCTGCTGCTTGCAGTAGATTTCAAAGCAGCATTTCCTATACGTGAGACTATAACCCACGATGCTGCTTTTTTCAATGCTGCTAAAATTTCAAGCTATTAAGTGATCAGCTACAACTTGCTTGGCGACTAGTGTACGTCCTTCAGTTCCAGTGCTTTCCCTGTAGCTAAGAGACACCTAAAGCAGTCATTTACCTTGAGTAGTTCTTTTACTTACCTGCTATTTATTATGCTGGCAAACAGCAGCTAGTGTCATAGATTCATTGCAACATTAATGTAGTTTCTTTGCATAAGGTTTCCTGATATTCCTTTTCTTTGCTGGAGGAAATCATGCTAAAAATAGAACAGTGGTGAGTCAAGATTCTGACTGTGATAGGAAAAAATAGAATACTCAGCAGGGAAGGAAAAAAGTGAGGGTGGGAGGAAGATTAATAGATTCTGTTTTCATTGAAAACAGGCGTATAGAGGAAATGAGTAGAGAGCAGAGATTGAGAACTGTCAGGAGAAATTCTGGAGATTGAGGCTTTCTATCATACTTCTGTGAAAGAAATATGAGGAAAAAGGCCTTACTCCTCCTTTCCTTCTCACAGCAACTGCCATGCTTCAAACTCCAACCTTTCAGGTTGGCTGTCAGGTCCAGCAGCCAATTTAGCTCCTAAGACTTCTAGTCCTGGTAACAGAAATAGCAGAGCCATGGCCATTTTACCTCCCCAACTAACCTAGTCTGCCTTTTTTACATGGTATGTAAGGCAGTTATTAAACAGATCCGTTAGAGGCACTTGTTTTTGGAGACTAGTTTATATAGTCCCATGAACCAACTGATTTACAACAATAGCATTATTAGAGTATGGGCTATTTCTTGTCATGTAACAATTTCAGAGTTCTGATACTGTTTTTAACTCTCTTAAAACAGTGTGAAGATTATATCTTTATCCCTAGATTTCCGAGGCCAGGTGACACCACTAATCTTGAATAATTAGATCATTAGATTCCAGATCAGTACAATTTTAGTCAGTTTGGTGCTCTCCTAGTTTGGATCTCCCAAGAAAATTCTCTGATTTAACCTGAATTCCTCAACAATGGAAAATGTAATACTTTAACAATATTTTAGGTATTATCCAAGTTCCAGATTTTGATATTTAAAATGAGGAGACAAACACATACACAAAATGAGTAGTTCCATATAAAACCAAAATCTAGAGAGGACAAAATTAATCCTGTGATAACTCTGCAATGAGTCATGGCCTTCTCCCTAAGAAGATACATGTGCCTCTGTGGAGCAATGTTGATTCTAGGTATGATGTCCAGATTCAGATTTACACCCAGATAGACTCGGACCACAGCCTATGTAGGCTTAAATCTAGTTTAAGATTGCTTGTATTCTTATAAGATTGATTCATTGTGTCTTAGTTAAACTTGACAAGAAAGTTAGCTATCCACCTTGACATCAAGCATGAGAAGTTTCAGATAAAACCCACCTTCAACATGATGCTTATGGCAACTGTTGAACTTCAGGAAGCCATACAATTACAAATAAACCCCAGATTTCATACAGCATAGCAAACAAACAATCCACATACTTCCTCTTTTCCATATCCACTTATTAGAATTCTCAGTGGACTTTACCAGAACTCAAACCAGTGGTCACTATCATGACCTTTTGATAACACAGAACACCTGTGGGTTTTTTTTATCTAGTCACTCCCAGACAAAATACCAGACAAAGCTTTTCTTGCAAACATTCCCACCTTTCATATGGCTACATACTTTGATTATTTTTGATATTTGATTATTTGATTATTTCTGATCAAATCAATGCAGCTGCTCATAGTGTAAAGGTAAGGCTGAGAATAATTTTTTATAACATACAGCAAAATTCCTTAACATTCGTATAACGTTTCTCAAATCATGTTTACTAAATGTGGTTACAGGTTGGATTCTAGTGAGTAATCTTTAAAGTGTTGTCATAGCCTTCCTAAGATCTCACAGCGTCCCCATCAGCATCACTGTCAATAAAATCCAAATTGTTTTGCTATCTTGTAGTGGTATGAGATAGCTAACTATTACTGAGGTAAGACTAGTAGAAGGCACTAGCTGATGTACCAGCAGAAGTCAGGATACTGCCTTGTTCAGTCTTTGATCAGACCTCAGGACACACATGATGATGTGTGATCCTGATGCAGTGTGCATTTTATCAGGTACTGGGATTCCTAAATGATTCACAAGGACTATGAAGGTTTATTAGTCAGTTCAAAGCTGCTTCTCTTAATCTGTATTTACTAGACTGACATTGGAGTTAGACACTGTGAGAGAATTCTCTTCCCACACTCAGCATTGCCAACTGGCACAGTTATATCAGTAGTCTAATGACATTTAATGGTTTTCTCCTGTAGCTCTAGCTCCTGGAGAAATGAGACTTTGAGAGATTACCTTTATACTTTTGTTTGTTTGTTTATTTGTTTAACAACAGTAGAGGAACACTTGAGTCGGTGCTTTTTGTATTTTTGTATGTTCGTCTACAGGCACAAAGGCAACAACATGGTGTCTTAATGACAACTGAGATTTTCAGATGATAAATGGCTGTGGGAACCAGGCTCCAAGATAAACAACCAATACAGTGAGATCCATGTTGAACCTAAAGCCTCGGCAATTCTGGTTGTGCAGCATTTTGTAATATTTATTATCCTCTGGGACTGAGTTTCAGTGTTTCTTCCAATAAAACCAAGTTAATAAATTGCCTTTTAAATTTTGAACTGACTTTCTACACTTCAATTTTATTTTCATAGCTTGATTGCAGATAAAAAGCAGTTCACATTACTATTTCTGCTGTCCAGGGAACTAAAATAATATTTCATAGAATTATTCTATCTTTCTGTGTTTCAATATTTCTTTTGGATCAAACCCAAAATTGTTTAGAAAGATTTTTTTTTTTCCTATTTAAACCCATTCTAGTTACTGTTTTTTGATCACCTTTTGAATTTGTCTCTAAAGAGAGAAGATCCCATAAGTGATAGACCTTTTTTATAGTGGGAGATAGAAGTTCAAATTAATTCCCTGCCAGATTCATAACAGAAATTCTCAGCCCTTTTCTGCAGCAGGGTCTTCATCCACTAGATTCACAGTCTTTCTTTCACTCTCCCACATCACAGCCAAATAAAATTTTATTTATGTTCCTCTTAGGAATATTTTTAAGTGAAGTAGATGCAGAAGGATACAGAAGTAAGTATTGGTTTGGGAAAATAAGTTTAAAACTTCCTGAACCTTCTCTTCCTTAGAGTTTTGTTGTACTTTCCATTTTTAGCAATTCACAGCATTTTTAAAAAAAAATAAATATAGCATATTAAAAAACCTACAGAATCTGGTCTTCAAAAGTTTATTTTCTTTAACTGAAGATTATTTAGATATGTTTTTGGAGGGCACTTCACTGTGGTCCATTAGTATTGGGCTCAAATGAATCACTGAAATAATACATTGCAAGATGTAGACTCTCTGCTGTAGCTGTCCTGGTGCTCACTCTTAGCAGCCCAAACTTCATAACCAGTAGGATTAATGTCAAATAGATCTTAATGAGGTACAAGCATTAACCAAAATCTGGAAGAACAATTGATATAGTCCTTTGGGATTTGATGAGTTATACTCCCAAAAATAGAACAAACATGAAGTGGAACTTTTCCTGGCACACTATATGGCATCAAGACAGTCGTGCAAGCACATATTTTGCATTCATTCACTTTTTACAGTTCCCAAGAATCTTCTTATCTAGTAAGATTTCACAGACATTAAAGCTCATTTTCAAAAACTGGTGTAAAACTGGAGGAATAAACTGCTCAGATGAATAAGCTTGTACTGACCTCTGATGGTTGTGAATGTGTATGAAACATGGTACTGGATTATTTGTGCTCCCTTAGGAGCTCCAGTGTTCTAATTAAAATAAGTTGACATGACAAGAAAAAGGTCTTTTGAGATGGAAACAAAATTATTTATAAGGGAGTCCTGGGATTATTTTTGCTTTGCATCATCATTTTCTTTTGAAAGCATAGCAGAAATGTATACAAGCCAAGTGTTTGCAGAAAAGTTATTTCCAATGGAAAGTCTGCTTTTATATCTTTCAGCGGTTTGGAAATTTCAAAAGAAGTTTTTATTAAAACACCCATCCACCTTATTCCTTCTTTATAAATTAGTTTATCTCATAGGGCAAAAAACACAGGAAGCATGAAAAAACTGCTGTCAAAATTGTCATGGCTGCTGAGTTTACAGTATACTACATAAGACCTGATTCCTAGCACTGCTAAGTTGGGAGAAGCGCATGAACTTAGATCACCATCAGGATGTCAAAATCTTCAATATTTATAAAACATTGTTGCTGAACATTCAAGGAATTCAGTGTAGAAACTGGGAGCCCTCTCACTTTCTTATATTGAGTTAAATGTGGATGTTCCTCCTCCCAGTTGGGTTCTCACAGTCGATAGCACCAGGAATATTTAAAATTGAAAGAGAAAGAAAAAAAAAAACTCACGTCTTGACCTCTATAATCAGTTCGAAAATTCTTTGGTCTTAAAATTGAATCCAAATCATTAAATGCGAGAGGAAGATTCCTGTTTGCTTGGGTGGGCACACAATCAGGTCCTTGAAGCTCAAAAGCACAGATGGAAATATGAAACCTGCTCCAGAATTTCCATCTTGTTGGATAGTCTGACTTTTCAAAATTGTTTTTGTTCTAAATTTTGAGAAAAAATCATAATCTTCAAATACTAAACAGGCTGGCAATTCTGAAATGCCTCTAATAATTTGGTATTAAACCTGAAACTATAGCATAATAGTCTGTCAAAAGAAAAGGAAATGAGAGAGTCAAAGCTAAATCGGAAAATGCAAACAAATCAATTAATTGATTTTTTTGAAACATTTCTGAAACATTTACAAACGCATCTGTCAATGGTATAGTTGGGATGAAAATAGTCCTGCAAAAAAATATTATTTTGATGAAATTACATTTTTCCAAAGGAAATATGAAAGCAGCAGTCTTGGCACAGCAAAATACCCTGGACATTGCCAAAAGCCTTTCCTGAATTACAGAGCTTCAGTTCCTCTGCAGGGAAGGGGCAAGAAATGTTTTATGCCAACTTCTTCCTGTTGATAAAGAATTGTTTTCAACAATTAAGAGACTTTCAGTGTTTGGGTTAAATTAGAGGGGCCTCATTACGGCACAATCTGACTGCATATGAAAACAGGTACTTTAAAGGTTGAACTTGCCAGACAAGATCTGAATCCTCTTTAAAAGCTAATCATAGCTGGCTGGAACCTGATACAGAACAAAGCACTTCTATTCAAAAGAACCTAAAATGGTCATTGAGAAAAAGAAAAAAAAAAGAAAAAGAAAAAAAAAAAAGAGAGATTTGGAGGAAAAACTCCCAGCACAGTAACAGCATTCTCTGCACCTATTTCCATCTTCTTGAAGCTTTTTAAGCTGCCAGAGAAGCAGGCTTTGGCAAAAATCAAGGACCTTGCTTGTCTGATGCATTGGAGACTTTTGTAGCATGCTGAAATATTGTAGGCTTTAAATACAAGCAGGTGTGATTCTATGTAAGAAAGGATAGCGTAAAGTAGTCATAAAAGAACACGCTCTTAGCTTGAACTACTTAAATTTTCAAGGGGCAGGCCATATTATGTGCTATAAATTGAGTGAGAAATTTGAGTGGCTTAGTTCAGCACAGCACTTGGGTGAAGTCTAAAATCAACAGGAAAAGTACTTATTTGCAGGTGAAGAACAGAATAGCACGAGTGACTCAAGTCACAACTCCTTTTGCCAGAGAACTGTTGAAAAGTGGTGCCTGGGTGGCACCTGCAGACCTGCTGCTGCACAGACAGCAGGCATTGGTGGCTACCAAGCCTTTGAACTATAGCGTCCTCTCACACAGATACAGTGCAACTTCCAAAACCATTTCATTGCTTAATTTAGTAATAATAGCATGTTAGAGTGTCCTGAGAGTACAGTGGATACATCTACATAATTTAAAACAAAAGACAGCATATATACACACATAATTATATATCATCTGTGTTGGTTTTAATTGCAGCTGTGGCTTGGATTATGCCAGGTGGACAGTGGGTTAATGCGAAGCATCATGATTTAAGACTAAATATCCAAATGTGTGTCTTCAATTCATGGAATGTCCTTAATACTGAAAATTATTTGAACAATCTAAAAATTAATAAATATCTTGCATAAATTAATTGCCTGTTCAAATGACTTCTACAGCGAAGTATCACAAATGTATTGCAGAACCTACAATTCACAGTTCATTTTCTTGGATAATTATACAATTAGCAGGAAAATTGGCCTATTTATCAAAAATTTATTTATATTTGTGAGCATTACACTAAATCCAACTTCTGCTCCCTTGAACTTTGGTTTCTGAACTGCCACTGTTAGCCCAGATTAATGCCATTGCAAGAGTGACTGATCAAATCGACACCTAAAACTTCTTCAAAGAAGATGATAAATTTTCTTCTATGATTAAGTGGAAAAAGATTTTTCAGACTCGTGAGGCAGTAAGCTTTTCTAATCTGTATTGGAAAGGATTGAACACTCATCAAGTTCTTCACTCTCTTCAGTAGAAAGAAAAATCTTTTAAGTAATGTATTTTCTAGAGTATTTGAGCTGAAACACCTCAGGCACTTTGTTGACCTCAAAATTATGCTCAAACGTTGTGCTACTGGAAAGTAAGTCTATGTGCTAGAAAGTTCTTTATAATACTGTCAGGGCATTTGATGCAGCTTAACTAGAATGTGGTCGTCTGGAGACACTTCAAGAAAGGAATGGGTAGATAGATGAATTTTTAAGAAAACAAGTAAGAGATGTTTCCAAATTGGGATAGAATATATCAAACAGTGTTAGCACCTAAAACAATCCAATATAACTAACTTCTTCAATAGTATAGTCAAGAAATTCTGAGCACAGTGGGAATACAAAGTAATTTATTGTTAATGTAGTGTGTTAAACAGACTTTTTGCCATTACGCAATGAAATGAGAAGTTGAGTGGCACAGGAACAGGGTCAGGAACCTGACCTATTAATTCATATTTGACAGAGAATACAATTAAATAAGAATCATGAGAAATTGAGTTTGTCTATATAAGTGCAGGAAAGTAAGAAAATCTCAGGCTGCCTCTGAGGGGTGGGAGGATAAATTGTACAGTGATATCAAATACTGTTCCTATATTACACCCGCTTCAGTAGACAGCAGCACATGAAGCCCACAGCTGGATAAGCACTTTAGAAGCAGCTAAATCTGAGCAGGTACATCTGGCATGGAGAATAGCAGAATGGCACAACCGGTGGATCAAATTGAAATACACAATTGAGTGATAAACCAAGAGAAGGAGGAAGATTGCTTGCCTATGGGAAAAAATAAATTATTTCCAAGGTAAGTATTGTACCATCAGTATTGTGACCTTCACAGTAGCATAACATAGGAATGCTGCAGTTAAAACAATTAATCCATTGTTAAAGATGTGCTGTGTTTTAGCTGGGGCAATTGGCACACACAAGGTTGTGTGAGGTTTAAAAAAAAAAAAAAGACAAAAAAAGATACAATGTCAGAGTACTTCAGTTTTACTGCGAGATAAATTTAGCTAAATCAACCTTAGGCAGATGTATAGCACTGATTTTGTAAACTGAAGTGTCTTGCCTTTACTTTGTTTTACCTCAGGAAAGCTAAGGTGTATTAGTTACCCTAAGGTTAAAAGGAAAAAAAAAAAAACCAAACCAAACCAAATAAGCTGCTCCAGACACAGCAAAGACAAGTAGTCAGTTTAATTTATTTTACGATAAACAGAAAGGTTGTGCCTAGGTAAGAATATAGCATTGGCCTTACATACTTGACCAGAGGCCACTATCTGAAGTGTCACCTTACTGTTCAGTATTTGTAGTGATATAATCCACATTTGTTATCTTGCTCAGACTCACCTGTCTTAAACAACAAAAGCAAAACCTTCTTCTATTTTGGTTTTGAGGTCAAAGGCAAAGCTTGCAGAAGGTTTTTAACAGAATCAACCATATTCAGAATTGCTGGGAAAGCCATTCTGCTCTATTAAAAAAACTGGTTTCTTTTTGCTCCCATATTGTTAGGTTTTTTTTTTTTTCTTTTGCTTTCAGTAAACATATTGTAGCTCTTATCTTACTCTGTTCAAACTGTTTTACTTCTCCCTGGCGTTCAACACAAACTGATACATCAGCTCCTACTTATGTATCCCACTCCAGGTTGCCTCAGAGAATGAATTTATTTATGCAGGATAGAACTTGTACCTTCCTTTGAGGTTCAGGATCAGTCCATCTTCCACAGGAGCTTCTGGAGGTGAATGCCCCCAAACAGCAGGAGTCAGCAGTTTCAAAACCATGTCATTTAAATTAAAGGGAAAAATCCAGGCTTTATAGATTAAAATGGAGGTACAGTCATGAAATTCATATTAAATATAACATATAATCAGAACTAGAATAAACCTTTCCTGTTATTATTTACTGACTAAGCAAGAATAAAATCTTACATAACAGAAAGGCCAGTTCTTCTTAAAAGCAGCACACAATCTGTCAGGCCTCTCCCCTGAATCTGAATAACCTTTTTCTTCTATCCTTTTAGGGGCCTTGTGTTCAGGTAAGACCCTTTATGAGCAAATGGGAAATGATTACTCCTATTCTAATAGTTTAGACTGGAATGCCTGTCTGACTGAATTGTTCATTGAGCTTGGACTGAGACTACAAGATTCATCTGATTCATCTCCTACACGTATTGCAAATATTTTTGCATGTCAACAGCATACGGTCATATCAAAGAGTAATTTTGATCCTCTGCTAGGAGCTATAGAATTTGTATTTAATAAATCCTGCCTGTGTAATTTTAAAACTCTCAGAAAGTTACAGCCTGAATGACAGCCATTCCACCTGCAGTAAGGTCTGTAGGGATGTTAACAAGCTGACCTGCCCCAGCTGGTACCCTTGTCCTTCCAGCTGTATCAGTTCAGTACAAGCTGAAACTTATTTAGAACATAATATTAATCTGCTGCTGATAACATATGGAATAAACACATCAAAATCAGAAGCTGTCACAGTCTAAGCCAAATCATAGAGGAAAAAAAAAGCAGCACAGGATTTCAGAATATGCGACTTATGATTACCACATGGAATGCAGTGGTCAAATCCTCAGCATTTGCAAACAATTTGAATGTCTTCACCAAAGCAAACATATGTGTCAAGTATTCACAATGGATGTCAGCTGCAGAATGCAGCAAACAGATCACATTAGCGCAGATAACCAGTATAGCCTTTTGCTCCATTATTTATCATAGCTACTTATTTGGATACCATTCTCATGGTTCAGACACCCTCATCTCCTCTCCCCTTTACTTTTTACAACCGCTGGCTGTTATCCTGTCCTGAGCTTTCAGTAACCTACAAAAGAACACGTGACAGAACTTAAAGACAGAGAAAGAAACAAAATTAATTTAAATTACATTAGAATGAAAAAGTGACCTTTTACTTTGCTCTTATTTTTAATTGAAATTCAATTTATTTGTACTCAGAGGAACATGTAGGGGTGTGATTTTTAACACTGAATCAACTATTGCTAGCTTTAAACATAATTGGCCTCAGCAGGAATTTAAAAAAAAAAAAAAAAGGCAAGCCAGGGATCTCTCAACATTTGCAGTTTGTGGCAGATAAAACCACTGATAATATTTCCATCGAATTCACTGTGGTTCAGACCTTAGTCCTGAGTACCAGCATGCAGCAGTAAGCGCTACTGACAGCAGCAATATGTGAGAGGCTTACAAAATACCTGCCCAAACATGCAGTGCCACGGTACCCTATAAAGAGTTCTCCTTTGTGTTACTAGCATCTGGAAGAGAGATACCATGTGCTCAACCATGATACTGAAAACTGTGTTAAGAGAGGGAGCCAGTATTTCCACTATTTTGTCCCTGTTGCTGAAGAGATCTGGAGACAAACAGCAGATAGAAGTTACCTCCTTTGTACTGGGAACTAAGCCCACCTAAATGTCCACAGATCTAAGAAACTTACAAAATCAGTTCAGAATATAAATCTGGCAGAGTATCTTGGATGGGAAAGATGCAGTGTCTCAGACCCTCATCGTGAATGGCAATGACAAGCAATTTATCAAATCACAAATCTAGATCAGTAGATCTGGGACAACAAAAGACACAGTTATTGACAGTGTCAGTTGATGATTGGCATGATGTAAAAAGTTTTTAATAAAGGTTGATGATATACAAAATATAAGCACTCAAGATATCTAATCCAAGCCTTACACTAAACCTAACTTTTTAAAGATAAATCCGATTGTGATCTTCTCTACTATATGTCCTTTACAATATAGACATGATGGTATCATCCAAGTCCAGATACAAGCTACACTTCTGTTTTACACTGACATACATGTGGAGATCAGCTGCACATTTGCTCTCCCCAAGCAGTGGGTCAGTGCTGAATGCATAATTTTTAATGGCAGCTGGCAACATAGTCCTTCACTACAGAATTGTTACTCATGAAAAGGCACAGAAAAGCTGTGTACAACCAGCAACATGCTGATGATAAAGCCTTGCCTGCATCCCAGATGTCTGCAGCACTCCTAGGACCCATTTTCGCATACGGACATTTCCTTCATCGTGGACTTATGCTCAGCCTGAATTTAAACTGTCCACAAGCACCATATGCCCTTGCAATGAACACTGTACTTGTTCCTTTTTGAGATACCAGCAGTCCTGGAAACCAAGTATGTTGCTGCACAATCCAACAGATGGCTGTATTGCATTTCTTTCCATTAACAATCACATTTTCTACAGAGAAACAACTGTCACTCTTCTCTGGAATCTATTTCCTATCATGATTCTACATGATTTTGCAAAAAGAAGCAATAAGAAATTCCCTTAACCCTTCCACCTTGTACATGGCAGAAATTTTAACTATGACATGACTGCTGCACTGTTTATATAGGAATGCTATACTACACATTCATTTAGTCTTCATCAATTCCCGTACCAGATTTTTTTCTACTTTTATTTAAGCCTTTTCAGTAAATCTACATTCAGCAGAATTAAAATGACAAATGCACAGATATAATCATCGTCCAGCACAACTAGGTAAGAGTCTATACCACCTAGGAAATCAGAAAAATGATCCAACAGTTCTACTTGGTTTTCAGAATCTTTAAGGCAGCAATGATTTATAGATCCTAAGCAGACTTGGCTAAATATCACAAAAAAATAGTGAATGATTATGTCATAAGCACTGTTGACTTATTCAGTTATTATTTGTGGCTTATTATTAACTGCATGTGCATACCTGCATGACAAATGTTTTTAGTCCTGAAGATCTTTATGAATCCTAAATACTTCACAAATAGTCAGTGAATAATTATCCATGCTGAAAAGTAATATTACAAGTCATTATGGGTTAGATGTTTTTGGTTATTTTCTCATTTTAACAGACTAAATCTAACCACAGTGTAGACAAAGACAACTTGCTTAAGCAGACAAATCAAATGCCTGGAAAAATATCAGAATCTTAAAGAAATAGTAGCAGGGGAGAGTTCATTAAAAGTTTGGGTTTCTTTTTTTTTTTAATTGGCCAGAGTTAGAAGAATTTTTGAGTGATTAGCACATTCATAGAAAACCCTATCAGTTCAGGAACAGTACAAAAGGAAAAAAAGATGAATAATTTCAATAGTTCATCAAGAATAACGTTGAAGACTTCCAATCCATAATGGATTTAAAGATTTATAATTAATCACCATTGTCAAAGTAAAATGCCCTCTATTCTTTAGGATTTAAAATAAATTAAACTGCATTCCGGACAACTCCTTTCTTCAACAAACATGATAAACACAACTTGGAAGAGTATTTAGTTCAGATTATTGGACAGAAGAGTTAAAGACAAGCTGAAACATACCACTTCCAGATATTTGCATGGATACCAGTTTTAATTCTGTTTTTCCCGTATTCACATTTGTCGTTGGCATTCCACAGAGAACATGCATATCAAACACAGACCAGCAAATATTTCTGTAGCAGTCACGTGAAAACATATCAACATTTCTTCTTCATCACCTTCCGTCCACAGAAAACTTTGTGGAAGAATACTCCCTGCTCCATTCTAAATGCTTTAGCCAAAACCAACCATATTTTGGATTTGAAACGCATTATTGGAACTTCAGGGAATTTACATTCCTTTATGTGCTGGGGTCAAAAAATAGCATGCTTTCTCCTCTTAGGAAATACACATAATGCAATATGAGACTTCAGGAAGACTTCAGGAAGACTTCAGGAAGAGAACCCAGAGAGAAAAATAAGGACACAGAATTTTGTCATTAAAATGCATATAGTTTTAGTGAGATTATTTGACCAAAGCTGAAAACCAGTTAGGGATTGCAATTCTATTTTCAGTTATTTATGTTTTTTTACACAAATTTACTGTTAAAAAGTAGACTGTCTAGATTAAAAGTCTGTTTATACTTCTGATGGAAAACAACACAACCAATCCTTGTAGAAAAATAGTGACAAATTCACTATTCTAGGAAAAGAACTAGAGTCCTGATTAAAATTTTTATGGCTCAGCCATTAATAGAACAGAAACACTATCACATGACTAATACCAAATCAAATAAACTATTACCTCATCATCAAAAGGAATTTACAGCTTGAAGTGGTAATAATTCTAAACCACAAATACATTTGGAAATAAACCACTGCTAGTTTCAAAATAGAATGGAAAAATAAAATTTATCAAATAGAATTTCAGCTGTTAATTACTTACCGTAACACACTATTCCTCAGTATGCAGTTGCTGGGTTTACAAAACTGTGCTATCAGAGGAAAGAGAATCATGATGATTAAGCAATTCATAAAAGGCTTTATTTTTTTCTGTCATAATGGAAAAAAATATCTACAGTTCCTTACTCTGTGGAGAGTTCACATGGTATCAGTTCCTCATCTTGCCTTTTCCTTCTTTTTTGGTACGGGATCTTTTTTTGACATCGTAGAGACTAAACATGAACATAAGGCCTGCGGATGAGGTGAGAATCAGAGAGGAAGAAGCAAGTGATAATTTTGCAGAATGTCTTTGTCTGGAGTCTTTCACCAGAGTCCATTCCCCCCAAGTTGCCAAAGATCGTGAGGAGGATGATGAAGTGCATGGACCTCAGCAGCGTACCAGGATATTGTCAATCACACAGAGGAAGTCTGTTGCTTGCAGTACATTCCCATGCTGGTGAACAAGAACAGACAGAAGACCAGGAACGTGCCACTGATTGCAGTCATATATCCCTGAGGTCCCTTTGTTCTGTGCACCCTCGTGCTTCATCCTCAAACAACACCTGGAAACAGGACAGTGAAAAACGAGCCCCTGGGTTGAAGCAGCATAGCTATTTTTATAATCATGCTCCCCTGAATGGAAATCACATTTCTTCTGCAAATGGAACAAAGACAACTGCCTTTACTGTGATGCCTGTGTATTTTTTGAAACGACATACTGCACAGCAGGTTTTTCATCTGTGATAATCAATGGCCAAATATTTTTGTATAGCACTAAGAAGAAATCAATGGCCGAGTTCTTACTGGAAAAATATCTAGCCCACATTTCTATGGCAGCAGAATATATTAAAATACAGTATATTTGTGAAGCGTAACAACCACAGGTAAATTGTTCCTGGTCCAGTAGTTGACACAGCTCGTAGTCTAAGGGGAAATTTTATGGTTAACGTAAGTCCTTGAACAGTAAGAACTCACAACGCGAATACCAACACAATCTTTGCTGAGAGCCAATTGCTTTTCAGATTCTCAGCAATCTTAGCAATTCTTAAAATCCGTGGTCTCATTATCTCACATACAGCAGAATTCTTTCCTGTATGACTTTTTAAATTTCTTTACTTTTTCATTTTTTTGAACAGAAGACTGTTTTCTAGTGCCAAGATGCTGGGAATTGTCTAGACTCCTGGGTTTTGGTGAAGCTGCATGACCTCTTCACAGACACTCATCTCCATATCTGGCTGATACAGCAATGAATAGTGAGTCTCATCACAAGCAGGCCATCACCCACAGGCGAATGGTTACACCCAGGTCTCCTTAACATACTCCAAGGTTACCTTGGCATTTAGATGAAACTTAAAAACCCTAGCAGTTCAAAATAAGTTCTGGCATTGGCTATGGAGAAGAGTGACTTTCTGCCAGTCTTTCCTGTGAGTGCATTGAAGAGGGCACTATCGGGAAGGGGACTATGTGATGTTGCCAGGATCCTTATCTTTTATGGCCAATAAACAGAATCAATATGAGTACTTATTCATTCCAGTCTTGTTGAATATTATCAATAGCTCCTTCTAAGCAGGCTTCATTTCATATTTACAGCTAGTACATTCATAATGGAGCTATCAAACCTTTTATTGTTACTTTAATTTGCTTTCACATCAGTTTGGCTAAAACTTGGGCTTCTTCCCTGCAGTCTGCACCCTTTCTTTTACTAAATTCCCTCCTGCTTAAGAATATTTTAACTTTCTATGTTTCTGAGTTGAAGCTAGCGAGACGTGATGAGCTGGCAAGCAAAGAGACTACCACTGCATTTCTAGATATAGACAGAACATCTCATGCTATGGTAAAGTCTGCAAGAGAGTGCTTATCACTCCTGGAGCTCTTGAGTTTCTGCAGTAACTTACAGCCCTGCTCAGGAACTAGCTTTCCTATTAGGAAATTCTTCAGTTTTCGATATTGGGGGCTATAGGCAGACTGCATTCCTTGATCTCCTTGTCATGGTGCAGCAGCTGCAGCAGAGCATTGTCACTGGAGCCGATTTAAAATATAGAAGAGAGGCAGATATGATTTGCCTACATGTCTGCACATTTATCTCTATGCTCATTTTAAGAGTATTGATAATATTACATTGCTATGAATAGGTTTTTCTATGCTTTACATGCATTTATGCTTGACTATTTCAGATTAACTGACAAACCACAGGAATCCCATTCCTAGATACAATACGGTCTTGGAAGATTTTCATGTTGCTCACAACCCAGCAGGTCTTCACCAATATGTAAATGGATGAAGACTGCATGGGTTATTTCAGAAATGGGGTAGCAAAGCAGGTCTGTGTGAAAGAGATGTCTTCTAGTGGTGTTGTCACAGGAAAGAAGTAGTTTGTACGTAGTTTATCTCTCTGTAGAGGTGCAGGAAGATCACACAGATCTATTTCCAGTTAGGTTAGCTTCATAAAACCCTTATCCTTCTTTAAACAGAGGGAACATTCTGGATCTCTGCTTCCATACTCTCCTGGAGAGGAAAAGATTTACCCTAGAGGAACCACTGCACAACAGAATTAACAACTGTAAATACAGCTGGGGAAAACTTCCTATTTTCTAACTGGAGTATGCTCATAAAAATATTTTTAAGCAAGTAATACTTTATAAAATTACATTGATACAAATACCTAACTTTCACACACTGAGAACAAAAATAAGGGAGAAAAGCAGTACAGAAAAAAAATCACACACGCTACAAAATTCTGCTATGATGTTGAGGTCAGTAGCAATAATAATTTTCATAATTTCCTCTTTCCTTTGCATTAATATTTGTCTTTTGATTGTCATGCCTCCATTTGAACAGCACATACAAGTAGCATGTGGGCCATCCTCTTCCCTGAGGACTGTCTCATAAATGGGTAGATGAAGTGACTATTAAAATCTTACTAGAGGTTGTTTAATTTAAGGCTGTGAACAGTAAGAAACTGACTGTGTTTGTAGGAGGTACATGCTTCATTGTTACAACAGATTCAATGTAAACTTTAATTATTCCCAGTCTTCTAATAGAGCATTCACGTATGCAGCTGATCAGATGGAAGCCTGCTCTCCTCCCATTCAGTTCAGTTCCACATACACTGATGAAATTCTAAAAATATTCCCTCGTGTAAGCCTGTTCTCTCTTGGATTTTGCTCCTGCAAATGTAGCATCTCCATATTCCCAGGCCTGCAGGGATTTTTATCAAGTTTAACACGATTAAACAATTCTCAGACTAATTTCAAACTTTGCACTAGGATAGTTTTAAGTCTACAAATGTCATTGTTATTAAGCTAGACAATAAAAGGACAATGAAGGATGGTAGTATTGTGTTATTAAAATTATTCGATCTTCCCTACTTGACCAGGATATGGACAAAAGACAAACTCATAAAAATAAAGAACAACTGTCACTAAAAAAAGGTTATGAATATCTTTCTCTATCCAGCCTCTTACTGGAAAAGTTTATGAATGAATACTCTGAGTTTCCTGACTGAGGCTGACAAGGAAACACAGATCCCTGAATCTGTGAGGTGCTGGTTCATATTCAGCCTAAGCATGATGAGTCAAAATTATCCCCATAGAAGCACTATTCATACTAAAAGAACTTGCTGACATAAAAAAATGTTTCCAGGAGGAGTAAATGCCATGCTCCTCTTCACAACTGGCATCTTTTAATCTCTTTCAGAAGAGATCTGTTTAGAATTAAATTTAGAGATAACCCTAGCTAGAAGCTGACACTATGGGAGAAGCTGATTCTCTAGATCAATTAAATTACAAATCATAAAATTAGCAGTTTCTTCACTTCTAATGGTTGAGTGTGTATTCAATGTGATAAAGTACATATTGACTACAATGGAGCAAACCTAACTGGACTACAGTGCTGCTCTTTACAAGTACCACTCATACATAATAAAAAAACAAAGGATAGATTTACAGGTCAGTCCTGGACTGGGACACAGAAGATCTAGATTCATCTCCTAGCTCTACCTTAAAGTTCCGGTGTGACTGAAGAAAGAGTCATGACATCCCTTTGTATCAGAGTTGTCAGATCAAAACCAGAGCAAAGAAGCCTTCCATTCCTTGACTTATTTGATTGGTCTAAATGGGATAAAAATTTATCCCCGTCTCCTACCTTCCTGAATACCATACTTGTAGGAACATAGTGGAATCATGAGGTGCTCTTGTATGCACCGAACCCCACGTGCAGAAGCCTCAAACTGAGACCAATACCAAGTAAAGGGCTGTCACAGCTCACGCCAACATGGCTGCTATCAGACATGTTTCTCTAGGAGTCATTTCATTCTGTAAAGTTGCACAGAAATCCCTGATTTAAACACCTGTGAAGCAGAAGCAGCTGAGCTGTGACAGCAGAAAACTGAACACGCTGATGTAGCTTTCCAAAGAAAACAATGCTAGTATCTTTCCTCTGTGCTGCACCGCTGACATATCCTTTGTTAAAGACAAGACATAGTTCATCTCTCTCTGAGTACAAATGTCTTACAAGTCAATTCTGTGGTTAATGCAAGCTGACAAAAGCAGGTTTATATACTGTGCAACAATACCCACTGCCGCTCATTCAGAGAGAAGTTACTTCAAGGGCAGCCTGCTCCTGTGTGAGACAACTACTGCCTTGCCAAAAAGAACAGTCAACTTGCAGTGGTAACACTGTTTCCTGCTTTAAGTCCCTCAGCTAGAGCTGTAACTTCTATCTTGCCGCACATTTGAAGATTAATCGGTACCTCAGCTTGCAGAGGTCCAGCTAATTTCAACACAAACACGCTCTGAGAAGAGCAGAGAGCCTGAAGGAGGTAGGAGGGGAAAGCTGATGGGCTTTGAAGGAAGTGCATCTGCAAAAACTGAACAAGAAATAGATAAAACTAAATTAGAGCTCTATTAAAAAAAAAAATTAATGGCATCTGCAAACGAAATTAAATCTAAGATAATCACTCTAATAGCAGTGTCTCTGGTGAGCACTAATGCTTAATTTTTTCTATATTTGATGAAGGCATCTATTAATTAAAATTATTTATACAAGTTAGAGGCTTGACAGGAATACTCTGTGCAGCCATTCTAAAGGGAGCTGCTTCTGTTAATCAGTTATTTTAGAGGCAAATGCCTCCATTCTATACAACAAAGGCAGGACTGTACTTCAATAAATTTTATTTAAGGCCTGTGCTTTCTAAATATCCTCTGTGGCTAGAATTGGACAGAGTAAGCTGCTTTCTACAGATGATATAATACACTTCCCTTCCCATTGTTTAGTTAGCTGGTACTGAAAGTAAACCTGCATCTTATCCTCCTTCTCCCCTTGACTCCCCCTTTACTGTTAACCTTCTATTGAATTGTTAAACATCCAAGTACAAAAGTAGATGATCTGATAAGTATGAGTGTATTGTACAAATGAGGAGGACAAAGCTAAACACACATTCAATAGCGGGTATGAAAATATAATCGGGCTTTCAAGCAGGAACAAACCAAGACCATGTGCCATTAATGAGACTATTCAAAGTAATTTTGATGAAGTTATAATACTATTGTCCTCCAGTACTGAGAAGGTAAAGCTTAGCATGTGTAAAAAGATTTGTCAATTATGCAGCTCTCTGGGGCACTAATTTTTACCGTATTTTCCTGTTTCACCAGCACCAACACTTTTGTTCTTTCCTTTTTTTATTTCTCATCTTTTCAGCATAAGCAGTGCTATGAAAAAAGAGAGGATTAGAAGCTATCCATGGCTTAATTCATTGTAAGGTTGTTGGCTTTGTCTTTCTGCATTTATTAGTTTCAATTCTCTATAAGGCACCTGTTGGCTGTTGAGAATAAATCAACAGGAAGGTCACAAATGGCTTTGTACTGTTTGCTTGCCTCTTTAAGCCTGTTGGGAACTCACTGCTTTGCTATACAGGAATAACGCTGGAAAGGCAACAAACCATGCTGTTTGACACTATTTCATTATGTGAATTGTGTAAGCTTCTCAAACATAAGTTAATCTTAAATTTGTGTTGTTAATACTGTCATAATTTACTCAGGCTAGAGATGGCAGGAGTCTCAATTCACGATACCAGTTAAGTAAGCTATAGTTAAACTTGTCTACCACAGCTATTGCTATACTGTATGAAGAGAAACAAGCACTGTGAAAGGGCACTTAGAGAAACAAACAGGGAAGGTGATATATGGCCATAGCTTTCTAAAAGCTCTGATGAAAAGGTCTGGCTGTGCAGTCCATCATGCTTGGTAAGTCAAGGATGGGTGGCATAAAAGCAAGAGACAAATGTGTTAAATTGCTAAAAGGTGCAACAGGGGGGACAGCATAGGAAAAGTGACTTTGACTTAATGATTTCTTTTGATTATGCTGCTGGTATGATGTAACATCATGACCAGTCACGTGGGAACAACAGAATAAATGCTGCGAGCCCCCCTACCTTTTTTAATCCAGCTGCAATGCAGACAAAGGAGGGGACAGAACTGAGGTGAACTCTGGAGCAAGAAAAATATTTTTTAACAAAGTGGAATAAAATAAAACGCATTTTAACATGGCTTAATATACATTATGGCTGGTGAGAATGTCTAGTTCCCTGTGCCCTTTAAAAACTATAGCTGGGCTTTACAATTAGATCTGTTTCTCATCAACATTGCCTATTTCTTTAACACTGCTGTATATACATAAGACTATGGCAATAGCCTGAGGAATGGAACACAAACTCAATGACCTCCTTGGAATAGGATGGGAGAGGGATGCAACTCTTCCAAGCCCAAAAGGCTTTCTCATTTGACAGTTGGCTCTGCAGGCACTCACGGCCCCTTCCTAAGAAGTCATACCACTCCTATGAAAGAAGAATTCAGCACTGATGAGGCCATAAAGAGGGAGCATGGGATACTGTGCTCCAGTCCCTGTCTCGCTTATGCATTTTGATTGAATGTACCTAAGTATCTAGGACTTTCCTCACCTTCTGAATTACCCAGATAAAAACATTCCTTCTTCCGTTCTTCTGTATGACCACCTAGAAACTTGAATTTTATTTTATTTTTATTTTTAAAGGTACATACTATGGATATATTGACAACATTTTAGGTCTGTTGCCAGTTATATATCCTTTCCTTTCATTAGGAAAAGATACATTTACAGTTAGCTCCTTATTGTTTTCATCCTACTAGGTTTTGATTAAATATTTTTCATCATATTTTTTTCAACCATCCCTGCAACATGGAACTGCAGCCAATATCAAAGTCAAAGCACAGCCAGAACATCATTTCTTGTGCAAAGTGATGGCATTAAGAGTTGTGAGTTAAATTCATTCCATGCTCATGGCAAAGCTTCCACTGGCTTCAGTAAAGGTAAGACTTCCCAGTTACTTCAATATATGAAGAGACAAATGCTACCATTCAATCTACCTTTATCTACTTAACTTTAAGGAACATTCAAATCACAGGTAATTATAAATGGCAGGCAAAACCCTCTCAGTTTCTTACGCAAAAGGATGGTTTCAAATGTTGGTCAATCAGATTCTTTTTTCCATAAAAACAGTGACTTTCCAATTCCAATTTTAAAGATACTGCTGTTGCCTGCAGGAGGTGTGGCAACCTGGTTCAGGAACGGCACGTCGGCCAACCCCAGGCCGCTCGGTCCATCAGCTCACAGACACCAATATGGTGGATGGCAAATGGCATTTATTGATAGATAACACGGCATTGTATACTCTGGGTTCACAACATCACTTCCGTCCACTTACATCCTGAACTAAGTGCTAAACACTATTGGCTATAGGGAGAGGGGGGAGGCTATCTTTCCATATATCGCGAGATCTTCTGGTCGCCAGACTCTATACTGCAACATACTGCAGGCACTGCTACAGAAGGAATATGTATTTTGCAGCTTCAAGTGATTATTCCTGTAATAATCAATTAAGAACTCCTAAACTTGCAGCACTTACCCATCATTAACATATAGCATGCATTGGCCTAATTGCCAGACACTTCATCAAACAATAAATTCTGATGATACCTACATATTGAGCAGTAAAGCAGAATAGCCAATAAAAAAAAAAAAAAAACCACCACAAACCTATCAATCTGTAAGTGTTAGTGGCCTGGCATTACAATGTGGTTTTTTTCAGTTCAATTGATGGGCAGCATGCTGTGAGTAACGTGCAGTGCCAGCTCATGTAATTTGTCATCTTTCCGATGAAGCTAATGGATTTATGTAAGTTTTCCCTCCCAGTGAGAACCTGACCCAACATTTTGACATGACATTGCTTTGATAAACTTGCAATATAAAGAGGATGGTGGCACAACAGGCAAAAGCGTTGGTGTGAAGACAGAAGCAGAGACAACTGTAGTCTGTCAGCACAGGTGAAAGAAGAAGGGCTGAAGAACAGAATAATAGTGATAAGTACCAGAATTTGATTTCAATAGCCAGAGAAGACTGAGGGGTTTTTTTGCTGGCCATTTTACAATTCTCTCACTTGACTTGTTTACTGATGGAAATGTTTGCCAAGGAACTTTGGAAAAATAGTGACATATGAACAATCTGTTGCGGCATATTGTAGTGGTGTTGTTTGTACTGCTATAGATACTAAGCTTTTAGCATTTTTGTAATTTGTCTTGAAAAAGCTAGAAGTTGGCATGAAATTTTTTGGGTGCCTCTATCTTCAAGTCAGATGGTTTTCATATTTTTTTGTTACATTTATGTAGATATTTTTTTCTCTATGTGAAGAAAAGCCTGAAGATATGCTGTGTCAAGGAAAAGGAAAAAAGTGTGCTCAGTTGAAGACAGAAGCAGAAGGTGGGAAAAAAACCCCAAATGTATTGCAAAATGAGGAGAAACAGGTGCAAACTTATTTTCAAGGTGACAAGAGCATTTACATGATGTTCACAGGTCTTATGTAACTGCAAAATTAATCAGGCTATGCAAAAAAGGCCTTGGGACTTTTACTTTCTTTTGGTTTCAGATCTTACAACGATCACTTACTTCAATGCTAGTCTTTTGTACAGGACAGTAGTTTGATTGAAATCCTTGGGTTTCAGTGTGTTCATTCCATGGACTCCATAAAGGTGAAATCGGCACACTGAGGGAAGTACAAACATCATGTATTTTTACTATGGACACAAAATTGGTACACATGAGAAAGTGAAGGGGGGTGAATAGTTGTACAACCAAGTTACGAGAGCCAGTGCCATCCAAAACACCACAAAAAAAGACTGAACAAAGAAAAACACACCTCCTGCTTTGAGCAGGATGCCTTAGTTCTGTTGGCCTTAAACTGGCCTGGAAGATACATTTCCATTGCACAGATCAGAACCTCTTGTTCAAGTACTTGAACTGCCATGTGGCTCTGCTATGGTGTGACAGAAAACTACTTACCAGAAACACGGTCTGCACAAGCACAGCAGACGTATGTTGGAAAGAAGCCTAGAGAGGAACTGAAGAAGAGAGAAAGAGAGAAAGGGAACAGGCCCACACAAAATTATTGATGAGTTCAACAATAAGGAGAAGAAAACATCATATAAAAATTGGCCATGAGAGAAGCTGGGAAGAGATAAGTGTGGCCAAAAATACTGGTGTATATTCCATTTGGGAGTCTTTCTCATCACTTGCTAGGGCTTCATATGTGGGTAGTTCCCATTACTGCTAAATGTGTATGAAATTTTAAGTTTCAGTCAGAAGATTAAGACTGTGTCCCCATCCTCCCCCTCCCCAAACCAGAGCCCACAGAGAACATCCTACGCTCCTGCCAGGCATCATCCTAAACACACAGAAAATCTCATCTAACACATGTAAGATTAATAAGAAATTTAGCTACTGTTAAAGAAGTCTTTGCTGTTTGAACGTCATGTCTTATCACAATTCTGCAACAATTTTGAACTTTCCATAGGCCTTTTTTGAGGCAGAATGAGGCTGAGAGTATTACAGTGCTGTTGATGAACCTGTTAAAAATAATGTCTGTTCTTGCGACTTGGGGAAGAATACATAAATAATTCTGTTTGCTTTTAACATTTTGACTTTCATACTAACTTAACAGGTGGAGGCATAGAGAAGTTCCTTATAGCAGCTTTAAAATTAGACAAAAATAACCAAAAATTTACACAGTGTACACTTAACGAAGAGAATGTATTAATTCAAGACAATGTAGTTTGAGATTTGGTGAGATTAAGTGGGATTAGATGTGTGTATATAACATGAGGTACATACAGCCCATCGATGTTTGTACAGAGAGAGTGGTATCCATTATTATTTTACCTGTCCTGGTTTGGGCCAAGTTGGCCAATGATAAGATGACAGATGCTCTCCCCTACCTCTTGCTCAAAGGAGAGGTAGAAGACAGAGATTTATAGTTTTAGAAAAAAATAAACTATTTAATGAAATATTAAAAATAAAATTAAAAGGTAATAATTAAGTAGATACAATATATAAAAACATATATACAAAACTGTAACAAGCTCCAGGGAGATGTCACTGGCAGGCACTGAGAAAGTTCCAGACTGAATTCGAACCACTGAAGAAGCAGCTCTTCGGGAAGAATCCACTGAACAAGAGACAACCTGACCCCTGTGCTCCCTCTGCCTTTATAGCATGGCAGACAGGAAGGAACACCCTATTGGTCATTTTGGGTCACCTGTCCACTCCTCCCCACAAGTGCAACCCCTCCATGGAGTNATACATAAATAATTCTGTTTGCTTTTAACATTTTGACTTTCATACTAACTTAACAGGTGGAGGCATAGAGAAGTTCCTTATAGCAGCTTTAAAATTAGACAAAAATAACCAAAAATTTACACAGTGTACACTTAACGAAGAGAATGTATTAATTCAAGACAATGTAGTTTGAGATTTGGTGAGATTAAGTGGGATTAGATGTGTGTATATAACATGAGGTACATACAGCCCATCGATGTTTGTACAGAGAGAGTGGTATCCATTATTATTTTACCTGTCCTGGTTTGGGCCAAGTTGGCCAATGATAAGATGACAGATGCTCTCCCCTACCTCTTGCTCAAAGGAGAGGTAGAAGACAGAGATTTATAGTTTTAGAAAAAAATAAACTATTTAATGAAATATTAAAAATAAAATTAAAAGGTAATAATTAAGTAGATACAATATATAAAAACATATATACAAAACTGTAACAAGCTCCAGGGAGATGTCACTGGCAGGCACTGAGAAAGTTCCAGACTGAATTCGAACCACTGAAGAAGCAGCTCTTCGGGAAGAATCCACTGAACAAGAGACAACCTGACCCCTGTGCTCCCTCTGCCTTTATAGCATGGCAGACAGGAAGGAACACCCTATTGGTCATTTTGGGTCACCTGTCCACTCCTCCCCACAAGTGCAACCCCTCCATGGAGTAAACAACCAGGTCAGCTGACTGTGGTTGCCACAGCAACAAGTATAAGCAAGAGCCTCTAAGTGACTAGAATGTTGTCTCTACTCCACCCCAAATCAGGACAAATATATAATCCATATCTATATATAGATTATAATGACATAACAATGCTTCTATTAGAAACAATTAGGAACCAAAAGACCAATGGCTAGCCCAGACCTCACTGATGGTTATTAGAAAGAAAATTCCCCCTCTGGGGATTTTATTCCACAATTTATCTTCTAATTTACTCTTTAGGAACTCACATCAGCCACAATTGCATGCTGGATATCTACTTACGGGCCTCTAGTACTATCCTGCAACACGACTTCTATGTTCCGATGTTCCTCCCATCAGTCCCTGTCCTGCTGTCTCATACCATGAAACACAAATTACCCGTAAAAATGATAATTCTCTTATTAGTTTTAAAGGTCAAATCAAATGATGTGGAAAATAAGCAGTGGTGTGACATATAATTTGCATAATTGCCATAAAACCACTGTACTAGAGCTGTGTGGGAAAAAAAAAAAATCAAGTTTCAGTCTGAGGAAAAGCCAATCAGCCAGATTTGCAGTGAGAGTAAAGTGGAGATGCACCACCAACATATGAACAGCACTAGCAACCTGACATCCTCACCACATTTCCTCTCCTCTCAGTTTCCTCTCCTCTTTTTCCCACCCTTTTCCCCCAAATATACATGCACACAAAGAGAAAGTTGAAATTAAAGATATTTCCCACCAGTCCTAGACTCTGAACAGATCCAGTTTTTGATCTAGAAGGTAATTTTCAAGGTCATTATATAATCACACTGCCCCTGAGTGAAGAGATGAACATAGAGATGACATTGTCAGTCCTACCCAATGTCCCAAGTGGTGTCACACATTGGAGCTAACAAGGTGTGAGCAGAGTCATTGTCAGGGGCCTTGCCAGTCCCTTGCATCCCCTCTGCAGGGGCTGCTTTTCCCTTGCCCAGGTGCTCAAGACAAGCAGGTAAAGGACTGACTTTGGCTTTCAGGTGAAGCTGCTGCCAGCACTGCCTTTCTCCTCCAGGGCTCACCATCTTGGGCATGGCCTGTGGATCCTGCTTCTCCTCAGGACACAATTCCTGCGGGCATAAGCAGGAGCCTCAAATACACAGGGTACAACAACACAGACCCCAATGGAAGATCTGTGAAAGCTGAAGCAGTAGCCAATATGCTTTTGCAGAGAGGAAGGAAACTCAACTAGTAGCTTAAGAGTTATTTAGTAAAAGTCCTCACTTACAGAAAACAGACCCTGGATAAACATCGTTTGAATCCATTACAGAAAAAAACAAAACCAAACCCCCCACAATTGAAAGAAAACCTGAGCCATCTAAAAGCAAACTTACGATTTCTTATAATGTCCTGCTACTGCCTGCTTAAACATAATGGCTAGGTTTGACTGATGATTTTTGAGGAATTTTATAGAGGAATTAGGTAAGTCAAAAACTGGTAATAAGTTTGACATCTGCTCATTTTTCTTCAGGTTTAGGGTGCATCCCTCTCCTCTTTCTGCCTAGCACACAGTCATTACAGTAGGCTTTCTGCTTGGTGTATCTGACAGCTTACATAATGATGCTTATTTCTGAGATGAAGACAGCGAGTTGTCCCTATTTGTGTCAATGCACTGTTAATTCCAACTATATTGGTTGTTGCTATGACTTAGTTTATTAGTATGTCCTCTTGTGTTCTTATATCTCAATTTACATATACTGTATCAACCATGCACATGACTGTTTTGCCTTTTATTTTATTAAAATATTACAAAGCCAGTCTTATTTTACTTTGATTAATTAAGGTTGATCTTACCTTAAAATAATTAAGTTGACAATAGCTGTCTATACATAAGAAAAATGGAGTACGACATTGAGGAAAAGATGTTTTATTATGTTATGTCTCCATTTTGGATTTGTAACCTAGATGATTTCATATCATATATGTATATCATCTCCATTCTTAATAGAACTTTTTAAGCAGCAGAAGTGAGAGAGATCGCATTTTCAGCTGACATATCACAAATTAATAAAAATGCAATGAAAGAGCAAATCCAAATGGTCTTGCAGACCAGAAACTTCACTGCTTCTGAAATGCAAATCTCTGTTATGAAATAGAAGCGGTAAAATTCTTTTACCTATCAACAGGGGCTCATATAATTCACTGCATATATTAAAGGAATCCCCACAAGGTATCTATTCAAGGTCAAGTTATTTTACATTTCCATAATATTAAAAAGCATAAAAAAGTAATACAATGACACACTGAAAAAGGGCATTGGGTAATTAGATAAGGAACATTCATGATCCAGGTATTTGGAAAGCTTAAAACTAATTTCAGAAGTGAGCAACACTGTTCGTTTTTTTTTTTAGGATCAGCTTAAAAGCAGCCTCAAAAAATACAGCTGAGTTGAAATATAATAGCGTCATGATGAAAGTCACTTTGCACATGGCTATTGGAGACACCACAAGTGCAAAGAATTTAGGCAAAACTGATCAATTGCTAGAAAATCCTTATAATTCTTCAATATTGCCAGAGATGCATATATTTAACTAATAATTATGTGAATTTCCTTTTTTCAAAGCTTCATACATGTCAACATATATGCAATGTTACTAAATCTATTAAAGTTTATGAAATAAACAGCTAAGTTGGGCATATTTGAACACCTAATTTTCACTACCGCATCCCTTTTCAATCCCTGACTATTTGCTGCATCTTGTCTCTGACAACAGATCTGAAGGGTGAGAGCTGTCACTTCTGATGTTTGTACTATACTGAGCACAACCAGGCCTGTGGATGTTAAAATAATAGTAATAAATCTCAGTCTGAAGAGACAGATCAAACAAGGGGAATATTCATTGTCATGAAACAGTTGGATCTCCAGTGGTACCTGGGCGAACTTTCCCACACTCATCATAAGCACACCCTGACACAGTTTTGGAGGGCTCATGCTGGAATGAGGAGGTCAGCACTTCTCCCACTGTGTGCGTTTCCCCACTTGGCTGATACAACTCATGGTGAACCTATCCTATTAACATGTGAATTGAGACCAGCTATTATTTTGCACAGCACTGTCTGGAATTAAATATGTCCATTTTCTTGAATTTCAGAAAAATAATATTTATAATAATTATTATTGACTTTTCATCAACAGTAGGCTTCTCAAAGACACAGGCCAACTTACAGTCTTGTATCCACAGATAGCAGGTATAAATTAGTTATGCTTTATACCTGTTATAACGCTGAAGTGGCATAAAGCAGCTTTAGTAGGAGTCTTGATGACGGCATGCTTCATTAATTGTGATAACTATTGCATCTGATGCTGTTACAGCACAGCCAAGGGATGGGGCCGTGGGTGAGAGGTTTCCTCATGGCTGGTCCTGGGGGACAAAGCTGCATCCAACATTTGGTAAGACACTGATCCTGTGACCTTACTGCCAGTCTTGGTGTCACCTATTCAGGAACTACTTTTTGATTCCAGAATCAAATTTCTCCCACTGTGATGAGGCTGACAAAGATCAGAAGACAGGACAGATATAAAATTGAACATTTGTCGGTGGTTTATACTTCGATTATCAATGAAGAGACACCTGTCATTTGTTATTCCCATTGACTCTTTTTCCTTTCTGTTAGATATTGTTAATTATCCTAGACTGTAGGGTTTCAGGGGTAGATATTGTCTTTGTGTGCTTACAAATTTCATGCTTATTGTCACTTCCTTCTTTACATCTTGGAGACAAAGAGTGTAGAAAGTTATAAATAGGGCAGAGAAGCCACACTTAAAACAAGTAAAAGTTGTTTGGAAATAGTTTGGAAATTTGGAAATAGTTATATTTCTACCAAATCTCAAGATTAGGCAAGATTTATTTTTCATTTGTAGCTTGGTTCAGTATGGGAGAACACAAGCGCTGTAATCTCTCTATCATATAATAACTCCCAATGGGATTTAGGTGAGTGCAAGAGACGATTCTGAGAAATGTCAGATGAGAAAACATACTGAAAGAAGAGGACAGATCTATGTTGCGAAACGGAAAGATTACATACGCACCATCTTATATGTCATTACTGATTACTGCCATCAGATCAGAACAAGATTTTACCTGAAAGGCTAGTATTGAGCAAAGAAAAAAAAAAAAAATTGTAGACTTCTTTAAAGCTATTTCCTCAGAGTCTAAGGATAAGGTTGCCGCACTGAAATAACCACCATTGGCTGATCATAGTTAATATCGGTGTTTCCTCAGTAACAGAAGAAAGCACAGCAGTAGTATCAGTCTGCCAATTTTGCATTAAATGAAAATAATAAAAGTGTAATATGGATGCATAATCTTTTTCAAGACAGTATTTTAAAGTTGTATTCTCCATTGCTGTACATCTTGCTTTATGCAGTGTTCGCCTACATTTAGAGGGGCATCCCCCATTTTGTTGGGAATGTTTGGAACACCTGGAGCAATGGTCAGCTATATCTGTAGGGTTACTCTTCCCACAATAGGAGTTAGGAGCCTACACTGGGATTTGAGGTTATGTCAGGTGGGGATTCCCTTTAGCTCTAGTCTTGATTTGGATGGTTGAAAAAAATTTTTCTGAGAAGCAGCAACAAAACGCTTCTGAATGCGAATTCCCTGCTCAGCCATATGAGTATATCATAATTTGGAGGCTGTGGGTGTGACACTGGTATTACTTGAACTGGTTTCAATGGTGTAACAGCAGTGATTTGTCTACCTAAGGCTGGTCTTGACAGTAGGTGCTAAGACTTCGGAGCGAGGCCAAGAAAAACATAATTTTGGATTATTCCGAGAGCACTCAGAATTGGATTATTCTGAGAGTCTGTCAGCAAATTATTACCTGACCGACAACTACACATGGCCCATTCCCAGAAAATGAGTAAGACTCAAAATAGATCATAACTGGATGTATTCCAGCGCAAGAAGAGCCAATTTACTGACCCTCCACCCACCTGCAGAAGACACCTGATGGCTACTTTACTTATGCTTGAACAGACTACAGCAGGTAGGAGAGGGAGTTTCAGATCTGGCATAAACAGTAGTTAATCTCATGGTTTTCAACTGCTTGTCTAGAAGATGTCAAGGTAACGAGTCCTGAGGTGAGCTTGGTGAGATGTTTATCTTCTGAGGGCGATGTTGTATTTTTATTATATTATTTATTTTTTTTTTGTGACTAAACCTCTTGGTGGTTTATATTACAATCTCTTTTATTTTTACTCAAAAGGGAACCAAACAAAAAGATCTCGAAATAATCCAATGAATGGAATGGAGCCCTGAGAGGAACATTCATGGTCATATTTCAAGAGCTGCTGTCTAGATTTTTGTAAGCTGTTTGGAAGCATTTCCCTCAAATATGCACCATTTGAACCAAGGTACAAATGAGTAGAGAGTGCACCACACTGATTTGGTGGGCTTTCATCACATACTCACTAGGGTTAATATGAAAGACTGTTCTGAGCCTTCTGTCACTGTGTTTTATAAGCAAGCTGCAGCAGGACTACTGTCAGCAGAAGTTAAATGTACCAATTGAGGGCAGTATATCATCTGCACAAGAACTCGCTTAGAAATGGAGCATGCATTTGTTCTGTAAGTTTTTTTCAGCCAACTAACTTTTCTTTCTCATCACAATTCTTTTTTCCAGCAGATTTTTCCAGAAAGTTACAGGATGGATGTTATGACACACAAAAAAATCCAGTCTGTTCAGAACAGAATATTGCTCTCTGGCTTAATCTTTCAGTGATCACCAGACTAGCAAATTATTGCTGCAGGAGGTCTGAAGCAGCTTATGCAATATTTTGCTCATGAAGACTTACTGTTATTTCTCAGCAGTCATAACAGAAAAATATATACTCAATACCTTACTGCTTTTTAGCCTTCATAGAGTTTGCATGTTAGCAGTTGCCAAATGCCAGAGAGAGGCAAGGCTGCTGCAGTTCCACATTCGCACATCCAGTGAGTAGTTAGGCTGAGCATCTATTTCTGATAGGTACCCACATAAACATATACATATACAACAAATATATACACAGACACAGCCAGCTACGTGGCTCATTACAGATGGAAACACTAAGCACTCACAGAAACAAACAGCTCCAACAGCCTCCTTTTGTTTTCTTTCCTGGCTGAGCAGGATAACAGTCCTTTAGTGGAAAATATACGTACACACACCCACATATATAAACACATACATCTACACACACACAGTGTGTACACCCTAAGTAACTGGCCTCAGACTAAGGCTACCCAATAGCTTGCCCTTAGTCCTTGCTCTCCTGAGCTGCAGGCACCTCAGTACCAGCATCTCCACTCCAGCTGCGGGTTCACCTTTGTGGACCTTGCATGCACACTACATATACCTTTGGCAACAGGTCTTAAGCACTCAACCTGCCCAGTAACTGGCCCCGGATCCTCTCATCTCTCTGTCTTAGACAGACACACACACAAATGGATCTCATACAGTTGACCGCACAGACTTACAGACCTTATGACTGTCGTAGTGGTTGTCTTAGATTTCTGAGTCCCTGTTGTAGCCAACTTACAGATGCTCTGGTCTCTCTGGTGTGTGGCCCATACTCACAGCTGCCTTGATGCCTGGCTCCCAGGTCTCTTATTGTCCTCACAGGTAACTTGCGAGCAATTGCATACCGATATATGCACTGTTGGCCCTTCCTTTAGCTGGCACCACAGGCACACAAGACCCTGTAGTCTATGGTGCGACTCCAGTTGCTGTCAATGAGACCCCCATACACACACAAATGCACTCAGAACAGGGAATCCCCCTCACCCAGCAAGACAGTGAGAACACAGGACAAACCGCGGTGGTCAGGAGACTGGTCCCTTTTCAACTTTTTCTGTTTTTCCATGCTTGTTTCTTCCCAAACCACCTTGATACCTCTCCTTTCCCTGCCTTTGTCTCCTCCCCTAAGCCAGTAATTCTAAAGATCCCAAGATGTTCCTACCTGCATCCCATAATAAGGCCCAGACATCTGGTTTTAACCCCCCCCTTGTCTGTAAGGTGCTCCGAAGACCATCTCCTTTTGTCCCACAGTGCTGGTGGCCCTCCAGCTCCTGAAGCTGAGGCTCTCCTGAGACAGCCTCATTAGGGTCTGGGTCTCTGGTCTCTGACTGGGATATTGGGGTCCTCTGAATGTTATGGCGCCCCTGTGCTCCTTCATGTTTGGGTGAATGAGCCTTTATCACATAATCTAAACTAAATATCAGTGTCCTCAGCCACTGCAATGGAGACAGAAATCTTACTGGAAAGGTACAAAACTGTGCTCAGTAAAACCTGGGCATAACAACAGATTCCAGACCACCCAGTGCTCTGTTTTTCCTGTAGAAGGAGGCATCCCACAGTTACTCAAAGGCACGGTGAATTAAGAAGTTATATTGTACTTCAGAAACACAAATACATGTAGAGCTCAGCAATACATTTGCTATACAACCAATTTAATTTACATGTTAATACAAAATGTTTCACTTCTGCATTCTGATTACGCTGTTACGTGCTGTTTCTTTCAGGCTGTAAGCTTTGTACAGAATTACAAAGATATCTGAAATTAGTAAATTTTCCATACTTCATATATGATATTATTAGAAATGCAGCAATTATTTTGTCACATTCTAACTTATATATGAGGTATAGAACATTTATATACATATGAAAACAAAGAAACACACAAATACAACTGAAATTCAAAGGCTTTTGGATCATTTGAAGTTGACAGATAGTTTATGAGGTAGTGAGGCTGAGATAGTACCACCATGCCAGATTTGTGGCTGACTGTGCACAAAAGATTAATTTCAAACTCAGATCATGTAGCTTCCATGCAGATCTGTTCCTTTCCAACCACTCTCTGATGATTTACTGTAAATGAATAACCTGGCATAAGAATGGCTCATTCAAGATGTGATGCAGCAGCTCAACAGCTGAAAAATATCAAAGCAATAACTTTGTGGTCTAAATGTCCTAAAAGCTTGGTATTAATGTGGTAACAAAAACAACAGAGTATTTTAATAACTAGATACCAAAGGGGATACTGTAACAGTGGTAGAAAGGCAGGGTTAGGAAGGTCAGTGTACTACAGACCAGGCTGCAAACACCGTTGTCCTCCTCATAGGAAAGGAACTTTCTCTGAGTTCAGTTGAGCAGCCAGCTCTTCCCCGATGTGAGATAAGGAATTACCATCCATCCCATAGAGAGTAGGGTCAGCATTATTCAGCTAGACTGAGCTGCAGTTTTTACTGTAATTTGGGCACCTGTTGAAATGTTCTTTTGCATTGGAACATGCAACTCAGCTGTAGGACTTGTAGCACTTGGCATGTCACGCTGTGTTAGCAAATGCTGGACCCTTTGACAAATTCTGACTGTGATCAACTTGGCACTCAGTATAAACACCAAAAGTCATGGATAAGCACAGAACTTACCAGCCTGATTTTCACAACTATAGAGCCCCCAATGCTCTAAAAGCTCAGGGGATTAAGTGCTAAAGTTTTGGTTCAGTCTGTGGTAAAGAAAATAGATGCAAATTTACATTCACCTAAACATCTTGAAAGTTTGAGATGGCTTACTACAATTATAATTTGCGCTCATATCTTCTTTGAAGACAAGAGATGAATCATGTGCAAAATTAGTTGCAGATGGAGGCTCAGGTCTTGGGAGTCTTGAAAGATTCCAGGCTGTTTGGAAGGGTTTCAATTCGCATCCACAGCCAGTTCAAAATGAAAGATGAACCAAATCAGCTAATATACACTCAGATAGACTGTGAGGATCTACTTTGTTCTATTCCCTAGAGGAAAATTCTAGCATAATAAAAGGCTGCTAAAAAGAAAAAGAATATTTCTTTTCATATATTTTAAAAATATATATAGTAAAACATTGTAAAAATCTCTTTACTGTTATCCTGTATTGCTGCTGGCTTTCTGCTCTAATTGAACAGCCTAATGCAAACAGAAACATTATACAATCTGAACACAAACATAGTGGGTATGGGAAAAAAAATCCCTGGCAACAGTCAGAAGTTAAACAAATAAACACACCATCTTGTACAGGCACAGCATTTCTATTACAGAAGACAAGTAGATGAAATGCCTTTTTGTTGGAAAACAGGGTATTTCTACATATATTTGTATATATTCAGAGTCCTAGCTAGTTGTACATTTTTTTTAACCAAAACACTTGTGATTTTAGAGCATGGACATCTGCCTCTGCATTAGGCTGTGCCCTGGACGGAAACCCTTTGCTAGTCACACAAAGGTGTTGGGAAGAAGAAATGGAGTCAAGCAAAATGGGAGATGGGATTTCTGGTGACCAGCATGATCATGCAAACATAATTCTAAAAGAAAAATGTCAAGATTTTTCAGGTTAATGCTGCAGATTGAACATGGAAATAAAGTACCTAGAAGATCAACTAAGCGCCTGAGGTGTACAGCTATCAAGAGCAATGAGACAGTATTAATATTGTTTGTATATTTGGTAGGGTTGTCTTGTTTTAAATGCTGCTCATACCATTAAGGAAGCTTTATATATTTTTATCTTACGTTGTGCTTATTTAGGTAGAACAACAAATGAACTGTTTTTTTTTTTACGAATTCTGAGAACAAGCTGGTGAGGAATAAGCTGAAAATCATGTAGGAATTTTAATTTAAAAAATCCAAATGTTGAAGAACTGAATGAGAGAAAATAATCACTGATTGAAAGTTCCAAACTAAAAAGGAACCATAAACATTAAAAATGTTATTAGCGGACAAACCTGTATCTTGCAACATTTTTGACAGGAATGTATAGTATTGAATCTGGAAATTTCTAACTGCTGCAAAGATATCCACACCCAATTCTAGCCTCTGGCAGACAAGTATTAGTATCTTTTTACTTTCACCACATCTGGGTGATTGTCAGCTTCGTGCTAAATCTTTTATGCACTTCTTTAATATACATATATAATAAATAATATAAAAATATATAGACAAATATTTGAATTTTTTTTTCTTTCCAACCACCCAGACCACAGCAGGAATAGTATATGCTGGCTTTACAAGCATTACATCCCTTAATGATAATTTGGAATCAGAGAGATTAAATTATGTGTGATTATAGTATCAGTCCTAAACATGTCAGGGCTCTAGGCACTTAACTATATGAATCTGTTGGAATATTCAAATATGCTCTTTTTCAAAATATACTGGAGAAAAATGCTAATTGAAGACATTTTTCTTCCAGCAGTAGAACATTCCAGTATTTCTTAATTGTCACATACGTTTCTTACAACAGGCCACCTGACATGACACAAGTTTTGAGGGCAAAGTATTTCTTCTTTTCCTCCTTTTTTCAGCATTTCCTCTGTTATTTTTGGGGTATTTTAGCTTATGATGTCAAGTTTATTTCTGGAAGGAGACATAGAGGATGGTATGGAAACTAATTAATCATGCCCCATAGCCCACATGAACAAGTACATATCTTAACCAACTTTTCTACTTTTCCGGCCATGGCTAGGCCATTGTGGCCAACACAGCCCATATGGAACCAAGCTCTCTCACTGGATCAGATAATGAGAACTGAAACCTAAACTAACAAGGTTTCTGCTAAATTGGAAAGTTCATTCATACCAGTCACATTTGTTTAAGTTCCCAGGCACATGAAAGGCTCTCTAATAGTGTTACTACCAGTAGAAAGCTGTAAAAGAGCGGATGCATATCCAAAAAGAACTATTCAAGCAATTGTATGTAGAGCTAATAAACAATAAACACAAGGAGAATTATGCTAGAATGCTAATGCAGGTTCAGTGGGTATCACATTTGCAATAGTACCAGCACGAGTATCTGTGTTCAAGCATTTTTCATCAGCTGGATGAGAGCTGGAGTAATCTGGAATCCTGCTGCGACACCACAGGGCAGGAGTTCTCATGCCTTTTTGGGGAGCAGCCACAGCAGTGAGTGTCTTTGCCATTTTTGAAGGGCATGGTTTTCATTCACATCAGAAGCATCACTGATTTTTCTCTTACACTATTACCTCAGACAAATATTAACATAAATAAATGCTTGATAAAGCTCTACAACAAGCACGTCAGGACTCCAGTTCATGCACCAGTCCCTTCTAGAAGAAAAACTTTATGGTCCAAGTTCAGAAAGAAATCAAGACTTATTGCTGATGACTTTTACAAGTAAACGTCTCTAGTTTAAGATGATTTATTCTGATCAACACTTTGATAGTTTTGTCTGCCATGAAATCACCTAGAACAACTAGTCCCTTAAGTAAGAGGAGCCCAAGCCACATGGACATTTTCCACTTAGTCAGGCTTTTATTTGGCACTGATTTTCTGTAAGTCTGTACATTTTTAATGCAGCAAAATAAAAGCCTTATCCTTCCCGCCTTATGAAGATCAATATGGTAAGTGCATTATACTGTCCATTGGATAATAATTGGTGCCACCTTCTGGAAGCACAGTGCTGACTACTATGGAAAACAACTGAGTGTAGCTCTAGCTCAGCAAGTCACCTCTGATGGATATTGATTAATGCTGCTTGACTAGTGCCCGAGAACCTAATATTTACAGAAGAAGTGCAGTAAAGACCATAACAGATCGCCTCTAGTGTTTTTTTCAGATGTCTTGAAGCTTAGTTTCTATTGCACATCTATGGCCACATTGACTACAGATTTCACAAAGACCAGGAATACAATCTTAGGAAATGCTGGCCAGGTGACAGGGAAATGGCAATGGAATGGCCTTCATTCTTTTTATGCTGTTATGCATGATTTTCTCTTTCTTGCAGGGGTTAGTTAGGTTTGTTCCCTTCCCTGTTCAGCATACAGGATTTTCAGTGGGAGTATTAGAAAGAAAATCTGAGCAGTGCTGTACTCAGGGTGAAAAGTAGTACTCAAGACCAATCTAGTGCAACAGCATAGGCATTCTAGCTGTCATTACAGCCTCCCGGCATGGATGAAGGTGATTGAGTTTAACTTAATCCTGGTAAGCAGAAAGTAATGCTAGAAGATAGCAGAGTGGATAACAGTTATGGTGATCAGGTGCCAAGTGCAATGCACATTCATAGATATGGGTGTTCAGTTAAATCTGACTTTCTTTTAGAACGCCAAAAAGGGGAAGCCAAAATGGGAAAATGTAATAAATTTGGTGACTCTAGTCAGGCTCTCATAATGTATTTGTTAGCATGGTCTGAGGGTTTACCTTATTCTTTTTTTTTTTTTTTTCTCTCTGGCTTTGCTTTTGCCATCTACATCTTAGTCATGTCACCGGAAAGCTATTGCTAAACTTATTTACAGCCATGTTAGCACAGGACAGAAAGGAATATTTGAAATCTAGCCATAAAGGCAGAGGTGTGAGATTTGTTGAGCAAATACCACAACTTCCCTTTGACAAGGAGATCTTCAAAGGATATAGGAAATGTATGTGTCAAGACTCAAGATGTGTCACTTGGGATCAAGTATCCTTGAAGACTGCTTCATTTAAGTCCAAGTAATCATGAAGAAGCAGTCAAAAGAGTATTTCAGTCAGAAATCCACTGCTCTCTGTTCTGTGGTCAGCTGAGATGTGGACTTATCACCTCTGATATTAGTCAGAACCTAAAAAATGGATACTTGAGAACAGAAGTAGTGGGTCCATCGGTAGAAGGAATCAGGGTTGATGGATCTATAAAGGGTGGGTGGAGGGAAGATTATTCATGAAAGGTAGCCTTGTGATAGCTCTGACCTGAGGAACTTGCTATGGATCCTAAAGACACAGGGGGACCAGACAAAGCCAAGGCTGAGTGGGAGGGCCAAAACAAATGCGTTTCCCCTCTTCTTGCCCACCTATGGCTTGCTCACTGATCTCCACAAAACCAGCTATTTTCTCTGTTCCTCTACAGAAGCAGATGAAATGGTAGAGGAAGTATCAGGAATGAGAAGCAATACTAGAGGATAAGTGGTAAACCCCTACAGAATACATAATCCTTTATGAGGAACACCTGTGGAAATACAGTAAAATTATCTGTTTATTTATTGGGGGGGGAGGAGAGGGAACAGATCACAAACCTCCTATCAGTCAGTATGGACAAGCTTTAATTTGCTTGGAGACTTAGAGAAAAAAAATAATCTTTCATTCAGGGCATGAACATATCATCTATGCCCAGAATATGTTTTTGATTATAAAGTACTAATGTTAATATTATTTCACCCCTGAGTAAATAGGATAGTAAATACATTTCTGTACATGTGCTATTAAGAATATGCTTGAAGGAGCTCGTCTTAGGCTATCCATCCAATACTGAAGTAAACCTTAAATGAGGATAAAAGAAAAAAAAAGTACCACAAGCTTTGAATTCTTAATTTTTTAAGGAGTTAATCCAAATTCTATAAATCTTCAAGGCTTATGCAAGACATACCTGTATCTAAACAGTAAAGATTAAGTGATAAGATAAATACATGTAATCAACGTGTTCAATTTTTTCCCCTCCTTTCTTGAATGATAGCTAGTAAGACCTGGAAAGGATCACAGAATCACAGAATTGTCAGAGTTGGAAGGGGCCTCTAGAGATCATCTAGTCTAACTCCTCCGCTAAAGCAGGATTGCCCAGAACACATTACTCAGGACAGCATCCAGGCAGGTCCTGGTCTCCAGAGAAGGGGACTCCCCAACCTCCCTGGGCAGCCTCTTCCAGGGCTCTGTCACCCTCACCAGAAAGAAGCTTTTCCTCATATTCAAACAGAACTTACAATGTTCCATTGCCCTTCGTCCTGTCCAGTCACTGTAAACCACTGAAAAGAGTCCAGCTCCATCATCCTTCAACCCTTCCTTCAGGTTCTTATAAGCATTAATAAGATCTCCCCTCAGCCTTCTCTTCTCCATCTCTCTCAGTTTTTCCTCATAAGGGAGATGTTCCAATCCCTTATCATCTTTGCTGCTTTACACTGGACTCTCTCCCGTAGTTCCTGGTGTCTCCTGAACTGTGGAGCCTAGAACTGGATGCAGTATTACAGTTGTGGCCTCACCAGTGCAAAGTAGAAGTGAAGAAAGATGTCCCTCGACCTGCTGGCCACACTCTTCCCTATGTAGCCCAGGATTCCATTTACCATTCACCATTTCTTGGTGACAAGGGTACATTGCTGGCTCTTGGATAGTTTACTGTCTACCAGGACCGTCAGATCCTTCTCCTCAGAAGCGCTTTCCAGCAGGTCTGCCCCTAACCTATATTGGTGCCCCGAATTCTTTCTCCCCAGGTGCAGGACCCGGCACTTGCTCTTGTTGAACCTCATGATGTTCTTCTCTGCCCAGCTCTACAGCGTATCCAGGTCACACGGGATGGTGGCACAGCCCTCTGGAGTGTCAGCCAGCCCTTCTAGTTTGGTATCATCAGTGAAATTGGTGAAGATACGCTTGGTCCCCCATCCAGGTGATTGATGAATGTGTTGAATAAGACTGGACTGAGTATTGACCCCTGGGGGACACCACTGGTTACAGGCCTCCAACTTGACCCTGCTCCATTAATTACAACCCTCTGAGTTCCATCACACAGCCAGTTCTCAATCCACCTCACTGCTCTCTCATCTAGCCCACACTTCCTCAGTTTCCTAATGAGGATGTTATAGGAGACAGAGTCAAAAGCCTTGCTGAAATCAAGGTATATGACATCTGCTGCTCTCCCCTCATCCAGCTATCCAGTTATAACATCATAGAAGGCAATCGTATTAGTCAAGCATGATTTACCTTTGGTAAATTTGTGTTGACCACTTCCTATTCTTTAAGATGTTTGTAGATGACATCTAAAACAAATTGCTCCATTACCTTCCCAGGGACAGAGGTGAAACTTATCGGCCTTGTAGTTCCCTGGGTCCTCCTTATTGCTCTTTTTGTAGACCAGAGTGATATTTACCTTTCTCCAGTCTTAGGCACCTTTCCTGTTCTCTATGACCATTCAAAGATGATGGAGAGTGGTCCCACAATAACATCTGCTAGTTCCCTCAGCACTCATGGGTGCATCCCATCAGGGCCTATGGACTTAAGGATGTCTAGTTTGGCCAAGTGGTCTCTAACTCAGTCCTCCTCCTCTACAGAAGGAAAATCTTCTTCTCTCCAGACCTTCACCCTTGTCGCTAAGGTCTGGGATGCATGGGTGACAGTTATAGCAGTGAAGACCAAAGCTTAGTGGATTGCAAGCATGTTCGCCAAAAGCAAATGAACTCTGCAGATACAATGTGTTCAAGCAAGAGGTTGGTTAAATGTGTTACTGTTTGATAAAAGGTACTGGAACATTTCCAGTTCTCTTCAACTTGCGGAAAAAATTAAGAATAATCAAGAAGCTGATACTAGCATTACCCATGTACATATACACAAGAAAAACAACACAAGGCCTGATTCAGAACTCACTGGAGTCATGGGGTTGTAGCAATTTAGACCCAGGCCAGATCTTTGGTGAGCAACGAGCTTATTTTACAATTTTCCTCCTATATTTAACTCCAGCTGTGTCAGAAGCATCACCATCATCTGCCAAAAAGGCATCTAATTTTTATATTTTTCATGGCTAATTCCATCAAAGGTGGATGAAATCAAAGAGATGCAATGTATCACATAGAAGGTGATGAGTTTACACATCCAGGTCCATGAGAGCAACACAACAGCAAACCTTGTTTCCACTGCCAGCCTTCACAGTCCAACCACATCTCTAGAGACCACTATGGCAGTGCCAGACTGTAAGAAGTTTGGTATGATCAACTTGAGCAAAGCTTTTCCAGGAGTACAGTTCAGTACTTGAATAGGTGCCAAGACTTCACTTTCTAATGCACAAAAAAGACCCAGTATCTGTTAAAGTTAAGGACTTGCTAAAGAGCACCATAAAGAGCTTGATGAAAGCACAGAGTGCTTTCTGTGGCAGCAATGAAATGGAGATAAAATTATATTATGCCAGAAAGATAAGCATTAGCAGATCAATGGTCACATGACAGTCTAAGCATGTAGCAGCATCTGTAAGATTCAATGATATTTCCTGGCAAATAATAGCACCAGAACCAGTATCCAACAATGGGGAAGATGAATGGATTAAACATGAGCTTGAGAAAGAACAGGTTGCTTGTGCCATTTCTTGGAACTTTCCAATTTTGTCTTTAGTAATAAAACCAGGAGGGCTGCAGAGTGCAATTAAACAGCTGCTTAAACCAAAACAGCCTTTAAAGCAGTTACATTCTAACATGAAAAAAAAAAAAAACCAAAAACCATGTTGCTGTTTTAAAAGTATTTTTTTCCACCTTTGCAAAATTATGTTTTTAAGGTAAACCTATTAATTTATCCTTTATCTTGTCTAGCAAAAAATCTGACATTAAGTAACCTGACATGCATTAGGCAGTCTGTACTTTTGCAGGTGGCAAATCTGTTCACTGACAAACTTCTAGAAAATCTGTCACCCAGCAGGCTCTGGAGGTCCCAAAAAGCAGCAGGACAATCTGCCACAGATCTGCTTGGGCCTTAGCTCTAGGTGGATAATGCACATGGCCATATTGCAGGGAGTTGTTCTCTCTTGGCAAGCAGTGGCTAGGTATCTTTGGCAAGTGGTGGGAAAGCAGGGAAGAAATTTAAAGATCAAAAGGAGCTCCATCACAATGGACTTATTGGCAAATGCCTGTTGCAAGACAAATAACTATAGAGGCAGGAGCATCAGAAACACCTGTGTCCAGTCAAGAGCTATGGGCCAAAACTGACTTTTAACCTAATTTTGTTTCAGTGATGCTACTGTACAGGTTTTTAGGTGATGCTTTCATCCTTCACCTTTCAAAGTGAAGATCGCTTAATGACGTGAACAGGAGACAGAAAAAGAGTGAGAAAAGCAATTTGTGCAGTGACCAAACTATAACTTTACCCCTGAAAACTACAAGTAATTCTTAGTGGGAATTTACTATGGTGGGAAAATGAGTCTCAAGCCATCAATATGCATTTCTTATCTAAAATCCAGAGACGCCAGACTGAGGGGAAAAAGGAAATCCCAAAATATAAAAGAAAACTATCTCATTCTTCTTACTCAGAGCACTTGGAAGACTACTTAAAAATTAGACACCTCAACTAGTTACTGACTGCTCAGCTATTATTCCTGTGTACGAAAGATTTTAAATGTCAGATAATGTACAGTCACATCTTAACCTCTATAGCACACTCTGGCAAGCCCAAACACTGAAGCACAGACTTACTTCCTTTTCTAGAGTTGTTAAAGAACTGAGACAGCAAATAATTTCCCAATGACTGCCTATTGTGACTGTAGAATAATGAGAGTTATATTCCCTAAGAAATAAATTGATTAGATGCTATTTTGAAATGGAAAACAGACAAAAAAACCCCAACCTCTTCTGTATTTATTTTGAAGCGAAAGAAACCAAACCACAAAGCCCTGCATCATTAACGAAATGAAGCCAGTGTCTCATATCTTTCTTTACTGATTCTGCAGCAAGGAGAAATTATGCAATCGCTATCCTATAAGAAAAACCTCAGAAATTTCTCAGTTGTCCCTTTATTATAACTGATATGATATAGGGAATAAAAAGGCAAACTTCACAACTTAATTATCTAAAAATAGGCCTGTTAGGTAAAAATAAATAATAAATAATCAATTCTGAATATAAACAGGCTTAGTTTTCCTATCAAAACTCTCTTTTTTCTATGCCAATTAATTTTGGGTAGAAAATACTTAAAGCCTATGTCTGGGATACAAGCCATTGATGAAATCTCTAAAAACCCAAAACTGTTAATTATAAATATGTCATCTCTAGAATTATGCTAAACGATGGAAAACATGCATTTATGAGTTTATGTGAAAAGTAGGTAATGCACAGAAGTCCTCATGGTCTGAACAGCAATGAAAAGGCATCAACACAAGAAACAGAAAAAACTATGTCTATCCTAAGCTGTCTGTACAATTTAATTTAACACTGGTGGTTAATCCATCCTTGACTACTATCAAACAGTAGGGACACTTCATTCTTTTGACTGGAATTAAGGACAAAATCTCTGGTGCTGTGTGGCAAACAGGAATTTTGTTCCTGAAAAGAGATAGAGGTTCAGAATGTGGCTTCAGTCCAAATTGGAAAAAAAGACAAAAATTATATCAAAAGTATCTAAATGGCACATATAAAATAGTTGGTTTAGTTCTTTAGCCATTCAGGCTATCTTGACTTTTTTTTGATTGAAAATATGAAAAAAATAATAGTTGAAAGGAAGCTTGGACATAAAAATCCCATATCATAACAAATGGCAACAGCAACAATAAAATCATAGCCATTAACATTTTAAATTCAGAAAAATACGAGTCTATGATAAATCAGGGATTTCAAAAATGTCTCCTCTACTTCTTTCTTCCTGGAAAAAAAAAAAAAAATCTTGCAAAATTTTGAAATGCATTTTGCTTTGGATATAATTTCAGTAAGAAGACTCCTGTGTGAAGAACTCTTTGACTTCTTTCATTATTTCAAGCTTATACAAAATAAAGTTTATCTCCCACCCTCTTCCCTCCAGGAGGCTTACTTGTTCATCAGTCATTTATCTAAAAAACGCTCTGCTAATTTCCACATACACTGCTGCTTGGTGCAGAGAAAATAGATTCTTTTTATGGATTTATTTAATTCACAGATGCTATTTTAATTGGTCTCACATGCAATTGTCTCTTACTGGGAATCTGGATAGCTCTGGGGAATTGGCAGCGACTTTCAGAGCTTTTCCAGGTCAGCGATTCAGATGTAACTGGAGTCACTGGTGACTGAGAATTAACGTGGAGAAAACTATTTGATGGCCTGTGTGAAATAAAGTAATGATTTCAGTACAGTTGCAGTCTGACAGATTACCAGCAAAACCAATAGGTGCGTTTATAGGCCTTTTTGGAAAAGGAGCCAGCAAATTAGCTTCTGCAAATTAACTTTCAAATTAGGGCTGAGGGCAGCCATGAGGCATGCAAGCGTGAAGGCCTTATTATCAGTACACCTTTTTCATGCTTAAGTGGAGATTTCATATTTTGTCCAAATTCTATAAGTTTGATATTCTGGGGATTGTTTGCCATGCCCTGCTTTGTACTAAGAGGTCTAATCTCTTTAAGCTTCATCTGTTACCCAGGGAAGGGAAGAAAGGAGAGAGAAGAGGGAGGAAGATTCTTGTCCTGCATTATTCTCTCCAGAACCTAATTTAGAGAATTTGGAAGGACTGCCTTGGGCATGTAACCTTTAAAAGGCTAAAATTTGCTTCTGGAACCTTCTCCCTTGTGTCCATGCAAACACTCTGCAAGTTTTACGCTAGATTGTCAAAAAATGTGTCAGACAGCTGAACTCAGATAAAACTTTGGCACAGCAGTTAGGGCTTTATTCCTTACCAAATTATCAATCCAGTAAGTCCTAGCAGGACATTTTGCTTGCAATTTCTGGCAAAAAAGAAACATTTTTCTCCCTCACACTCCTGTTTGATTAGCACATGCTTGTTTTCTAACCTCTTGCTTATCTATATTGACAAGACTTGCTCAGGGTTGACTTTTAAATCAGCAACATCATTAGAGGGTGTATCTAGGTCTTGTTTATCTTTTTACCGCAAAAAAGGAGAAGTTACAAAGCAAACTCATGTCTGTAGTGAAATACTGTTCTCATAGACCTGCAGTCTTCAAGGAATGGATGCATCGATTCAGCTAAAAATTAATGTATAAAACTAGGATGAATAAAAGATGCATATGGGCTTCAAATTTCTATATAACCTTTTATATTCTCTCATTAATTCCTACTAAGAAAAAATTAACCAACAAAGAGCTTAGTTTCTTCATAATTTCTTTGCCTGGCTCTCAAGTTGTGTACCAACACAGGGGTATTTGGCTTGTTTTTCTTGGGAGGATTGTAATGAATTGTCACCGGTAACAAACTAAAGAAAACATACAAACACCTTCACTTACTGTCGTGCGAGGAAAAAAGCAGATTGAGAAATGAAGATTTCTTAGGAGAAAGAAGAAAAGATGTGAAAAGAGACCTAATGACCCATTTTGTCCATGGCAACAAAAACGGGAAGCAATACACGGCTAAAGCCCAGTTAGTGAGTACTTTTCCCGCTTTAAGAAAAAAAAGTAATTCCCCTCCTTGTCATAACTTATTCAAGAGTGCTTTGGGTCAGAAAAGAAAACTGTTTGATGCTTAAAAAAATTCCTCTCTGCTTCGCGTACTTTGGAGATCTAGAGTTAAGAAGTTCAAATTCAATTTACAGCTTATGGCACCCATGAGAAAGTTAGAAACTCAGACCCACTGAAAAGAGAAAAAACAACCCAAACTTCTGTTACTTCACACTTAAGAGCAGAGGATGCAGGACTACCTTCTGTGTAACAGTGGCAGTTGATTTTCTGACTTTCTTTCCTTTCTGCTATTCAATGGTCAATTTGCAGTTAGTTTATTAACTTCTGAAAGTGTCAGTAGTTGGAATCAGCTATTTGAAATTCATGCCAGTCCCCAATCCCATAGAAGAATTTGAATAGGTAAACTGCTGCACAGTAATCCAGAAATTAATATATGTAATACATCAACTTCTCTTATGGCTGTCAGTTCTGGAGGTTCTTGGCTCAGTGCCAAAAGGCAGTCAGGCTGCTCAGGAGACTGCACACCACAAAGCCTTCTGATGGCACATCTCTGAAAACATGGGTCACTGTCCCTGTGGGGCCTAGGCTCCAGGCTTCTGCCTGAGCACAGAAAAAAGAAGCAGAAAAAAGAGCAGTTGCTCTACCAAGGGGGAGTTTAATTACCAAGAATGAAGCATGACAGGTAGATGATTCCCAGTCACAGGAACTAGTTTTATATTGGTAATCGGGATGCAATCAGGTCCTGAACTGATGAAAATGATCATGGAACAGTTAATGGTGCAGTTATTTAAGCAAACAGAAAACCTACCCTTCTTTTGTTAACCTAGTGAACAATATTTATGCCTTTTCATTCTGCCATGGAAGCATATGCGATAGCAAAATAATTCTGTGCTAAGGTATATACATACACACAGTTCTCAATGTCTACACTTACCCTGAAATGCAGAAGAACTCCTGGTCATGTGTGTTCGTTCTAGCTTACTATCTACTTGCTCATGGGGAGACTAGATGTAAAGCACAGAGGTGACAGAGAGTACAGAGTTATCCACAGGATACCTATGGAGTTTTGGAGCAGCATATGGCAAAATACTCTAAGAGCAAAGGGACCTGGTGAATAGAAGGCCAGTTCTAAAAATGGGTTGGAAGCAACCCAAGGAAGAGAAGGAAGGGATGCAGCAACACTTAGCCTAGATGCCTCAGCAGCATGATTTGCAAGTGGAAATAGCTTATTGTGGGACTGAAGTACCCATTCCTGCCCCCTCCCTTCTCTCCCAACTTCCTGCTGCTACCCAGCTTAACAACTGCAGCTCATAGCTCTCTTACCCAGGTACAAAGCAGTGCTTTATTCTCTCAAGTATAGCAGAGGACGATGCAAAGCAGTTCAGCCATTGCCATACAAGTAACTGTGTCATTCCAGAAAGGCAGAGTTATGGGGTAGAATGCCTAACAGTCACCAAAATGTTAGCAATCCCTGACTGCAAATAGGGTATACGAGATACTGCAATTGGTGGGGGGCCAGAAACACGCAGTGCTGAATAATACAGGTGTAAAGCTGAAAATACAGGGAAATGAGTAGCTCTCTCTCCACAACTGAGCTGTCCCTTGAAGGCAAGCCTGAACCTGAGAATTCAATTGAGGCCCCCAAAGGCCTGGGGGCTTCTCCAGCACCACACCGCAGCCAGAACCAGCTCTGAGGAAAAGCAGCCAAGACAGTTGCTGGCCCTGCTTAACTGGGTGATCCTGAGAAATAGCTCAGATCATCTAGCTGGGAAGACGAATTAAACCTGGGATCTGTTGCTACCTCTTACACAGCAACATTCTCCATAGCTATTAATTTCCATTTATATAAAAACAGCAGCATCGTAGTTAGCCAGAACAGAGAGACAGGTAATGGAAAGGATAACTGGCATCTAGCTCTGTGAGTTTTCACTGTACTGTAGTCAAACACAAACTTCGTAAGAATGAACACTACTCTCAAGGAGAGACAAAGCTAGCAAGGAAGGAATAGGTTCACTTTCCTACACATCGAAAGAAAAAGCCCACAGTAATAACACAAATCAGGGGTGCTGGATAATTTAAGTAATTATGCAATTGCCTGACTGGTTCTCTGGGATCTCTGTCAAGTACCTACTTTCTGGCTGGAAGAAGCATTGGACTGAATTTTGTAAGAAGCAGCAAGCACAGGGAAGACAGAATAGAAGATAAAGGAATTAAGAGTTTATTTAACTGTCCATGAGGCTAAAGAAATAATATACTTATTTGTTACTTTTCACAATGTATGTTTGCACAGGGTCAAATTCTGATTGATCGCTCAATGGAAGCAAAGTATATGCTGATGGATGCATCAGTCTACACTTACATATATAGAAAACATTCAAGTCTGCATTACACAGATATTCTCATGTACCTCTTTCAAACAACTAAGAAATCATAGAACGGTCCGGGCTGGAAGGGGCCTACAAAGATCATCTAGTCCAACCTCCCTGCAGTCAGCAGGGACACCCCCAACTAGACCAGGTTGCCCAGGACTTCATCGAGCCTCATCTTGAATATCTCCAGGGAAGGGGCCTCAACTACCTCCCTGGGCAACCTGTTGCCCTGTCCCACCACCTTCACAGTTAGGAACTTATTCCTAATATCCAGTCTAAATCTGCTCTTCTCCAGCATAAAGCCATTGCCCCTTGTCCTGTCACTGCAGTCCTTTGTAAACAGGCTCTCCCCTGTGTATGTGTATTGTTTTACAAGGTCTAGAATTACTAATTATAAAAATAAGGAACGCTATATAAAGAAGCTTTTGAGATTACAGGTAATTTAAACGATTACATGTCTACATGTATGACAAGCTCTTGACTTTTTTTATTGTCAAGAGCATAGAAATTGACTTTAATTTGAGACAGGGGCCAAAGCCAATTTCTAGCTGGCCACTGTACTTGCTGTGCTGAGGACCAGTGTGTATTTAATATTTAATACGCAATAAAAAAATCCTGGCAAAAATCTGTTTTCTATAATGCCTGCCAGCAGTGAAGTAAAAGTAACTCAGTTTTAGTCCTTGCCTTTAAAGCTCATTATCGGTGTCAGGGTAAAAATTGGCTTCAGCTTTACTGTATTTGATTATGTTAGTGGTCAAATACAAGCTTACCCTCTGAGGACCATTTGGAATAGGAGGAGAGAGCTGGGCACTTTCAGAGGAGATTTTATACTATATTAGGGTAGAGCACATCATTCTCTGTGAGCCTTTACCTCTCTGTAAATTAGTTTAAACTAGCTCCTGACTTTAGGGTTGATAAAACCATGTAAAATGAATATCACACTTTCTTCATACTCTTCATATAGACCATAGTTTGATGGAAAATTAACACCCACAATCACCTGAAGTGTTGAGAAGACCTCAGGTCATGGTGACAACTGCTGGATGTCTCAGTTCTACTATATGTTAAGGGAAATTTCTCATGGGTCAGTGGATTTGGCTCTGTGCATGTGTATTTTTCTTGTTATTTGTTTTGGGTTTTTTTTCCCCTTCTTCCATGGTTCATCCAATCCTCAACAAGCCACTTAATTTCTTCTGTTTTAAAGTTATACAAGTTCCATGTAATTACCCTTGTTCTCCTTTCAAATGAAATATTACTCAAAGCATGAATATTTTCAGTGTAGCTAGAACGATCTGGGGTAACAACACTACCCAGCACAGTGTTTACAGAGTTTACAGTTAATTCCTGAAGAAAATATTAATCTAACACAACTAAAGACATTGCACAGATGAAGCATGCACACATTCTAGGGACAGATGTTCCCTTTAGTACAACGTATCCTATGAGGCTGTCGTTAGCTAAAGATAACAGGCATAATTTTTGCTATTTTAGGAGAAAGCAATGAATACTTTACATGTAGACACTCTGGAAGTGTGCCTGAGTGACATGAAAGAAGACCAACTGAAGTCCCAGCACAGAGGAAAAATTAAATGTGAACAGATGGACTAATTCAGCGTTTTCAAGTAGTGAAATCCAAACGTGAAAGAAACCTGGCTGGCTACAGATGACAAGGCCTGTCTCAGTTCAATCTTCAAACTATAATAGCAGCTATAATTCATCTTTATTTTTTTTTTTTCCTCCATCAAATTAATCTTCTTGAGGAAGATGGGGGTTTGAAGCAGTCAAATAACCTTCCCTTCTCCTGGGGATTCAGTTTCAAATCAAAATTCAATATACCATCACTAGACTTGTTGCTTTCAGTCTATTCAAGAAAAACCAAGCCAATCTGCACCGTTTGTTATTTATGTGTGCCAATATATCATCTGTTTGGAAAAGGTCAGGGTAGAACAAAAAGTTTCCATAGGTCAGTCTTGAAGCGCCTTACCAGAGGTACACGCAGATACTTAACAACTCGCTTCAACATTGCCAGCTTCCAACATATGATGATGATCCACTACTTTTCATAAAAGCAGTGCATTTGGGTTAACTATTAAAAATGCTTAGCTGAAAACAGAGCAAATGGGCAAGAACAGCCACCAAACTCCCCCTCACTTGTCAAAGTCCCCCACAGCACAAACCTCAATAATTTGTAATCTACCAGTAGCATGGTGAATCATATAAAGTGGGTCATGCCACAGGGCAACAGTAAGAACATAGACAAAATATATGATTTCTTTGATACTTTCTTTTGTTTTGAATGAAAATAATGGATTTTGGCTTTTTTTTTCCTGACAGCTTAAAAAAAAAAAAACCAACCAAAAAGTTTTGGGGAATCTGAAGCACGATGCTATTTCTACATGAAATGAGTAATAATGTCAAGAAAAGTAATGAAAGAAAAGCCTTTCCAGTGTTTTTATGTGTAATATTTTGAAATTTCTTATCATTTAAAATCCTAGTACCTTGCTTTTAGAGAACAAATGTTCTTAACTACCCTCAAATCCTTCTGTTAAACAGTTAGTTCTCTTAAAAATGCAAAGCACTGATTTTTGAGACAGTTTTTTTGCTTCCAGCTTTCAACACTATTACTAAACTAAAACCTACAGTTATATAAAAAAACTTTTTTTGAGAAAAGTCAGGTGGGCAATACAGGAAGGGAAGAACATGAAATAGAGGTAATGACATTCTAAGTTTATGTCATAAAGTAATACTTAACATTATATTTAATCTGAAATTTATGGTCTATTCATATAGGCCCTGTTGCCATTATGGAGTAATAATACAAGCCTAAAAAGGAAAAGGATGCATATTTGTTTACCCAAAATGCAGTTGTTCATTATTTATAATGAACCTCATGAGGTTTAGCAAGATCAAGTGCAAGGTCCTGCACTCAAGTCAGGGCAACCCTTGGTATCACTACCGGCTGGAGGATGAAGGGATTGAGAGTAGCTCTACTGAGAAGGATTTGGGTGTACTGGTGGATGAAAAGCTGGATTTGAGCTGGCAATGTACTCTCACAGCCCAGAAAGCCAACCATATCCTGGACTGCAAAAAAAGAAGTGTGGCCAGCAGGTCGAGGGAGGTGATTCTGCCCCTCTGCTCTGGTCTTGTGAGACCCCACCTGGAGTAGTGCATCCAGCTCTGGACCCCCCAAACGTAAGAAGACACGGACCTGTTTGAGCTGTCCAGTGAAGAGCCACAAAGATGATCAGAGGACTGGAGCACTTCTCCTGTGAGGAAAGGCTGTGAGGGTTGGGATTGTTCAGCCTGGAGAAGAGAAGGCTTCTGGGAAACTTTACTGCAGCCTTTCAGTACTTAAAGGGAACTTATAAGAGGACGAACTCTTTAGCATGGCTTGTTGTGACAGGACAAGGGGTAATGGTTTTAAAGTAAAAGAAGGAAGATTTAAACTAAATAGAAGGAAGAAATTTTTTACAAGGAGTGTGGTGAAACACTGGCACATGTTGCCCAAAGAGGTTGTAGATGCCCCATCCATGGAAACATCCAAGGTCAGGCTGGATGGGGCTCTGAGTAACCTGATCTAGTTTAAGGTGTCCCTGCTCACTGCAGAAAGGTTGGACTAGATGACCTTTAAAGGTCTCTTCCAACCCAACCCATTCTATAATTATATTTCCTTCCAAAGATACATCGTGATTCTGTACTTCTTCCTTTGGTTTGGATTGTTTATGTCACCAAGCAGTCTCCACACAGATCTTTTCCCTCACAGATACTGAAATGTCAACTCCCAGATGCTCATATAATACAGAGATCAGCAAACTATCAGCGAGCCGGCTGAGAGCAGCTCACAGTCTCTAGGCAGAAAATTGTTGAAGAATCATTTTCTATATACTGTGGTATACAATGACCATTTCATATTTTTGCACAATGATTTTTCCTGATACACTGAGTAAAGCTGAACTTCTTCCAAGAAAATAAGTATATTGTTATATATCAAGAGATTAAAAAAAATAAAGATCTGGGAACTATTGGCAACACTACAGGCAAAACTTAACTGTTGAGTATGAAGAAAAATATATGAAATAAACGTGAGGCAGAATAGCAATAAAATAGAAGACGCTGATGGTAACTAAGATTCACCTATACTAGGAAATGCAAAATATATAACGAAACCAGAATTATCCTGTAACAGTAATGTAATTATCTTTATTGCGAAGTACATCTCAGTCTAGCAATTGCTTTGTAATTCTTGCCAATCAAGTTTAGACTAAATTACTGATGATGAGACCCATTAGCTGAAGACTGATTCAGAGTATTATAACTAGGGAAAAATCACAGTAATACTGCATATAGGGTCTCTTTGACTTAGAGAGAGTTGTCATGTTAGTTACATAAATAAAACCACATTTATCTATCATCCACAAGTTTTCATCACCTTGAAAAACTGGAAATATGGAAAAAAAAGAACTAAAAGTAAAATATACATCATACACTGAACCATTATTTAAAGTAGATTGGCTCTCAGGCAAGTGATACACAGGAAATCAAAACACAAGGGTATTAGATAAGCAATTATTAAAGACTCTGGTCTTCCCATCATAAACTGTTACTGGAGTCTATGATATAGCACTTTGCCAACAAGGGCAAGCTCCTTCCTCAGATATCTGCTACAGAACAGAAGGTTTCGCAAGAGAGGGATGGATTTTATTTCTCTGGAGAAGCTTCAAATTGGCTCTAGGGTCCCTTTAGTCAGGTTATTACAACTTGCAATAACACAGACTTTGGGAGTTCCAGTTCTGTGTAAGCCAGGGAGGCAACAAGCCCTGCAGAACTATTCCCTGGCTTTGCTTCTTCCCCTGCCAAAATACCATTTCCTCAGCCTTTGATCAATGCACCACAATTGGATATTTCTCCCCTGCAATGGCCCTTGGCTGTTCTGCTGATCATGGTTTCTTATAAGAAACGCAGCTGAGCAGAATAAAAGAACAGAGGAAAATGAACTGACTCCCTTCTAATATTAAATTAATCTCTAAAGAAAGGCAACACTGATTGAGACGGATTGGCTAAAATAAATTTTGACTTAGGTTTCAAGAACAGGAGCATGTGTGCTTTCAGTAACCTCTCAGTTCTGTTGATTCAGGTCTGCTTACCTTAGATCTCTTTTACTACTCATGTAAGACAACTGCTTCTGCTGGCAGGATTTCTGTTTATCTTTAAAAAAATTATGCGTATCTTTAAAAAAATATTAGTAATTAAAAAGTGGGAAATGGGAAAGAGTACACCCTTCATTTGTTGAAGCCCTGCAGTAACTATATTTGCTTGTATTAGTTTTGATTATGTAGCAATAAGTGTAGCTGCAAGATAAATTTGCTTTGTGAGCAAGCTAGTAAATACAGCATTGAGCTCTACAGCAGGGGGAGGACCCTGTCTGTCTGCAGGTGGAGTGATGTCAGATATTCTGTTCAAACAGATGGCCTTAGTTCTCACTAAACCTCACTTCTGCAAAAAAGAAACACATTATTTAAGATGGGTTATCACTCATTAGATTTAATTGAAAGATGGTGCATTTCTGTTGTGGTTACCTGTGTGTTTCTTTAGAAGAAGCAGCATAGGAAAAAAATGAGTAGGAAGTTGATGTCTACATAGATATTACTCTTCCATGACTTGAAGTAGTTGCCTGTTTTCTGATACTATTCATTATTTTACAGTCTTCTATCCCATATACTATGAATTAAAAGCCTCCTGAAGATTAAGAAAAGAGACAGAAGATACAATCTACATGTGTTCAGAGATACCTTACACCAGAGCTGTCATTAATTCATACTTAGACAAGACTTTAGTGCAAATGATGGTGTAGAAGATAAATGGGAAGCTGGGATAAATGAGATCCACGTTGTAACTCTGGATCAGGCTGTGATGTCTTGCGAATATGTTTGTCACTGCCATGCTACAGTCATTACACCGTTTATCACAGTTAATTATTGATTTTGAGCAGTTTTGCAGTACTCTTGTGATCAGCTTACCTTATTGGTCAAAAAAAGCAATTAATACTTTGGTTTACTGTGCATTGGGAGAGGAGAAGAAATCTGGTTTACCTAGCACAAAGAGAAAACCCTTACAGTGATAAGCAAACCTAAAATTTGAGAAATTGCACTTAAATTATTAATAGTTCTAATTAGAGCACTTCATTACAATTCTAAACTCCTCACTTTGTTAAAGAAAGAAAATCTTCCAAGAAGTTAGCTCAGTTAAGAGAAATCAAAGTAGTCTGAGAACAAAAATAAAGCATAAACTATTTAGACTTTTTCCCTATTTTTTTTTTCTTGCTTCCTTCCCCAAAATGAAGAGGCTGGTGGAATAACAATTACATTTGCCAAAAGCACTACTGTCACGAGATTAGTTACTTCAATATGTTCTGATAAAAAAAATTGCTGATCATTAAATTGCTTTGTTCTAGTCACTGATACCTTTCACTGGGCTGTGCAAAAACTCTTGCTGCCTGGAACACACCAGCTACATTCACTCAGATATTTATGCTTTCATTAAGAACATATTATACCAGCATCACTACAGATACATTTTCAACTGTACTAATAGTGAAGTAGTTAAAGATAAATCAGTAGAGCTATAAAACCCAAGGGAGTTAAAATTGCAAAGCTCACAAATAGTAGATTACATTCAGCAAAATCACAATCAAACATCCTATGCTCCTGATTTCAAACCATTCCAGCTGTGCTCGTTACTCACTATTCATCACCAGTTCCCTCCTCTGAAGATTTTAGGGACTGAAATTCTTAAACTGGTATTTATAGCATCAATAAGGAGTACTAGGGAGAACAGTTCCCTAATACCAGGTTCCGAGCACAGTTAGGACAAAATCCATGTAGAGGAAGCATTTCTTCCTACAAATTATCCTGTGAATACATTATTGAAGACAACCCTTCAAAAAGTTTTCAAAGCTCCAGCACTTCTTCTCATTGAATGTCACTTCCTAATATCCTAGATCATGATCAATAGATTCATATATTGCTTCTGAAGTACACTTCACCACACTACCCTTAGGTGCAACTTAAGTCCTGCATTGTTGCTTTGGCTCAGATTCACCAGGAAAACTCACAATTCAGGCTAGGTGTCTAATAACCCTGTACAAAATGCAAGGAGACTTCAGCACCTAGAAGTGGATTAATAGGTCAACACACTGGAGGAAGAAGCTGTTGCAGGTGGCTGCCTAAGTCATCTAATAAACCGAAAAAGAAATTTCTGTTTAAAATTCAGTGACACCATCCTCCCCGCGCTGCAACCACGATACACTTACATGCAGCCTGAAGTAGATGCATGTGTTGGACAGTCCCACAGACCTTTTTTGCACTTAACTGCTCCAGACAGCCATTCCCTTCTTTTAAGCAGCATTTACTGTGCTGTGCTAAGGTTTTGAGAGAGCAATGCTGTGTTTACTCCTACTCCTTCCATCTCCCCATCTGCAGCTGACTCTTACCAGGTTATAAGCTGAAATAGGGTATTCCCTAGGGAAATGAGAAATGCAAGTTTGAATCTCTTTTGGCTGAGAAGGTTATTGATCCAGGCTTCCCACTTCATGATCACCAAGTGGACTGATCTGATATTACACACAAGGTGAGTGACCTGTCCCCCACCTTACTACTTTTTTTTTTTTTAAAGGAAACACCCAACAGCCTTAGCACCCTGTATGGAAATCAGTACTATCAGCACCCCATAATTCCATCCAAGTTAAGGTCACCTACTGGGGCAGAGGGACAATTAACTTTGTGACTATCAAGCTAGCTTCAATGCACACTGCCTGTGGATTTTTAGAGGCCTAAAATTTAGGTAGAAATCAGAGCAGAAAATCATATTTTTACCTAAACTGTACGATCATGACCAATGCACTATTTTTTTTGATCACCTTAATACTTTAAAACAAAGGAAAAACAAATTGCAGACTTACAAAAATCTTATTTGTGACTCTCAGCTGGATTTGAAATTACCTTCTAGAAAATTAGACTGATGGATACTAGCCATTAATCCTTCTCAGCACAGAAAGTACATTCCTCATGTTGTCATGAAAACTTGTGAAAGGAAGGACGTGAATAACAACCTGCCAACTATCCATTATGGGTATTAAGGAACAGCAGCAGCTACTCCTCCCTTGCTTGAACTCTGTCCGTTGGACATTGTTGCAGTTCCAGTGACACTGTTCCCAGTGTGTGCATTGACAGATCATCACTGGGTAATTTATTGTTGGAAACTGATGGGTGTATAGCAGTCCTTTGCTTCTGCTTTTGGATTATCTGGTCCAGGACAGTGTTAAGTACCACACAATAACCAGCTATACAAAAACCTCATGGCAAAAAAAAAGTGTTTGTGTGATAGATAGAATGAGCAAGAGAGATATAACGATTAATGTGAAGTAACTGGTCAGGGACCAGCTCTGTAACCATTTTCAAGTGATACCATAACATGGAAAAAAGAAGAGATGGCAAACAAGAGTTCCTCAATGTTTCATTTTGTTCTGAAAATGAAATTTGCTCTGAATGCTTTCAGATGGATGTTATAACCAGTCACAGTCTAGAAGATGCAAGGCTGTATGACAGCAGAACCTTGACAAGACATAGGGATCACCACAAAATTAGGATAGTCCAGTTGCACCTCAGATTTCCGTGAAGACACTTCAGAAATAATCCAGTAAATTCATGCACCAGGCTCCTCCGAGCCTAGAGGTTGCTTGCATATCATGCAATATGAGTGAGGAATCTATGATTTGCCAGAAAACAGGCCTCTAAGCAATCTTTGCCCTTCGAGCAATTAAAAAAAAATTAAAAATTAAAAAAGGAAGGTAATATGAGACAGAGTGAACAAGAAACCTATAACATACAGTTTGTGACTTCAGCATCTGCCAGGGGAGGCTGTATGATCCTGCCCAGAGGTTTTTAAGAACAGGATGAACAAGCTTCTGCTGGGAATAAGAAAGAGACCTGTTTGTCTTTGGGCAGAGGATTGATCAAAGACCTTCTGAGGCCCTGGTGATCATGTTTTCTATGGCAAAATTCCTCTGTCTGCTGGCCAGGTCAGAATATATATGCTTTCCTTTCTCTTTCAGGCAGAGGAGGCTGTTGCTTTAGATAAATACAGTTGGAAGAACTGTCCCTGTATGTAGAGTTTGCCACCTAAAGAGGGCTGAGGACAGGAGGAAGTACTACCTTCCCCATTTTGTAGACTGGCTGTCAGATAGAAACGGAAGCCTTAGAGAAGAAAGATTTTAAGGTCTTATTTACAGCTGAAGCCTCAATCTCCTCTTGACCCTCCCTGCCTAAAGGTAGGCACAGGCTAAATGCATTCTTGAATCGTGAACTGACAGAACAAATGAGTCATTTAACTCAAGTGTATCTATGGTACAGTCAGAATTGGAAACTACATACACAAGTTGTTGGACTGTGAATTAATGACAAATTTATCCTGCACCTCTCTCTAGAAGTGCAACAGGGAAACACTTGATGTTTATTGGATTTAACACAAGTGATGCTAAATACTGTACCTGAAATGGAACATTTAAAGGGTGGATGGGGAAGAGGAGGTAGAGAAAAAGGCTGGGAGGTATAAGAATTAAGGATGACATTTTATGTCTTTTAAAAGTATGACCTTTTAGAAAGATCACTGTGTACATTTTAAATATTAATAAAGGCAGTAGCTGTTAGAAGGCACAGAGCTGTTATCGGGGGGTGACCTTTTATTAAAGTAAAAGAAAATTGACAGTTTTATTAGCCATAAAGTACTGCAAATAGAAACTACAGGGAAAAAAATAAAGTAAGCAAAAAAAGCTGTCACTAGTTAGCTACATTCTGTAAATTAATCCGAGGATGTGGCTGCATCTAAAGATTGCGGCAGGACGCTCTATATCTTAGCCCAGACTTACCAAAGAGCTTCAGAATGAAGAAGAATTGCATTTCCCATTTTAGTTCTGTAAAGAAGAGATGTTGTTCCCAAAGAAAACAATCATGATAGTGGGACAAAATCAATGGGATTGTCATAAATCCATCATCACTTCTGTGTGCCATTACAGGCATCCCTATTAGCGGCTCTAAGCAAGGCTGGGCTAGAACCCCTTCTCAAGGACCACCAACAGAAGAACTGGAACAAGGATTAGACAACTTTTACCTCAGACCTATTTTTACTTCTCAGGACTAATTAACCTAGTTAAAAGGTCCTTGCTCAAATGACTTAGACTTATTCAGACTAGAACTTTGGTGCTACATGACTAGGAAAGCAGCAATTGCTCTACTGTTTCTACTGTTTTTTATTAGAACCAAGACAGCTGAATTAACTTCTTCTCCTCATTTTGCTAGTCATAATCTCAAGGGTTCAATAGTCTGGTATCCAAGGCCAGCTGATACAACACAGCTGTGTAACCTTGACTCAAACTTCTGAGAAAATTGCTAAATTGTGAGAATGAGCTGTGAAAAACAAATAGTCATCCAAGATAAGAAAAATAAAATAAAAATAAAAAAGGTAACATTGTTGAGATAGTTAAGGGCTCAAGGACTTGTGATAAAAAAAGCCCCCAACATGAAAATGTACAATGCCCTACAGGAAAATAACAAACCAAACCACAACAAAACGCCACACCACAAACTGACTTGGAATTGGACAGTACGTCATCAAGGATTTGTGTTCCAAAGAGGAACAGAGGCCAGTCCTTCCCAACCTGACTGATGACTGTCTAGCCATTTCCTTTTAACCAGTCAAGGGTAACAAGTTTCTGAAGAGTAAATTCAGACTCTACAACTCCTAATATGAATGAAGGAGCAGAGAAGAAAAAGAAAAAAAGACAACCCTAGCTTGCCCTTCAGATATCCTTTACCAACATACAAGGTGCTACATAACATTTGTGCACTTCACTACCATTTACTTAATGTGATATGGTGTTTCATATATTTCAGCTCCATTGTTTGTTTTTTTAAATTGCATTATAGTTTTTTATTTACGTTATAGTTTACATCACAGAAAAATCTGGGTTTATTAACTATCTATATACATTATTGCAGTCAAAAAGGGCATAAGCAGCCCTTCCTTATGTCACATTCTACATAAACAAGGCATTTCAATGCATAGGATTTAAAGTTGATGTGTACCCCATCAAGCCAGCTTAGCTTATTCTTGAACACAGTCCCACCAATAAGGCTACTGGGAACGATGAGGATTTAGAAATAATGTGGAGCTCAGGATTGATTCCAGAGGGTAACAAGTCATATGGAGTTATAATGGAGGTATGATTTGTTTTCTGTTCTCGTTTTTTTCTTTTGGAATTATATTCTTCAGTTAGTAGGACACAGGCTACATTTATCTGGAAAAACAGACAGGAAGGGAAAAGTTAAGCCTAAAACAAATATTAGTTCTGCAAGCCAGAATTTAATCAGTTAATTCACATAGAGACATCAATGTGAGATCAAGTACAAGCTAAAAATATGGTCAGGAAGTCATGGGTAAATCAAACGGGACAGAAAAGACAGTGAAGTAATTGTAAGGAGATTTATAAGCCTGTTACCTGGAAAAATAATCCAGGTAAGGTACTATTTTTCAAAGTACAACTTAGACACAAAGAATATCAACAGTAACATAGAAACACTGTGAAAGAGCATACATTCCTCCTCTTACTATTTAGAGGTGCCCAATTTCTCCTTTCTCTTTATATTGACAAAGTTTAGGATGCCTGAGGCATCCTATATGCAATACCCCTCAAAGAAATTCCTGTCACTTCACTGAAACTGACAGCACAACTAGTCCATCTCAAGGAAAAGAGACCTGGGACACACCACTAAAATGCAGCTGTTTAGAAGCACACAGAGGGTCATACAGCCTTCTGAGACAAAAGCTTCAACTAAAAGTGGAATTAATTATAATAATGCCTACTAATGTCAATGGAAACTGTCCTCTCTGACTCTAGACATACAAACCCCTCCTCCTCATAACCTGTCTAGTATCCACACCTGAATTATCCAGAACCTGGGGATTATCACTGCATTGACATCTCATATAGATGGAATGTGTATGTATATATATATATATATGTAATTATAATAAAGACTAATTGACAGTTAGAAGTTAATATGTCCTTCTGTAGTCGTATCACTAATCTACTGCTGAATGAAATCTTAGTCCTCTCTCAATGCAGAATAGTAAATATTCAAAGAGCTACCACATTTGCAAACATCCAATGTGAATGACAGAGTTATTTAGGGTTGTAAGGAAAAAATAGAATAAAGAGGAAAGTGCTACAGTACCTTTTGTAACTTCAGGAATGAAAACACTCACAAACACAAACTGTTATAACAAGTTTCCTTGTTTAACTTATGTGACCTCAAAAAGAAAGATGTCTCATCCTCAGAGGTCTTAAAGACACTGAGTGGGCTGGGGAGTACCCTTTTGCAAAAGGGATTTAACTTTGATTCAGAACAGCTTCAGTTCAGTCATTTCAACAAAATTCAGAGTCTGTAAGTAACTAAGACTGATTACTTTGAGCCATGGGCAGGGAGTCTTCTCTTCTGAGTTCCTTCCATGCCAATCTATATCTTTATACTTAAGTAACAATAGCAAAACATAAATTAATGCTCTGTGATGCTGGATTTTCCTTTGGTATTAGGAAAGCTACTCAATTTTATAGTTTCCTGCTGGAGACATCCAGGGAATGACCAGAGGACAGAAGACTAACAGGCAAATCAATTTCTTTGCTTTGCTTTCAATAAATATCTAGCTTCTCCCCCATCCCTGGGTATTTTTCTGTCTTGAAGTTGAAAAGCAGCTTCCTGCTGAACTAAAGCCTAAACTCCTTGGTATATATGAAAAATTAAGGTACTTTCTAGAAAAATGGCTAGAGATTTCAGCTTTTTGTCCATACATCTGAAGATATGAAACCTCAGATATGAAACATTCAACATATACTCCAGCAGACAATAAGAAAGCATTATATCCATTCCATTATATAGTACCTTTTTAATGCAGTCTTGTCTACAAAATCACTGCATTTGAATCTACTCCTGCCTGTGCAGAGACCCTGCACTAGTCCTATACACCACTAAACCCTCAGAATTACTTAGATGATCTAAAATCAGAAAATTTTACTTCTGGGATGCTCAGCAACTGGTATAAATCAGAATTACAATTTCATTGAAAGCAAAAGTGTGGACCAAAATACATCAGCCATCAAAACTATACCCAGGATACCTGAGGAGTATGACAGGAAAATATGCACATGCTAATAGTACATGACAGAAGACCAAGATTATCTGCTAAAACAAGACATCTGTTTGAAAAAAAAAAAACAAAGTAACAACTGGCATGTATTCACACATTTATTTGTGTCAGCAGCTCATCACACCAACAAGCAAAGGAGGGTGAAGATCTGGGGAAAACGTGAGGGCTTTTTTTCCTCACTGGTTCAGAGGTGTTGTTCTAGGTAGAAAAAGAGAGCTTATTTTCTTTAAAAATGCAGTATTAAAACAGGTCTTTACAATAATTTCTTCATATGTCTGTTCTAGCTACAATATCTGATCTGAGCAGAAGTCTTAATGTTTGAATTAGCCATCTTCTTCCTTTTGAACTGCAAGGAAGTTACACGAGGTCTCAAGATCACTTGCCCTTGTCCTGGTGGGAGACTTCAACCTACCAGATATCAGCTGGGCACACAATATAGCTGAGAGAGAAAAGTCTAGGAGGTTCCTGACCATGTCGGGGATAACTTCCTGACACTGCTGGTGAGGGAGCACAGCTGGATCTGCGATTTGTGAATAGAGAAGGACTTGTGTGGGATGTGATGGTTAGAGGCCATCTTGGGCACAGTAACCATGAATTAATAGGGTTCTCAATTCTCAGAGAAGCAAGGAGCGGAGCCAGCAATACTGCCATCATGGAGTTCCAGAGGGCAAACTGTGGTCTCTTCAAGAGCTTCCTTGACAGAGTCCCTTGGTAGTCAGCCCTGAAGGACAAAGGAGTCCAGGAAGGCTGGATGTTTTTCAAGGAGGAAGTCTTAAAACAGGCTGCCCCTGTGCACTGTAAAGCAAGTTGTCAGGGAAAAAGGACAGCGTGGCTGAATGAAGAGAGATGGTCACAACTCACAGAGAAAAGGAGAGTTTATGGCCTTTGGGAAAAAGGGCAGGCCACTCAGGAAGATTACAAAGGTATTATAAGGCTATGTAAAGCAGAGATTAGAAGGGCNTGTAAGGCAGAGATTAGAAGGGCCAAACTAGAACTTAAGCTGGCCTTGGATGTTAAAAACAATAAGGAGAATTTCTAGAAATATATCAGTAACAAGAGGAGGACTCAGAAGAATCTCCATCCTCTATTGGATGCTGGAGGTAAGACAGTGAAAAAGGATGAGGAGAAGGCTGAGGTACTTAATGCCTTCTTTTTCTCAGTCTTTAGTAGTAGAATAGATTGTTCCCGGAGTACCCAGACAGCAGAGCTAGCAAATAGGGGTGGGGAGCAGAACGAAGCCCCTGTAATCCAAAGGGGTGAGGGACCTGCTCCAACACCTCAATATAAACAAGTCTATGGGGCCAGATGGGATCCACCCGAGGGTACTGAGGGAGCTGGCCAAAGAGCTCACTGAGACACTTTCCATCATTTACCAGCAGCCCTGGCAAACTGGAGAAGTCCCAGCTAACTGGCGTATAGCAAACGTGGTACCCTTCCACAGTAAGGGTCAGAAGGATGATCCAGGGAAATACAGGCCTGTCAGTCTGACCTCAGTGCCTGGGAAGGTCATGGGACAGATCATCCTGAGTGCCACTATGCAGTGCATGAAGGACATCCAGGTGATCAGGCCCAGCCAGCACGGATTCATGAGAGGCAGGTCCTGCTTAACAAACCTGATATCCTTCTACGACAGAGTGACCCGCTAGGTGGATGAGGGAAAGGCTGAGAATGTTGTTTACCTGCACTTTAGCAAGGCCTTTGATACAGTATCCCACAGTATCCTCTGGGACAAATTGGCTGCCCATGGCTTGGATGGGAGTACCCTCTGCTGGGTTAAAGACTGTTCGGAGGGCCAGGCCCAGAGAGTAGTGATAAACGGAGTTAAATCCAGTTGGGGGGTCAGTTATGAGTGGTGTCCCACAGGGCTCGGTACTGGGGTTGGTTTTCTTTAACATCTTTATCAATGATTTGGACAAAGAGGTCAAGTGGACCCTCAGTAAGTTTGCAGATGACACTAAACGAGGTGGGAGTGGCGACCTGCTGGAGGATAGAAAGGCTTTGCAGAAAGATCTGGACAGGCTGGATCAATGAGCCAAGGCCAATGGGATGAGGTTCAACAAGGCCAAGTGCCGGATCCTGCACTTGGGTCACAACAACCTCATGCAGCACTATAGTCTTGGGGAAGAGTGGCTGGAGAGCTGCCTGGCAAAAAAGGACCTAGGGGTATTGGATGACAGCCAGTTGAACATGAGGCAGCAGTGTGCCCAGGTGGCCAAGAAAGCCAACAGCATCTTGGCTTGTATCAGGAACTGCATGGTGAGTAGAATTCAGGAGGTGACTATCCCTCTCTACTTGGTACTGGTGAGGCTGTGCCTAGTTTTGGGCCCCTTAACACAAAAAAGACATTGAGATGCTGAGTGAGTCCAGAGAAGGGCAGCAAAGCTGGTGAGGGGTCTGGAGAGTAAGCCTTATGAGGAGAGGCTGAGGGAGCTGGAGTTATTCAGCCTAAAGAAAAGGAGGCTTAGGGGAGACCTTATAGCTCTCTGCAAATACCCGAAAGGAGGTTGCAGAGAGGCAGTGGCTGGTCTCTTATCCCACGTCACAGGTAATAGGATAAGAGGAAATGGCTTCAAGTTGCACCAGCAGAGGTTCAGATTGGATATCAGGAGAAAAGTTTACATGGAAAGGGTTATTAAGCATTGGAATGGCATGCCCAGGGATGTGGTTGAGGCATCATCCCTGGAGGTATTTAAAAAACAGTTTGACATAATGCTTAGTGATGTGGTTTAGTGACGGGTTGTGGTTTTTTTATCAGTTTGTTGATGATTGAACTAGATGATCTCAAAGGTCCCTTCCAACATAGACAATTCTATGATTCTATGATACCAAACTGTCACAGGGGAGAAAATAATCCAGATAAACAAGAAGAAAGAGAAAGCCTGGAGATTAAAAGGAAAGATAAGTCTTATTATTAGTGTTTAATAAATCACATAGTTAATATTTACAGAGCATGTTACATCTGGAGGGAGGTGAAGGTGTTTTGGCATAGTCTGGACGTACCAGAAGTATCCAGGCCAACATTTTGGAGTCAACATTAGCATTTTAATCAACAGTCTCTTCTGTCTTTGCACATATATTTCCTGAGGATGTTTCCTACCTCTACAAGTCCCTTCCAACATAGACAGCTGCTTGCGCCAGAGAAATGAGTGGGAAAAGACATTTTAAGCATATGGTAGGCTGGGTTGGCTCCATGACAAATAAACTGTATGTTATCAGCTAAAGGCAACAATCAAGAAGAAACAGAGAGAAGATACTCAGGCCTGTTGGCTGAAAGAGTTATGGCCAGCTGTTACTAGTCAATGATTATTTATTTATCTTTAAATTTTCTGCAATTCTCTGTGCAGTAAGAACCTTAAATCCCAGTGCTTTCAGTATAGTGCCTTTCATTATAAATTTTCATTATAAATTAAAATGTCTTCCCTGGAGACATTCAAGTTGAGGCTTGACGAGGCCCTGGGCAGCCTGGTCTAGTTCGGGGTGTCCCTGCTGACTGCAGGGGGGTCGGACTAGATGACCTTTGAAGGTCCCTTCCAGCCCAGATGATTCTATGATTCTGTAACAAAAATTCCTAGTCCTGCCCAAGACAGTTTTAACAATTTCTTCTAAAACACAAATCCCCACTGAGGTAAAGAGGCTCTGCAATACTCAGAAGAACTACCATACCACTCATTTTCATGTCTTTCAACATTAGACTAGATTCCTTTCATTTTCTATAGTCATTTTATGGAGCATCACTATGTACAAAGATTATTGCTTAAATCACAGTTCACTTTGATTTAGTTCAAGAAAGATAGTCTGGTGACTTGGGCTGCAGCTTTTCTCTGACTGAGGTATTGAGAGCCTGGCACCCTCATTTATCTTCATATTTCTTTAAGATAACAGGTAAACTTCAGCTAGGTTTATAATTCTTCAAGGCTCCTTTTATATGCAAAAGAGAGCAGCCTGAACAGTCCTCTTAAAGTAGTGGTCTCTCCCCTCACAATAGTGGCAACTGAGTTTGGCATCTTTAAATTTAAATGAGAAGCTGAAGTTTCAGTTGGAAGGGTAGAATAGTACTTTCTTATCTTTGAGGATATAACTTTAGATCACAACACATTCACACACTGTGTTTTTACAGGAATGATGATGGAGGTGAAAGAAGCCTAATAAGCACCATTTGGAACAATCTAAATCTACATGAAACGTACCCAGCTTTGTACCTCCAAAAGGAAGAAGAGATGACAGCAACTGCCTTCATTGGCCATGAGTTCTGCTGTGAGCTACCCGCAAGCAGCTGGTCTTCAAGGAAGAGCCCCCCCTCTGAAGCCACTCCCATGCCATTGCTTGTTGTGGTATATCCAGACTCTGTCCAGTGGTGTGAATTCCAGCAACAATTCAAATATAAATCTACTTGCTGCAAAGTCATAGAAATGGGGACTAGGAAGAAGCAGACACCAACAGAGCATCAAGGCTGTTTACTTCAAGGCAAGCTTTCTCTCTAGAGCTATTTCATGTTTTTTTCTCATTGCGAGGAATGGATTAGAAACAAGCTGCAAGTTTATGGAGAGCCATTTGTATAAAGGTGTAACAAGAGGAAAACCAGAATTAAGCAAGTTCCTTTTTTCCTGCTAGATAAGGAGGCTTGTGGACACCATGCAGCAATCCTATGCAGTCACAAAGGCACAAAACTTCAAACCTGCTAACTCCTGTGTACGTTGGTCACCTAGTGAATAAAGAACTACCTAGAGGCTTCACGTATAAACCTCAAGTCAGCTGTTATAAGAAACAATATTTCACTTTTGTATAAATAAAACATACATCTGGATTTCTGATGAATTCTTTGTTCACACTCCTATACTATTACTCCCAAGCAGTTTTCTCTTTCCCCAGGAGGTGTAAGAAGTAGCCTAATGGCACGGTTTCTTTTATATGAAGATTGCTTGACTCTGCCTCAGAACTTTACTTTTGGTCCACTAGAAACGAGGAAGTACAACGCACCCTAGAAAAATGCCAAGGACAGGCCTTCATCTATGGAGGGCTGATAATACTGACTAAAGCCCAGGCATAGGGGATGGGTGTTTGGTTCTTATTTCAGTAACAGACTTGACAATTTGTTAATATGTGGCCAGATGGAATATTCCAGGCAGCTGCAAATGAGTGGGTGCAGAAGGGGCTGAAACTTGCAGTAGTGCAGAGCTTATCTCCTGTAGGCAACACCAACTGAAAGGTATGGGAAAGTGCATTTGGATTTGGCTTTTGTGACCACAAGGGCTGCAAAACAGCCTATGTGGGTCATTAGATGAAGCATGCATCTCCCATGCAATACGTGGCTATTTCCTCCGCTCCTAGAGCCCTATAGCACTACTTATAAAACAATGAAACTGCCTTTGCAAACTTTTGGATCTCTGTGGATGGTAAATATTATACTTGTGTTCTGCAGTTAGCCATAATCTAATTGCACCTGTCCATTGGGTTCCAGTTTTAATTGCACAACCATAAGCAGCTAATATAAATATTCACACTGTTGCCAAACCAGATTTCTGGAGCCTTTATTTACACAAGCACTATAGTTCCCAAAATTCTCTAAGCCTTCTCTCTGTCAGAGTGCTGCATTTGGAAACCATGAGTGGGAGTTTAAAATAGGTTCAGCATACAGCTCACACTGTTCCCGTTTCTGACATCCGTATGTGGTTTGGACAATCTGGAGCTTTCTTTGAAAGGCCTCACTCTGTCTATTTTGCAAAGCAAAGTTCTACATCTGCTGCTATTAGGCTCTGCAAGTTGTGGCACTTTAAGATGTCACTAACCTGATAAACAATGAGGTTTATAACGCAGTCTTACAGCTAAACAGACACACGCAGTATCAAATGTTTGCCACACAAGCAATCAAACAAATTGATGAACATGAAGAAAGTGATTATAGAACTATAACTGTTCTATTATTAACCAGCAATCTGCATATCTTCCTCCAATTAATGCCTAGAAAGGAGATGCAAGTCAGTTGAAACCTAATTACTGGCATAACACTTTGTTGATTAGAAATACAGTAACAGTCATTGCTTCTACTGCATTTAAGCAAGACCCATAATAATAAGCCAAAGGATGTCAGTCAGTCACTGCTTTCCTGCCAGAAGTTTCTGCTAAAGCAATAGCTTCTAGTGCAAACGCACTCCTCTGCCCATGTCACTCAGCTCAGTAATTGCCTTGCCACTCACATAAAGAAAACAATTTCCGGCTTTGATGGGATTTTCTCAGTGATGTGAAACTGCTACTGCAATCTCTGCAGCTAGGTGTTAGATGGGTTATTTTGGTGGATCATAACATGAAACTAATCTTTAAGGAAGCAGGTGGAAAGAGAGAGACACTTACAGGTTGGTAGGTGCTAGGAAAACGGTGCTGAGTGATTAACAAAAGGGAAGTGTTAGATGAAGTGGAACGGAGACAAGAAGAAGCAAGCAGAAGCAAAGACAATAAAGTTGCTTTGCCATTTTCCTACCATCAAGAACATCTCTCAGTTAAGCACCTCTTTCAGAAGGTCTATAAATCTTGTTTTACATGCCATAGGTAACTGACTAATTCCAGCTTGCTGGCTTTTTATTTGGGCCTCCCCATGAGGCGTACATTTATCAACATCATTTCCTCATTCCTGGGCTGAAGCTGTAGATGCAAAGAGTTTTCCTTTCAATATGACATGTAGCACTTTTCTCATGTCACAACCTCATTACCAGAAGGAGGTCACACAGTGTTAGACATTTAATTCTGCTTCTCGTCCCAGGGGGGGCTAGTGTCCAGCTTCAAGTTACCTTGTGACACTTGAGAGCCCCTCCCAAGCTCCCCATGCACTCATGTGTCTCTGCATGACCCCAGCTTGACTCAGTAGGACATATGCAAAGAAAAGGCTCCAGGGTGGCAGGCAACAGCTAACCTTGTCTGCTTTCTGTCCCAGCCTGAACCTGCAACACTGGAGACAAGACTTTCTTCTCTCTGCTCTCTTACCTCCCAGGTGGATTTATACTGAGGTTTTCATGAACAGGCATAAGAAAGGTATAATTTATCTGTCTCTTATGGCAATTCAAAACTTGATCAGAAATACAGTTCCTGGGTAGCAAGACGAGGACAAAGCAAACAGAAAAGTTCCTTTTTCATGGTTTACAAAAAAGTGCATGTAGGTGAACTCATTTCAAGGCTTCTTTTGGATGGAAAGCCAGAGCAGAAAGAGGGTAATGTGGCCTAAAATTAAAGGAAAATAATAACCATCCCACAATATCTTTCAGAGAAAATTTCTAGCTTTATACCTCAGATCTTCCCTTGCAGGCATAAGGGACAGTTTGAAACAGTCAAGTTGTCCATGAGCAAATGTAAAAGCTATGCTTCTACATTTGGAAAGGGCATAAGCAAAGTATAACATACAATTAATGCAAATTATTATAATTTACATATTTTTTCCACTAGAAAAATAAAGCTCCAACTTATTGGATTCCCAGAAGCTGAAGAAACTAGAAACACCAAGGATCTCTGTCAGAGTTACTCAAGGGTTTGACTCAGTCACACATGATCCAAAAGGGTAGATTATATAACATCTGATAGGAAAAACACATTGAACAAAACTATTTAAGTTGCTTCCAATGATATGTTGGGTTTATTTTATATCTATTGCTTTAATGTTCAATATTTCTATCTCAAAATCTTATGACAGGACTGAAATTACCTGTCTTCAGTATGCTTTCTATTTCTGAGCATACTCCAGAGAGATATGAATTATAAAGGTCTTAAATGCACCAAACTACACATCTTTTCATAGTATTGCCTTTTATCTTAACTACAGCACATGCCTGCAGCAAAGGAAAGTATATTAAGTTATTGGGAAAAAAGTCCTTTCATTCTTAGCTCAAATAATCCTACTTCAATTGTAGTGTATTTCATCACAGTAATATTGAGCTACTTTCAAAACTGCTCTTACAGTTCAAAGAGGTAAAAAGGCCTATTTTCTTCAGGGTAACACCAAATATGATCTTATGAGTGATTATGGTCCTTTTTCCCACAGAAAATCTTGCATGCACACAAACCACTGACTCAGGGAAACCTTTTAGTGTCAGCTAAAGCTGACAGTAATTATTCTTACCTTCAGAAAAGGCATGGCAACTCCCAGTGTATATCTTCTGAAGTTTCCAAAAACTCAGACTTTAAGCCCTTGTTAATTCTAAAATACCAAAAAGATTCAATATTTAGGTATACTGGTCCCCTACCCCCCACGCAGAATAAAGTTTTTAAACATAACTATATGAAATAATAATATAATTATGTTCTTGATCTTTGAAAAATCCTCATCCTAATAAAGAAACAACATACTCCCCCCCAAAAAAAAAATTCCACAAACCTAATTGGTAGGTAGCCTGGCTGTGTATTGATCACTTCTTGTTCTTTACATATGGTGAAATGTTATTTTTGATGCTGACTACACACTAAGTAAAGAGGGAGATATGCAAAGGATATATCCAAAATATAACTGTAAATGAGATCACCAGCAGTACCCCAGAACTGGTTTGTGCCCTACATTTGGTAGTTCATATTTCTTTAGCATAGCACTTTTCAAAATTGAAAAATAAGGATAAATTCTGTAAGCTTAAAATACTACCAAGGGAAAAACATTTTACAAAATACAAGACACTATTGAGGCAGAGCTTAAAGGGTAATCACAAATTTAGGACAGTTTCTTACACATGCTCCTTTCTTTGCAGTTTTCAATAACTCTTTTATGGTCTTTTATTCCCGTTCTCCCCAAGTTTTCAGAGCTTTGCATTTTTTCCTTATATCTATTTTTCTTTCCATCAAAAAGGTGCTTACCTCTTTTCTTATTTGAAAAAAATAATAAAAAAAAATCTGTAAAATCACTATGCAGGCAGATAAGAAACTGCTGCATATTTTAAAGAGGAAATTGCACATCTGAACTGCAGAATCAAAGGTTTACATCACTTATGGTAAAAGCAGAGGAGGTTTCCAAGCATGTTTTTCAAACTGTAGGGATTTGTCCACCACCTGTTTGCTCTGAATGAGATTGTAAAGAGCCACAGAACAACAGCTATAGTTGACAGACAACATCAGCATGACATTCTGCAAAACCTACCCACTTTTGATTTCACTCTACACGCTGTTTATTGTGCTTGTGCCTTTGAAGTGCAGAAAATAGCGCAAGCTCTATCAAAAAAATAAAACATTTGGAACAAAATTACAAAACCTACATTGAAGCTCTTCACACTTCTATCAGAAAAATTAAACCATAGGGTCAGACCAAGAATAAAATGAGGTCATTTAAAAAAAAGAAATTCTATCATCGTCATCATAGCAAAAAAAGAACCAACAAATGCAACTGACAAAGATTACCTTGAGGACTTTAATCCACACCTTACTGTTTCTCCTTTGCCTCCATTTCTAAACTCAGTTAATCTCCCCTTCATGGTTTTTTCCTGTTTCTAAGGTCCCTATTTGCTAATTACTTGTCTCCAAAGCAGCCTGGTTAATTTGGCTCTAACAGCTATTAGTCGCCAGGCAACACCCAGCACTAGCTTTTGCACGAGTGTCTGTATTTGCTCATTTATCCTTTCTGGTTTTTTGGGGGGAAAGTCATAAATCAGCATGCTGCAGACAAGAGCAGAAGGAAGCACCTCAAATAAGGGAAAAGAGCACATCTCTCACACTCAACTCATCATATTTCTGAATATTCTTAAGAAGATCATTTAGGCCACGAGAGGAAACAAATGCAGCTGCTGGCTGGCTTTGTAAAGATGCACATGAAAACTGTCACAGCTTTGAATGATTGCAAGAAATGGAGTTTCACGTGTACCAAAAGCCATTCTTAAAGCAACATAATACAAACCCTGGGATACCTCTGTTTGGCAGAACAAATCCTAAAACATCTAGCATGTAGAAAAACCGCTGGAATGGTCAATGTAAAACTGCCATGAAGCCAAAAAACGTGAATGTTGCACAAGCAGATTTATGGGATTAACAAAACATTACATAAACACTTCTAAATGCAATTCAGCTTACCTTCTAAATAGAACAGGAAAAGTTCAGCCCTCCAGTGACATCTCCACAAAGCAGTACTGTCATGCCCCATGTCAAAAGATACCTCATTAACGCTTATGTGAACACATATCAGCCACACTGAGGCTGCAGGAGGGAAAGAGATGCAAAGTGGGTAAAGAAACAAAGAGATCCTCAAAGCTTAGTTTGCATTCAACAGCAAAAAGAAAACCTTTGAGTATTAAGGTTAATGGAAACCCCATGATGACAGTACTCAGAAATCCAAGCCCAATAGAGGGAAGATTCTGCTGAATTGGCCCCTTGACTTTGATAGCTGAGGGGAAAAACCCTAAGTACCAACAAGAACAAGAGGCTGTTGTTAGAGTCACTGTAGGTTTCTTAAATGTTTGGGGATTTTTTTTTGCTGTGCTTGTAACTGCTTCCAAGATTGTAATCAAGAGCTCAATCCTTTGTAGCTATACAATCCATATTTGGACTTGCCTGGTGTTGTGTGACCCAGTGGTGGCTCTGGCAAGCTGGGATATGCAGTTTCTCCAGAAGACAACAATATCCAGTAAAAGGAGATCTCACAAAGAATCTGCAGAATGTCCAATGTCCAGAGCACCAAGAAGACTTGGTGGTCTGAAGACTGGTGTTATCAAGATACAGGACACAGGAAAAATAAAGTATCTTCTAACAGATATTATTCAGTGACCTGCAAGAAGGGAAGGGAAGGAGATGGTTTATGACATGAGGAAATCCCACATTGTCACATCTTGGCATAAGCAGAACCCAGTGATCCGTAAGCTTGTAAGAAAAAGTGACTTGCATTTAATATTTGCACACTTTCTAATCTCTAGCTCTTAAGGCTGTATTGGCAGTGCTCTGTGTGCTGGTTTAAAGAGCTGCATGATTATTAGCAGCTGTACCTGATTATGTGCCAATTAATACAGGAGCTCCCACAGAGTTAATATGAAGGTTTTCCTTTCCTCTGCTGTTCATTTTCATCTATGACTTTGAGAAAAACCTATTAATCACCCCACGCATGTTCTCTCTGTGCTAATACAGACATTTATTATGATTATTAGGCTGCTATAAATCCCAGGTAACTTTGACAGATCTTACAATTTTAGATAGGGGATTTATAAGAAACATTTGGCAAATTACTTGTAGGAACTAAGTGTTCTGTCTGTAAACCACACCCCTCAAAAGCACCAGGCTTACCACTTACGTCTCATCTCCAGTGTGCTACCCAAAATACCTGCCTGTCTCTCTGGTTTCCTGTATCAGCGCCCATCCTGATGGACACTAATAATCAAAGGTGTAGTAAGTGAACTGACGGGGAACAAGAGACAGGTGGATCAGCTGGTGGAGGGAAGGCCTGGGGCTGTTCCCATACAAGGTCATACAAGGTCTAGTCATACAAGGTGACCAGCAACTGCATCCCTTGGCAGGATAGGACACACTAGCACCAAAACCAGGAAGCCATAGCGCCCTCCAAGATTCACTCCAATAACGTGCGCAGGGGTCACCTCCTACACACCCCAGCAGGTCTGTGCTCCTGCCTGGGCTTAGAGCAAAACACACCAAACCCCCTTGGCTGTGATTTTTCAAAAGCTCCTAAAAAGGCTTGCAATCAAGTTGTCTTAGGCTAGGTCAGTCGGCTGCTTTAGAAAACTCTCCTTCTTGTCCCTTGTGTAAAATATTAGCGTATAAATATTCTGGGAACTAATGTTCTCTCTCTCATAGTGACTGCGTTATACGAAGAGAAATATCACCTAGAAATAGCCACTGATTAAAAATGGTAAACTATTTATTCTCAGCATCTGCCTTGTGATATAAGCTGCTCTATATTTCAAAGCAAAGCTTTCTCCATTGCCTCTCTCAGTTTGGGTGCTTTTTATGGTCTTTCTTTGCAAAGCTCTTTTACTAGGGCAGTGATTTGCCATCCACGTAAGTCACCAGGCTCCTGCAATATGACTTTATATTATAGATAATATAATTTAACATGCTTACTGAATACAGCACGATTCTATGAAATAGGATGGAAAGCTTTTCTGATCTATGAGGCCATTTTACTACTCTTGAAACATAAATGAATTTATTTTGTCATCTCCTAAAAATCAGCCTTATCATCTGCAGCATGCATACACAATGTATTTACCATTAATCCCATGGTTATTAATTTGGCTGGTGGTAACAGCCATGGTTCAGAAACCTAGCAGAGAAAAATCAAAGGTTGTGCTTAATACAGTCATAAGATGTTTGTTTTTACAGGTGACACACCCATGGCCAGCTGTTTCCAAATGAGGCATTAGTCAATGAAATGTAAAAAACAGCCAGGCCACACAATTCAAAAATAATAACCCTTTTGTAAGATGCACTGTCTCTACAAGTGAATATATTAGTGTTATTAATAATAGCCTGATATTAATGCAAAGCTGTGCTGTCACCTGCCACAGAAAAAGAGCTGTGTGTATAGCTCCATCGGTTATTACATTATAAGCATGCCTCAAGCTGTATGCTGACAGTAAGTGAAGCAAGTATGAGATTTAATACATTAAACTGAGTAAAAAACGAAAATATTTTAAAATCATATCTTTAATTTAATATGTGCATGTTCTTCACTGTGGCAATTACCCACAGTCCACAAAGAACAGTCTGGGCTTCAGGCTATCAGACAGTTTATTCAGAATTATTCTTATGGATGATAGCACTTCATGGTTTTCACAACAGGTTTGTTCATAACAGTGCTTTCTGCTAACAGGATTTCAGCAAGATGCCCCTTTCTAGAATTTTCTTTTGGGGTGGTGGGTGTCTTTGAACCATGAAAAATACCAGAAAACTGACAAAGGAGTGATTTCAGCATCATAGGTAAAGTAAATATGAAGAAAGTGCATTTTGTTCTGACACTGTCTGCAGTCTTTAATCAAGGAAAACCAATTGCTCATCCAGGACTGAATGAATGTGAGCTAAAGGGGGAAAAAACACCCGTTCAGTATTAACTCAATTTTCCAGCTTAATTTTTAACACATAGTGAGAATAAATAATCATGGATTCAGTTATTCTCACTTATGTAGGGTTACAGAAGTTGAAAATCCACAGACTCAGTTATTCTCACTTAAATTGGATTACAGAAGTTTATGCTAGCTGAAAATTATGCCTGCTACATTTATCTGAAACTGTTCCCTTCTAGAAAACTATTCCAAATTTCTGAACAAACTACATACCCTGGTGTACTGAGGGCATTCAAATGCTCCAGTTGGATCAACCTCAGCAATTAGAGTAACAGACCCTTTGTCAGAGTAGGCCAATCCCAGACTCAGGTCACTGTGTTGCTAATACACGAGATGTCTGAAACATTGAGCTGCAGAGCGAAGTTTACGAATTTACAATTCCATTAGCACATCTTTTTTTTTTTCTGTTTTAAGGCTCAAAACCTTAAAGCAGTCAGGATATTAGGTTACTCTGTCATTCTCATTAAGTTCTGTGTTTGCTAAGGTAGCCTGTCCAGCCAGCTAGTTTCCAGGGGCCATGCCAGCCATTTATCTTACTTTATTGTGCAATATGCTGAGAAGATAAGGGAATGGGTCACATCAGCATCACAAACACAAGACTTGTTAAGCATATTTGCCACTGCAATCTCGTTGTCATTGGCTTTTTCCTGTGTAGATACACAGAACTCATAAAGCTGGTCTTAAATATTGACCCATTTTATTTGATAGTTATCCTCTTGGCTCATTTTATTCTAAAATAATCAATAATGTATTTACCTGGCAAAACATTTCCTCAAACATTTTCTAACTGGCCAGTAAAAGATCACTGTTGAAAGGTTTGCTTTCTGCATTACAGCTCTAACTAATGGTTTGTTTATTCAGAAAAACCCACAGAAAGGTTTAGTCTTATCTAGCAAGCAAGGTTGTAGGAGATTGTACTTTTTGAAATTGTGGCTGGAAGTTGAAATGGCTTAGGAACATTCCACTGAAATATGCTAGAAAAGATATTCTTGGAATGAAAAACTGTGTTGCTTCAAAAATGTTTGGGTTTTATTTAGGAAGTGAAATCAAAATACTTTTGCCTCAGGTTAAGTAAACCAGTATGGCAATATTTGGTTTGTGAAACAGAGTCAAAATAATACTATCATTATAGAACTAATTTGCAACTCTGACAAAACACCTCAGTCTGCAGAGGGGAACTACACTTCCCACAGGTCACTGCAAACAATTTAGTACCATAAGCCAGGATAAAACATTTCAGTGTGGTTCCACAAAGTGAAATTAAGTTTTATTTGAAAAACATTAAGTCACTGCTGTTAAAGTCCTGAAGAGTAATATTTGGACATTCCCATCTGAAGATTTTTTTAAACTTTGGTTCTGGATTTAAGTTTAACATTTGTCATTATTTACTTTCAAATACAATAATCTTCCACTGTAAAATAATTATTTTTTTAAGGATTTCTAGTATCTGAATCTATTTATAATAATCCAGTAAACTAAACTAGGTTAAACATTAGGCAAACGGGTTTGACTGACTTTAATAACACCACTTTAACCAACCTGATACAATTAAGTACAATGTTTTGTTGCTGGAGAAAAAGAATCTGGCAATTGTTTTACTTGGCAAAAGTATTTAAATTTCTAAATAACATCATATTCTGCAAAAGTGCATGCTTGATACCCCAGTATTTACTTACATTTCATAAAGGATACGTGACTAGAAAGGAAAATGTGTTGTTCTTACCACTGCATCCATTACTGAGGTGAGAGGCGTTGTTCAATCAGTGCTTTGAACTTCCTTCTCTGCTAATAAAAATAACATATTCAAAGACACAGTTAAAGCCTATGCTTAGTCTGCTCAAGAAGTTTTTATCGAGCACCTCAGCTCTATGAACACCCATGGAAAACAGGAGAGAAGGAATAACTCTGGTCAGTCCCAGATCTACCCCACCAAACACCTCAATAACAGCTCAGGTACTGTCACCTGGAATTTCTTAGTTATTATATAGTAGGAAAAGCCATAGCACACAGATAGCAAAAACTGCTGCCTTAGATTGCGAGGGCATGACCTAAAATGAGCAGTGGAGGCTCTGGAGAGTGTGAGGCCACATGACGGAATGTGAGGGGAAAGAGGTGGTGGCCATTTTGTGTCTAGTCCTTCATGGCAAGGCCTCCTCAACTTCCTGGCAGCTCCCCTCTTCCCTTCCTCTGCTGTCCCTGCTTCATGCCCCCATCAACTCTGATACCCCAGGGTTGATGGCAGTCAGCAAAATAACTCAGAGAGCTGGTGAAAACTTTCTCTGGGGCTGAAGACCTATGCCCTGCCCTGAGGGTCAACTATACTGAGATGAGGCAGCTGAGTCATGGCTGGAGGGAGCTGGGCTTGGGGAGTTGGAGTCCCTCACCTCAGAGGCTGCAGTGTGAAGGTCAAGGATTTAAAGGAGAATGAGGACATTGTGAGCTCTCAGTTTTAGGTGTTTGACCTGGACCACATTTGACCCGGAAAAGTACAGAGAAACTACACTTTGAAGAAACAGCTTTATAAAGCAAACCAGGGGCTTTGCAATTTAGGCAATTATAAGAAGAATTTTTGTAGAAATGTAGTATATATCTGTATCTCTCCTGCTCACCTCTGTGAATTGCTAATAATACTGAGTGTTCACCTCTCGGTCTCCATGTGCTATAACTGCTCTTTGGTGGCCGCCTCTCTGAAGCACCGACTCTCATGGATTAACAGAGCATTGCCGTGCTGTGATTCTGCTGAGAAATAAATCCTTTTTCTCCTTGTTTGGGCTGGACTGCTGCCTGAAGATAGTGTATTGTGGAAATAATCTGGGGTTGCAGCTCAGTTATACAGATGAAACAGAAACGACTGGTCATGCATCCCTGTTATAACATCTCACTTCCCTCTATTGGCTCTAGCATGGCTTACCCAGTACAAGGATACCCGAAAGGCCTGCACAGGTCCTGCCCGCAAAGGGAGGCTCAGGGGATTTAATCCAAAAAAGCCGAAGTTTTAATTTTAAATGAGATAAATTGGACTGCATTTCAATGCTTTTACAGATGTTCTGATCTAGAATGAAACTGGTATTATTTGTTTTACCTCATTTCACTCTATTTCATTTCCCAAGCTACAAGACATTTAAATTCAGAATAAAAGCCTGTACAGAAAATTATAGCTGACAGCATCAAACAACATGGCAGATGCTGATACATCACACAGATTTCTTCTATAACCTTAGAGTTTTCCTTTCATTTTAAAATTTTATTTTAAATACCATCTCACCATTTAATTTCCACCCTTCTTGGTGTGTCTTTGCTTATTACTCTTTTATTAGCTTTACCCCTCTTATTTTGAGCCACCCACTCCAGCATGCTATGCGCTTCAAAATAATTTCTACCTTTCTCCCACTGTAGTGTTGCTGTTACCAACAATGGCCTCGTCATTTACTCTGCACTAGAAGACAGGAATGGTTCAGCTCCTGGGTAAGTTTTCTGGCTCCTCACTCTAATAACTACTGCCACTAACACAATAAAATTTTATATCATTTTTATTGGATCCCTCCTAGAGAATTATAGGAGGAGCACTGGCTTGTAGAGCAGATGTGTGAAGCTGCAGACAGAATTGCATCTGTTTCCTTTTGCCACAAATTGTTTTGTATTGTTCCCTGTTGACTAGGGAATTTAACATACTGTCACTCTATATTGCATTTGCAATAAAATCATTGTTAAACATCAACACATTATCCCCTTCAAACCCCTCCTCAACCCTCTTCTTTTTTTTTTAATAACAAACTTACTATATTTCTTATACCTCTCCTTCCTTCTCACCCCCCAAAACAGATTTGTCTTCTGGCCTTACTATTCCCTGGAGCTAGGCCAGCTCCAGAAATTTGATGCTGGCTTTTACAGCAGTTCTGAGAGTGAAATGGAGTAAGGGAGGGTGTGGAAATGTCAGTAAGAATCTGCTGTTTCCCATTAAATAAATAAAAAAAATAATAAATATTTGGCTCTATATTTCTTGATGGCTTTTTTTTTTACCCTATAACTGTTGCCTGCAAGCAGAAGAGAAGTAAGTCAGAAAGTCAACAGCCAGATCCAGGTAAGGCATGAGAGAAAAAAGCTCTGTCTCTGAGCTGCACAAAGTTGCCAGCAGCTTTTAATCTCCAGGCTGGGGCAATGCCCTGCTTTTGCTGCAACTGTGAGTGCGTTGCCACCTTGTACTTCCCTGGGTCACTGCAGCCACTCTAGTTTCCAGGCTGCTGAATAAACCAGCTCCTCGTTGCTGATTAACACAGAAAACAAAGGGGTCTGAGACTGCATTACCATTTGTGGGCAAAGACAAGCTTATTTTTTTTCATTTTCCATGCTGAGGGAAGATGACATGTTAACATAACACAAATCCTCCCAGGTAACATACTTACCTTTCAGAAATGCATGTTTTCTGAGGGATGGGGCCATGTCAGCTGTGACTACTCTGCTTCTCAGTGTTTGGCTGCATGGTGGGGTCCACATCTTGGAAAGCAGAAAAGCAAGACTCTCCTCTGCCCTGCACCACCTTGCATAGACATGGTGCAAAAACTGCAGGATTGCTTGGGGCTGTACATGGATCCCAACAACAGTGTCACCTTCTGCCACCAGCACAGAGAGGCACTGCTGTACCACTCCAATATTTGGGTACAGTGCCAAGTTGGGAATGCAGCCAACACAGACAATAATGAGGGGAAGCTGATGGGATTATGACTGCAAATCATATCAGTAATAAAAATGACAGGGGTAGTCACAAGCCCTTTAAGGGGCTGTGTCTTATTTGCATTTTCTTAGGCTGCTTGGAAACTTAATGAAGTTTAGCTTCTGTCATTAAGATAAACCAGCTCTGTGGTGGTGCTGTCAGCTGTACTAATTAAAAGTCAGCCTCCAAGTGCTCAAAGCTTGTCTACACTTGAAAATTAATACAGTTTGAGGAAGCATATAAATTTAAATTGCAACAGCTATTCCACCTAAATTAAGATATTTATTTTGGAATAAGAGTGCCTTTGAACTTGCCTCAAATTGAAACAGATAGAACAGTTGCATCTTTGCCCTGTCCTGAGCTAAGAGATCTCTGCATAGGAAATGATTCAGGGATACCTCTCGCTAAGTGTCCCCACGCACAGGCAAGCCTTCAGATGGCTGAACGACAGCAGCTTTCCCTTCTGTATGTGTCTCTCTGTGTTGTTCCTCACCAGCTGAGCTAAAGCTGCAAGCAACAGATGATACATTTCTGCAAACAATGTGGTGAGCTAAATTGATATAAATTATAGTTCTTAAAAATTTAAGAACGTGTTGTGTTTCTGCAAGGCTGCTGTTACAGTATAAAACCTAAATAAGAAAACTTAAACCAGGACTTAAACCTAGAAAAATAAAAGGGCTTTTAATATTTTATAAGTAAGCAAGTTTCAGATATATAAAAAAGACTGTGATCATTGGGGTCCTTTTTCTTAACGTGTATTGTAGGAATAAAATTATCAACCAGTTTAAGAAACGGCTAGAAAATGAATGCTAGGGAATATAACAAAATCCTATTAGCATCAAGTGTATTTCTGCAATTAAATTCCAGGAACCCACGATATCCAAGAAATTTGGAAATGTCAGAGCACCTAAAGGGCGCAAAGCAAAGTCCTCAGTCTTCCTTCCCTTTATATCCTGCTCTCTCAGCCACGTGTTAAAGACTGAATGCTTTCCTGCTTGCTAGCAGAATGGAAATAGCAGGTGCTGAGGAAACATATCTAAGACAAGGGCTAGAGAGGACATGGAGCAAAGCAATGTAGAATGCATAATATGACCCTCATGTTCTAATCTGGATGATGTACACAGGGTAGAAAGGAAAGGCTGTCCCACTCAAAGGAACATAACTGCGTAACAATAAATGTCATTTCAGGTGCGTTTCTCCAGATTGCTTTGTAGAGGTCTCACTGAGCTCAGCTGCAGGTTAGTTTTTTGGCATCACCAGCTGGGAAAGCAGCGAGATTGGGAGCTGTATTCATGATCTTAAATGAAGAATCATTTATTACCTGTGTGAGAGAAGGGATCATAGAGCTTGCCTCATCCATTTTAAGCAGAGACTTTGGAGAACATTGAAGGAAAATGGTAAATGGAGAGTTGTGTCTAGCAAAAAAACAGTTTTCCTTGCTGTTAAATACAAAACACTTTAATCACCATCTACTCTCTGCAAAATTGCAGCCTGATTTCCTACTTGGCTGCCATCTATTTTTGTTGAGAGTCCTCCAGCACTTTTTGTTAGAGGCTTGCAATGCATTCCCCCTCATCAATTGGCTGACAGTTCAAAAGATGCCATCTTCCTACAACACAAATGGGAACCTATACTCTGGAGGGGACCCTGGTAAAACAAGAGCTGCCCTTTGCTTGCTTACTATGGTGCAATATTCCCAAAGAAGTACAGAGATACACAATGAAAATAAACAAAGTCCTAGAAATACCACAATAAGGTAACTACCTTTCTATGTTGCATTCTTTACTTTTGTTCTGCCCTTTCCTTCATTTTCTTATGACTTTCTCAAATTAGATGTTTATTGCTCTGGATAATCTTGTATGGACAGTGCCTGGGAAACAAAAGGCAGAGGGTCACTCTGGCACTAGCCTCACAGGACTTCTGGACCTCCAGGGAGCTGCTGCACCTCCTGGAGTCTCTGTCACCCTCCTGTGAAGCTAGGAAATCTCAGGTGGTGCTCATCATTAGTCAAAATGCAGCCACAGAAGGATCCTGTGTCATGAAATTAGTTGATGGGGGCAGGAACACCACATACTATTGCCTAAAGCAAATATCCAGGAGGACTCTGACACGTGCAAGTAGGTGTGTGTGTACGTGCACATGTGAGTACAGATGCAAGCACTCACACAGAGCAGGACTGCACAGTTACTTTCCAGCCTGACCTGAAGGGTACAGTGTGCGATTGGCAGTGGTCATCCAGCTTGGATTAGGTGTTCCTCCTGCTGGTATCCAACTCTTCACTTGAAAATGAGCCACTTGGCAGTGGAAACGCTCCACAGCTGGAAACCACAAACAAGTGAAAGCAAATAAACAATCCCCAAATTAGGTTTAAACCAGAGAATAAAAAAAAATAAAAATCAAACATCATTTGAAAGTGTACTAAAATTGGCTAATGTTTTAAGAGAGTGTTTGGGGGCTCAGCACTTCTCTGCTGCACTTCAGAAATTAAGGAGAGAAACAGAGAAACAGTCTTAGATGAAGCAATAAATAATGGACACTTTCAACACATAATTTGCATTCGAATTAACTAGGCTGGCTAAATTAATTCATCCATTATGAAAGGAGAATTTTACTGTCTATATTTTCAGGCTCCCTACTGTGCTAAGTTAAATGGGCATTGAGGCAGGGACTACTGGCTTCATAGAAATTGCTAGTAAATTAGTTTCCTCCCAATTCCTATCCAGTTCATACAATTTGGAAGCATAATGCTGGCAGAATTGTCCCAGGGCCTTGTCTTCTCTCCACTGTTTGCATTGGTGAGAGCATAAAGCTATGATGGCACCTGATGGGTACACTGCAATGGGTAATATGGGACTCGAAGGTTTTTGTCTGAAGCTTTTTTTCCAGGTGTCCTTCTCTAAAAGGGTTAAATCACATAGTCATGGTTATTTTGCATTAAATATCAATTTAAATGTCTGGGAAGGCTGAGGGTTGATTTCTTTGAATTGCTTCCTTGAGAATATTTCAACTAATCTTAGAATTATGATTGATCCAATACATGACAATTGGTTATTAATTATACAGCTTATAGCATCAAGAACTACTTGGAGGAAGACATAAGCCTGGAGACTTATAGAGCAGTCAATATATTACATTGTTCTTAATAATGCATTAACATTGTGTTTTCAAATACACACAAATTGTATTTTCATGAACTGTACCTTCAGGATTTTCAAAATCATGCTCCAGAATGCCAAAAGCACTTTAAGAAAGAGTATTGTCGTCTCTCCTTTGCAAACAAAAAGCAGCAGAGGAGGAAACCCATCTTGTAACTCAAACCATGTTCAGAGTAGGGTCACAGCCCCCTGCCCACACCACTTCAGGAAAGAGATACCACAGCAAATGCAAAATCCGCCCAAGACTTCCCCAGGGACAGGATCTGAACAGCAATGCTTCAATGGCAGCATGGTTCACCAGCTAAACCCATTTAATTTATTGACATTCTGACAGTGTCTGGAGGAAACTTGTTCTGGCTGGGGAACAGGAACAAGCAGGTGACAGACAGGTACCTGGCAGCACTGCCCTCTGCCAGCCAAGCTTTTAATGCTGCGTCTGGAATCACATAGTGACCTGTACCAGGTACCTCAATTCATACAGCTGGGCTGGGACAAGGTAGATTTTGACAGAACAGCAATACCCTCCCAGAACAGCTATGTTGCAGAGTGGAAGGGATGCCTGTAGCTCACACCTCTCTGAGCTTTGTGCCCCACATCATGGTCTACCTCCTTCCTCTATCTAGGAGAGCAATGCATTCCAGTATTTTTTTTCTCCTTTAATTTTTTCATAATTGAGGGAAAAAAAAAAAAGATGGTGTTCCTTGTGGTGCCAGGGTATTAGTCCATCAGCCCATAAAGTTTCCTTGCTCCATACAGACCATAACAGTGGCTTGAGTAGGAAGGCAGCAGAAGACAGGAGGGCAATAACCAATAACTAAGTGCTACAGTCCTCACAACAGCACTATGATACACTGTCTGTAAAGCTCTGGCACCAAAAGGAAACAGAAACAATTAACCTTTTTCTTTAGACTGTCGTGATGAAGCAAGCTGCATGAATCAATGCCCACTAAAGCTGCCCAAATGTTTTCCACTGTCCTTCCTCACTGTCTATCGATTTCTTCCATGCAGAAAGCAAACCACATTGCAGCCGAAAACCACATTGTCAGAGAAAATCCAAAGGGACCATTCTCCTTCTGTGTCTGCTTATGACACTGAGAAGATGAGACCAGGCTTTGTGACAGTCTGTCCTTGCTGCCTGTGTCACTTCAATACCAAACAGGATACTGTGTATATATTCTTTTCAGCATTAAACGTAAGAGAGAAGATATGTGGTCCTGTAAGTCACATCCTTCAATTCTAAATCCATTTACAGAATTGCTAAGGTTTCTTCCCTTGCTTTTAATTCCAGAGGAGATTAAACAATTTACATCTAAACAGAGTGAATTTGAACACCATAACAGGATAGGACTTAAAATATTGATTTTCTTATTAGTGGAAGGTGGAATGTTACAGCACAAAGCTTCCACAGCACACAGAGCAGGGATAGGCTGACATCCTCTACAGCAGATAACGCCCTGGAACCTTACAGAGAGACTTTAAAAAGTATTTCCTAAATGAGGAGTATAGAAATTATTTGGGTGAATACAATTAAGCTAACTGAAATGGTTGGCAATTGATTAACTCCTACAATAGCCATCTTTAAACTAAGAGCGAACTCTGACTGCGCTTGTGTGGAAAACAAGTGGAACAGATTGCCACTAAAAGTGAGTGCCACCTTCCCAGACAGAGGTTGATGATAAAAGGCATGTTTAGAGGCATCATAACTTCGAGTCTGTGTTTTTAAAATTTTTTGGAGATGATACAAATCAGAGAGCCCTTTTGGGAACCATTCTCGAGCACTGTACAATTCAATATCAAAGATAAGGAAGAATAAAAGTAGCTCACAAATCACAATTATGAGGACAGGCTTTTGTCAATATTCAGAAGCCATTCAAATTTTCAAAGATTCAATATATAATATATATTAAATATTAATTATGCATTATTTGAGCCTTGTAATCGAGGGGAAAAATCCTGCATTTCCTAAACTAGTGTGAATAGGTGGTTTCCTTCCATATCAGAAGGATTTCAGAAAATTAATTCTGTATTTCTGAAAAGGTCATTTACTTGGGATGAGTGACAGGTGCCATAAACTTACAAGGTGTCACTTGTATGTCAGTTCAGCTTAACTGAACACAAAGCAAATCAATTCAGCTCGGTCAAGTATAATTACCTACTGGAGCAGGATACATCATTTTGCATTTATTATTATTAGCAATGCCACAGAAGCATTAAATTCAACAACAATTTTGATTAGTGTGAGGTTATACAGAGCTCTTCCTTCCTAAGTGCTTCCTTCTCCTGGAGTTTATGACATGATCATTACAGTAAAATAATTTTATTATTATTTGTACTGCGATGGCAATTAGCTTCCAGTTATGAATGAAGAACAAATTACAAGGTCCAATGCTAGATTAGCAGGACCAAATTTTAGTTATAGAGAAAAATGACTCAAGGGATATGTTTCTAGGAGAAGCCTGCATGTGCTCACAGGACTTGAATTTGGGGCCTTAGCTGCCTTCAAATTTTTTTTTGTTTGTTTGGGGTTTTTGTTTGAGTTTTTTCTTGGCTTTAATTTATAGAGAATACACATATTCTGCGGGAACTGTTTCACCAGCTCTAATCATCCATGGTTATAAAAGCCCTCAGCACTTGCTGCTATGCTGTAAGTGTCACTTAAAGGGCTTAAAAGTTGCACCACATGAAATTTATAGATGAAACATCTTTACTTTTAAAAGACATTTTTGTTCGTTTTATTAAACAATTTAATAGAATATTACATATACTTTGCAATAAACCAATGCGCTATGCAGGGGCTGATTAACATTATCCTAGATTTGTTTTTTCTCCCCACTTTCTGGTATTATATAGTCTGGGAATACTGGGTATTTTTAACACAAGTGGGTTTTAATCTCTTTGATAAAATGAGAACGTAAACGGGATACGTATTCAATATAAAAGTCAATTTAATACATATTTATGTGCTTATATGTTGTTTTTAAAAATCTAAGACAAAAGAGAAAGGCTATAGAGTATAAAATGATTGATGGCAACCAGCCAAAAACTTCAGATGAATTAGGCTAATATATTATCAATACGTACACAATAGTCAACCACGAAGTTAGGAAGATACGAAGCAAGTAATCATTGCCAGAGAATTTAGAGCATCCCCGTAAAAGTAAAGTCCCTACTAGCCTGCAGCATAATTATGTGGTTATGTAGTTGTTGGTGTTGACAGCTGTATTCTTTGTATGCGATGGCAGAAGTGTTCTGGTTTAATAAAATGAAAATTAAATTACGATTTAATAAGAAGAGAGACATTTAAAAATAAAGATAAATCATAAAGACAGAACCATTACACAACACAGTTAACAAATCAAGAAGGCTGACCTTGTTGGAATCGTTGCTAAATCAGCCAGCAGGCAATTTTGACAGCCCATGCCAGAGTATGATTTCCCTGATGCCCTTCCAGAGTAACAGAAACTACCAGGATTCCCAAGAAGTTCTCCAATTATATAACTTGCCTGGATGTTATTCAGCACAAGACGTGTTTAAAGAACAAAGAATATGATTCTATACAATGCAGAATGTAATTTGTCTTACTTTGTAAGGTTCTTGCTGAAGTCCTGGCTCTGGAGGTACTTTAGTCAAAATCAATTCGCACCTCCATTCATCGTGCCTTGGGGATGAATGGATGCAGTCTCTGTGTCACATCCATAAGAGCTGCTTCCATTATCCTGCAATCCCCCCAAAACAAGTATAATTCAATTGATTTTCTCAGTTCCTCTGAGAAGGTTACAAGGGACAAAGCTGGGCAAAATGAAAGAGAGCAGCACCCTCCTTGTTAAGCTCTGGAAGGGTGAGGAATGGGGAGAAGCTTGAGATAACAGAGGGTGCTCATACGCAGGGGTCCCTAGAGGCTGCAAAGATCTGTCTTCCTAAAACTAGCAACAGCAATGCCAAAGGAATGTGGGTTTTAGTTTTGCTGTCTATGCACAGTTATGACAATAGTACTTTTATCTTTATCATTTAAGGGACACAATGCATATTGGACTTCTTCAGGAACCAGTTTCCTGTTTTACTCACCATTAGATGCTCTTAAACTACAAAAGAGTTCTTGTGTGATTCCAGGATCCTTCTATTTTTACCTTCTTTACTGGAAATAACAAATATTTTCCTTAATATAATTTTACCATCAGAACTGATAGGTTCCCCAGAAAATGTCAAGCTATGGCGAAAATGCCGCTTTTGATTATTTTTATTTCTCTGTCAAGAGAATCTAAATGAAAAATAGCATTTTCAAGTGACTTTGAAGTGAAGCATTTTAAATTTAATACTACTTCTCTTTGGAGGGGGGGTGGATGCACCCTAACAAATCAAACACATCTTGCTCTACTGAATTGTGAATTGTGGTGTCGCACTGTTTAGATCTAGGCATGGGAAAAAACACCATTATTTTTCTTTTAAGTAAGACTGCCTGCCATCAAAATATGAATATATTCACATGTACCTAATCAACTGTATGTATAAGGAGTACATGTTCCCAAATGTTCTGCGTACTCAGTCACAATATAAGAACATAAAAGAAAGAGCCCTCTCCTTTATTTCTCAGAACTTGATATAAGCCATTATTAAATTTCTAAAGCTTTTTGGATAAACAAAGCATTTTATAAATATAGTGAGCAATGGCAGGCAGAAATACCATTGACCTGGGAACAGACAGGCTGAATAATTTCACAAAAAAAATAGTATGAACTTCATGAACCATTTCTGCAATAGTTTATCTATTCAAAGCCACAATATACAAGATTTAAGGAATTTTACTTGCAATTTCTGTAGGTAAACTTATTCACATATATACTTTCAGGCCTGAACTCAGTTGAAAAAGCTCAAAAAATTTAGATCACATAATTTTAGGTCTTAGTACATCAGCTGAAGACAACAGTGGCCTCTGATCTATCTTCCTCCTTAAGTAGAAGGAGGTTTACAATGTGGTTTTGGTCTGGTAAACATCTATTGATTTATTGTAGTCTTTCTAAGCTTTATGACCATGACTGAAAACCATGATTCCTCAGGATACAGTGTTGGGTTTCCTTCTTCACTTCTGAAAAATGTTAATTTGAGCAGGAGCAAAATGCCTTAGAAGTTAATTGCTAAGAAAAAATAGTTCACCGCAGCTCATCAGGCGTGTGGGCTTATATCCCTCTGACATTTCATTCATATCTTCCTTGTTCTCCCTTTGTGAGATCAGCACCCTTCCCCACTCTCAAATTAAATTAGACCTGATGATCTCCTAGCCTGACATTGAAGAAAGCACAAATGCTCCATGCTCAGGATGGCCCTCTCCTACTGAGGGAAAAACCCTAAAAAGCGTATGGAGGGTGCACTGGATGTTGGAAGCCAAAACTCAGCCTCCTCATTTTCCATATTGGTTTTCAAACTTTTTCGAATCTACATTTCTGCAAATATTTCCCTCCCCCCCACCGCCCCAGCTTGGGGGTGTGTGTGAAAAGATGATCTTATTTTCACGGATATTAGTAAAATAACTTTACATGTGACATTGTAAAGAAACCAAATGTTTCTTAGATGTTTTGAAGAGTCCCTGTCTCCATATTTTCCCAACAGTGGTAGTGCTCTTATTATTTCTATACCACCCACCTGGATTTTAAGAAGGAGGAGCTAAACCTTTTATAAGCTTTTCAGGAAACAAAGTAAATGATAGCCTGAGCTCTCCTGTGAAAGAGTACTCATAACAAGTCAGGGATACTGTCACCCAAACCCTGAGGAGGGGAAAAGGTAGGCATTTGCAAAGGGACTCTACCCACAGCTCTCCCAAAACAACTTGCATTCTTCAGACAAACAACATGTGATTTTAAACAAGGGCTAAGTTCCCAATTGCCTACGTATTTTATATTGAGTCATAATTAGCTGCAATATATATACTTCATTTAAAAACAGCTATGAATAGATGGAGTAAATGCCAGGGACTGCCATCTGCTCCCTAAGCCATAATTAACTGCCTGATTACGAAATACCTATATATTTATCTAATTAACTTTAGTATCGCTGCTTTTCCTGGCACTGCACCAAAAATAAGGTGAAGAGGTGGGTCCTACTGCTTGATGGAGAGAGGCTGGAGGCGGGAACAGCTCTCACAAGCCTCGGTGGGCCTGTGAGAAGGGTATGAAGGGGCACCCAAACCAGGGAGCTGCTACCCACCAGAAGGTTTTACAAGACAACACCCAGGGAATCGCTAAGTGCTGCTCTGCCTGTCCCATCGTAAAACACAAAGCTCAGTTTGTTTTGCATCTCAGAAAAAACTTGTCGTGCTGTGGGCGACAATGAAATGGTCAGAAATCAGGATAATGGGTGCACAGACAGCCATAGCTGTGCCCTATCGTGCATGGACACTAATCAAATGCTGCATCTTGAAACAATTTGAGATTACCAATTATTCAAGGTCATATAATTCTATTGTCAACATAGTCCAGAGAGATTTTCTATGGAGATTGGGATACTTACCTATTTTATTCAGGAAAAAAAATAATAAAAATATCTTAATATATATTTTTTCCCATTCGTCTCTGCAGTAATAACCAGTGTTGCATCTGCTATTAATTTCAGGTTGAGCAGCATTAATGCTTTGCCACAGGACAGATTTTGTCATAAATTCCACATTTTGATTGCAACTCAGACACTTCCTCCAGGATAAATACATTTAGGGCCAGATTTTAAAAGTATTTCTGATGCCAAAGGGTACATTTGACATTGATTTCCAGGGAAGCCGGGAACCCAAATGCATCAAAATCCAGTTGTTCAGCCCAACCCCACCAAATCACTCACTGATTTTCCAAAGGCTACAGGCTCGCTGAATTTTGATGTTAAGTTAGGACGCAATGTCATTATGGTGAGCATGAAACAGCTCATACCAGTCTACACATAGAAAGTCTCTACCAACGGAACAGAAAAGGTGGCCCCTTTTTATGCATTTTGATTTTGCAGGGTCATATCCTATCTGTCAGATTTTCTCTTGCGTACCAACATACATCCCTGGACGTTTGATACATCTGGTTTTTAAAGCCTTTGCTTCCTCCTTGGGAGCAGTGAGATCCACCTATGAATTAAAAAGTTAATGTGAAGCCCGAGATGCACTGCAGTGGCTTTGGGTTTCTCTGTGCTTATCTCAAACCAGACCTTTGGTAACTGGAGTTTATTCCCAGGTGGGAATGCCTACATATTGTATCAAGCTGGTGTGGCAGCTTTCAGACTTTCCACAGTCCTCTTTGACTGCGGCTGGGAGCCCTGCCCAACTCTGCTTCTCTCCTAAAGATTATAGCTGCCCCCTTTGCACAGCCACTCTGATTGCCATCAGGAACAATTTCTCACTCCTGCATTGTTTATAGAGAGAAGAGTCCATCAGCCCAGGCAACAATTTCACCAAATCCATCATCAAATCCTGGTAAATGAAGTGTGACAGACTTGTTCTCACTTAATGCTGGCGGAGGTGCCTGATGACAACAGTGACACTGATGTGACTATCCCACAGCAGAGCAGGTACATTAATTTAGTGACACATGTGCCTGTCTCCATTTTTCAGGTTTCTTTCTCCCCCGCCCCCGAGATAACGACCTGTGGATGCCATTTTTTTCAGCCTGTGGGGTTAAAAATAAATAATAAAATTTCCCAAAAGTCCCCTTATTTCAGCAGATGGGCTGAAATCCCCTGAGCCTCAGAACACCCGCATAGCCCTGTCTTTGCATGTTGCTGAAGGTGGAAAAATTCTGACTGCAGTTCACTTGCTTTTCTGGGAAGCCGAAGGCCGCTTGCAAGTCTGGATGAAATATTACTACTCTGGTATTGTGATTATATTCTGTACAAAGCAGGCTATATTGCAAATGACAAGTGGGAGGAGATGGAGATCACAGCTCTTTTTCGGAGGAGATGAGGGAATGCAATTTTTCAAAGGGGACCAATAAAATTAGACAGCCCTCTTTAGAGCCTGTTTCTTGAATGCTGCTCACAGCCTCCTTCAGACTCATGATGAGACAACAACTGCTGGAATAACAGAATACAAGTTTCTGTTATGTGAGTAAATAACCTGGGACATGCTTAATTCTAACCTCTCCCAGAGAGCCCACCTGCAGTGAGCCACACAATACTGTTTTCTCCCATAAGATTAAGAAATGCAGCCAGCTAAAACATAAAATCAATTACAGAAAAAAATGTGCCATCACCCTGGACCTGCATCTCTGCTGAGAAACATGCAGAGCCCTGTTCCTTTGGCCACAAGCATCTTGCTCTGCAATCTTGTCTTTATTCATGAAATTAGGATTCTTTCCTCTAAGATCATTAGCTAAAGCAGCTTTACTGCTCTAATAGCTTTGCTTCTGTGAGTCCATACATTTGACTCCTGATGGCCTCTCTCCAGAAAAGCACTTAAGTATATCCCTCTGTAGTCAAGGGAAAGCCCTCCTTGTGGCTTCACAGGAGCTTCTCAGACAATGGGATTCACAAATGTGCTGCCTAATCAGGATCTCTCACTTATCTGTCCATTTAACAGCATTGGGCTCCTTAACTAGAAGCAAAACCAGGCAGATAATGTATACCATTTGTTAGAACAATTTTGCATGTTCTGAGGAAACAAATGTCACTTAACTATATATATATATATATACACATCAATTATTAAAATCATCTTCCTTTTTTCAGAAACATTTTTCTGGCCCCACAATAGAGGTTTCAGTTTTATCAGGATCAGAAATACTGGTATCTCAACCCATGTTTGGTATTGGAGAGGGACGTTCAAGTGACAGAACCACTCTTCACAATCATCTTGGTTAATAAAATAGAAGCAAAGACCTCAGATGGAACAAGAAGGACCACTTTCCTTCTGTTAATTTATGGTTTTTATAATAGATTTCAATTATGCTGGCTGCCGAAGCATGCAGAATTCACATGCTTCTTGCTGCTGCCTCTATAAGCAAGCAGAGCCAAAGCTGCACGTTCCCATGAACCCAACAGCCAAGCTTTTGCAGCTGTGCAAAATGCTCAGGCTTCCTCTGCATGCCCTGACATTGAGTTGTTTTGCTTTCTCTGCCAGATTGGATGGAGTCCTCCCCTCTGCCTACTCATTTTGCCATGCAACCTGCAAACAACCATCTGCCTTACAAAGCCATGTTAACAACATTAAGCATTCCTACTTGCCTCTTTTGATACAGATCTGAGCATACACTTCCCTAGGGAGAACAACCAACCCTCCGTCTCTAGGCACACCTAAAATAAATGCCCAGCTTCTGCCCAGACTTGATTTTTTTTTACTGTAATCCATCTCCAAGTTTCATTTTCACATCCTCCAGGATCCTCTAAATGGAAAAGCCCAGAGAGGGTAGAAGCACCAGTATGTAGATGACCAGGGTAATGACAAGCTAATGATACTTTAATTACAAGGTATGAGCTTTGCCACAATAGAAAAAACTCGCTGTGAAGGCAAGAACAGATGCCTTTTCCTCTTCTTGTTCACTGAAGGCACATCACCACTGCACTGAACAGGCACAATCCAACTTCCCCACTGCAGGCTGGCCCTGCGGTGATTTTCAATTGGCTTTTTGTCACCTCTTTAATCCAGAAACTGGCTTCTTGACAGCAGGCAATGAGTGTCTAAGTGCTCTCAGAGAGCTCTCCTAGCAAGGGTCTTTCCTTAGTCAAAAATTAGATGACAGCATGATGCCTTTACCTGTCAGCATCCCTGACACCAGCCACTTCTCTCATTGATTGAGCACTTCTCTGACAAGACTTAACCAGGGGCCAAGCGGCTCTGATCTATGTACAGGGGGCACTGCAATAAGGCTTAGTAAAAAGCATTCAACTTCAACTTTCTCAGGAGATACGAAATAAGTTAGATGCAATATTTTATCCTCTAAATCTATTAATGAGCCACAGTTAAAGCCAAGACATTCTCTGGAGCAAGATGCCAAACCAAGGCAGGTTCAGTCACTTGAAGCTATGTAGATGCAAGAGTATTGTGCAACATGCTATGGACAGCTGACTCCTGCTGGGAAGCTGTGGTTATTCCTAAAACTCTGGAATAAAGGCTACAACTAGGAGTGACAGACTCAAATTTGTTGCCCTTCCTCCACAGTCACAAACAGCTCTTGCTTGCACAAGAGAAAGACAGTAGGTAGAGCAGCCTTGGTGCTATTAAAGCTCAGCTCCACATGAATTTCTTTTAGACCCTTGTAAAGTGGCTCAGGGCTTGATAGGAGCAAGGGAAAAATGTATTTGATGGCTGGGGCAGAGAGGTTGGTGGGAAGCCACACACCCTGCTGCTGAGCAATTCCATGGGTACTGCCACTGCAATAAAATTGGCAGCAGAGCAGCAAGAGTTAGCTGAGATTTATGTCTGTAGCAAGTGAAAAGCTTTGCCCCAGGAAGAAGATTGGGTCCAATGGAAATGGAGAACCTATTTTGCAGAATTGCAGCTCTTAGCTTTTCTTCCCTCTTCAATTGGTCTCCCTCTGTGCTGCTCTGAGGGTATAGCTCCACACTTGGCTATTATTAATTCCATAAAGCTATTAGGAACCCATTCACGTAGGAAATGGTGAAAGCACATCATCATCATCTTCATCTAAATTAGGAACTTGTGAAAAAAAATGAGGTCCAAATAAGAGTGTTTGAAAAAAAATTCCAGACATAACTACAGGGCAAAGTTCTCACTGTAACCAGATTCACACACAAGCCATTATCCATGAGCCATCAACGTACCCTTGTCGCCAAGAGGGCCAATGGAATCCTGGGCTGCATAGGGAAGAGTGTGGCCAGTACGTCGAGGGAGGTCCTCCTCTACTCTGCATCCAGTTCTGGGCTCCCCCATTCAAGAGAGACTGGGAACTACTGTAGAGAGTCCAGCGTAGGGCAACAAAGATGATTAAGGGATTGGATCATCTCCTTGATAAGAAAAGGCTGAGAGAGCTGGGACTCTTTAGCCTGGAGAAGACTGAGGGGGAGACCTTATTAATGCATACAAATATGTAAAGGGTGGGTCAAAGGAGGATGGAGCCAGACTCTTTTCAGTGGTTCCCAGTGACAGTACAAAGAGCAAGAGGCACAATCTGGAACATAGGAAGTTCCACTCAAATATAAGGAAAAAACTTCTTTACATTGAGGGTGACAGAGCACCCAAACAGGTTGCCCAGGGAAGTTATGGAGTCCCCTTCTCTGGAGACCTTCAAGACCAGCAGGGCAATCCTGCTTTAGCAGGGGAATTGGACTAGATGATCTCTAGAGGTCCCTTCCAACTCTGACAATTCCGTGTTTAGTCAAGAGTTTACTAGTTTACTGAATTTTTTTTTTTATTTTATATTTTCATTATCCCATAAAAGGGATGAAAAAAAGGCTGATGAGCCCCAGCACTAGCAGAGTGACAGAAGTCACCTTCATTCACACAGCAAATTACCTTCTTTCTCCGAAGGGAGAGAAAGTCTTGACATCTTTTGAAGGACAGTGCATGCTGCAGATACAACCGTCCTATTTATAGTAGAGAAAAGGCCAAGGCAGATATGCATGCCTTTGGCCCCTTGATGTTTTTCTGCATAACAATCAAAATTAAGGGGTTTTATTCAGACAGGCTTCTTTTACGGGTTTCCACCTGCAGACAGCTGAAGGACTTTACTATTTCAGTCAAAGAGCACCGTTTATCCATGGTACGTTGTCCATTGAGTTTCTATCAGCTACAGCACATTCCTTTCAGAAATTATGTCAATGCAGCTATCCAACAACAACAACAACAACAAATATGGTATCAGCTCTCAAACAACCTCTATCTGATATTTATGTTTGGACCACTGCAACTTGCTTATCCTAAATTCTGCTTTGATGAAAACTGCTAATAACTCCCCAGATACAGCTGACAAAGCGATGAGCAAGACCTCCCTCCACATTCTCAAATTCACACCCTTCCTGCTTCTGCGTGTCATACGGACATGTTGTACATGTTAAAAGCCAGGATCCCTTTTGTTCTTATATAATGAAATTTCTTTCTTTAGACAAGTTATTGTTAAAACACGTTCTTCACAGAATTTGAACAGGGCTGGAGACAATCTCAGGAAAAGCACAGCATTCATGTTGGGTGTAGAAAGGGCAGAGCGTGCAAAGCAGCCATCTGCAGTACTTTATCTCCTCACCAAATCTATCAACTGAAAGACTGTATTTTAGAAAAGAATTGTTTGAAAAGGGTTACACCTCAGGAACTCAGCAGTGTTACTTGTAAAGATCCAGGGTTTTTTTTTTCCAGAGTGGATTTTGTGCAGAAATCCTGCTGTTTTGCACAAAAAAGGGCACATTGGTAAAACATACAAAAATCTTCTAACAATACCCAAGTGTTTAATCTTTGAAATAGTAAAAAGGGAGAGATTCCTAGCTCCTGCTGGTCTGTTGTCCTCACTGTCCCAAGCCTCAGCCAACCTGAGCTCTCAGGTACATAGGAATGCTGTCCAGCCTTGCTGGAAGGGCAGATACGGGAATTAGTGTATTACGAGACAGTGCTGTGGCATTACAATCCTTCCCAACACAGATAGCCTGATGGCCTCTAGATCTAGTGGGAAGTTTCCTCGTCACGTGGGTTTCCCTTCTGAAAAAGTGCACTCAACAGAAATAACCTTTGGGAAATAATTGTGGAATTTACTTTATTGAAGTTATTTTAATCTTAATATCAAAACAATCTGATGGAGTAAAAAAAGCTACACTAAACTGAAAACAAAGTGGGTTTTACCTTAGCAAAAAACTCATCGTTTTCATCTTTGTTTGCCTTACTTCAGGGCAAAATAGAAGGTCAACATCTATGAATTTCTTCAAGGAGAGAAACTCTTTTCTGAGTCCTTTCTTAATGCCAACACATTCCCAAAGCTAGAGGCTAAATGAAGTTCAGTGACCTGCGTAACCAGAAGGTTTAATTTACAGAAGACCCTACGACTAGACACTGCATCCGTATACAACCTGGTTTCTCTCTGCCACTAAGACAAGTGCCATTTTGCATCACTTCTTGCCCGTAGAAATAGCTACGTTTGTTCAGCCCCACGGAAACAGCAGCCAGTCTTCCTCCCAAACCCTGTGCAAAGGGTCTGGAGAGGTACTACTCCAAAGAGCCCCTCACCAGCACGCACCAGCTCTGTCCCTGTAGCCAGGTTTCCTTGCTAGGGCCTCATAAAGCAACTACACAAGCCAGTTTCTCACAGAGCAAAAATACTTCACATGTTATATGTGGAAAGCTTCAGGGTCAAAAGAGCAAAAGAGACAAGACTTCAACATGACACAACCTTCAGTCCAGAAAGCCCTGCTTAGCAGGAGCATGAAGAGGGCACACCAGTATACACACCTGGCATCTCCCATCACCTCTGAGCACAGTGTCAGGTGTGGGGAAAAAAAAAAGTAGAAAAAAGAAAAGATGGGGAAAAGTGGCTATTTTATGAAGCTCAGTTTGCATTTCACTTAGGGTCCTCCAGCAGCATATGCTGTTCACAGGGAGCAGCTTTGCCAGGGAACAGCCAAGCCAGTTCCTAAGCTCTGCTTTCCATTTCTAAAGCACCCCTCATCAGTCAGGACAGCTGTACAGTTAATTTTTCCACATGAATCACTCCCAACATGCATACAGTGCTGCCTTGCATTTGAAAGCAAGTAACCACACCTGGTTTCCTACTGTCCTGTGAAGGGCAGAGGCTGGTGTGGGTGAAGAGAACTGCATCTGATGTGGGCAAGGGACACTGAACCCAAGTCAGAAGTGGCTCCTAAGTACACCAAGGCTAGACCACCTGAAACCTCAGTTGCAAAGGGTGCTATCTTAAACTGCTTCCAGAAGGAAAGACCCCACTCAGCACAGAAATCTAGCACAGAGCATCTCTGGCCTTCATCTAGTCCCAAAAGATGGGTCCAATCAGCGTAGGCATTTCTGTCCTTTCAGTATTCTGCCAAAGTGCCCACAGCTGGGATAGAATCCTTATCCATAAAAAGCATTTTTGGGTCTTTTCTGGTCTTTGAGAAAGGACTACCTCATGGTACCTCTGACATGGTCAGACTGGTCTGACAGTCTGCTCTCCAGTGCCTCTGCTCTCCTACAGCTTGCAGCAAGTCAGATCAAGGGACTGACCCTCGGACAGAGGTTTTACCATTTGTGGCTGGCTGAACTGGAGGCAAAAGCAGCCTTTTACTTGTAAAATTAGATCTGCCTGCAACACTATCAAGCATTAATACTCCTGAAAAAGAATGTAGGTGTGGTGGCATGCCTCCTTCATGCATGCACAGATCTGGTATGTTGGTTTTCACATAGCAATGGCAAATACAGGACAGATTTGTTTCTTTTAAACTATCCTGAAGACCAGAATGACCCTTCCTGTAAATGACAAACATACCATCTCCACAAGCACGTGTTCCAAGTTGCAGTCATCTGGTGATGCATGCCTTGCATGGGAATCGCCCCACTGGGGTTGGTGTCCCATTGTGATTTCTGTTAGCAGCATGTGAAAAACACCCACAATTAATACCCTTCAAACAACACTAAGTTTATCAAAGCAAAGTCTACAAAAGAAACACGATGCCATAATTATGATTGGCCTGGATGTGTTTAACCCACTCAAAACCAATAGTTTTTAATTACTGCACCCCTTGGTAATTACACTCCAGCAAGGACAAGCCACCACTGCCCTGTCTTTTTCCCCTGCAGGCACAGCAGGATTAGGCAATGCCATACAGTTGCTGCTTCTCCCTGTGTCCAGCCACCGAAGTACTGTCCCTGCAGGCCATCCCATGCTTCCATCTTCTGTGTCCACCCTCAGCCTGCTCCTCCCTCCTTACCCAGACAAGGGGAAAATAAATAACCTCTTATAACCATTTTACTACCCACATAGACTATGCTCTCTTGTCCTTAATCTTGCTCCCCAAGACAGTGAGGACATCTCCATAGAGCTCTGCTCAAGGCAGATTTTGGGCATGGAAACACCAGGTCAGACATAGAGAGCTATAAACAGTGGTGAAGTCCAGTGTAGAGGCAGGTAACTGCCACCTAAGTCAGACAGTATCAAGTTCAGTTACTTCTTACAGGAAATTGAAAATGTGGAAAGGAAATTTCTTTGTTTGATCAAACTTTGTCACTTTGCACTTGGTTTGAGAGCACCAAACTGAATTTTATAATGTTGTTAGAGAATCATAAAATCATCTAGGTTGGAAGGCACCTTTAAAATCGTTCAGTCCAACTATTAACCTAACACTGCCAAGTTACCACTAGACCACTAAACCACATCTACTTGCCTTTTAAATACCTCCAGGGATGGTGATTCAATCTCTTTCCTGGGCAACCTGTTCCAATGTTTGATAACCCTTTCTCTGAAGAAATTTTTCCTAATATCCAATCTAAACCTCCACCAGTGCAACTTTCCTCTTTTCCTATCACTCATTACTTGGGAGAAGAGACTGAGAAAGATTAAAAAACAAAATAAGCAAAACCCAAATATTTGAGTAGATATAGCCATAGGGACAATTTTAATTTTCCCTAGGCTAGCTCGCTCACTCCTCAGAGTCAATGTAGATCAAAAGAATAATTTATAAGCTTTAACAAGGATATTGATTTGCAAGCTCCTTTCTATTCATGTGAGAAAGGAGAGGGAGACAGAAGAAGCCCAGTGGACTGGGGACAGAGCCATCTTAGAGGTTTATAAACCTTAAAGGGGCACAGAGAGCCCATGCTGGCATAGGGAATGTGCATGATGTAGACAGCCCAGGCAGCAGTCTTGTCTCTCCCAGCAAGGATAGACATCAGTGTTTCCAAACAACTCACCATCTAATTTGTACTTATGCGAAAGAGCCGTCCCATAGCACAAATTATCAAGTAATTAACATGCAACACTTCAGTGAGACTCTCCGTTGCTTGTTGTTGAACTATCTTCAATGCCATTAATGAGAGCTAATTAAATCAATCAAGCCACCACCGTACTGAAACATGACTGTAGTTACTGAACCTGTATCAGATCAGGAGAATTTTCTCAGGCACCGTATATATTAAGAAGCACATTTATCATGCTGTCCTTCCAGCATACATCTGTTCGCACTGCTGCGTGTTTCATTTATCATATATTGTCACTGTCCCTACCCCCAATACATCTAGGTGTCAATTAATTCTTCTCTGTGCAGCTCAAGTGCATTGTGCGGAATAATCTCTGTCTTACTATCTATCCACAAGCCCTCCTTATAGGGGAGCAGTAACACTCAGCCACGTCCCCTAAATTATATGACTGTCACACACTTGGATATTTTTCAGAGGAAGCAGTGGAGGTTTTTGACTCCCTTCTCCCTCCTCCCAGGAAAAAAATACACAATCTGAAAAAATAAACCTTTTTTAGTAGCGTTTCCAGGAAAATCCTTCAAATGGGTAGTTGCTGTGGACCTTCAAAAGTTTTCTGTAATTAATGAGTATTTAAATAACATATTTATCTCAGCATTTGCAGTATTAGTCAATGGCATTTCTGCTACACCACCAGCCTATGTGCCCACAGCTCTGTTACCATGAGCATGGATAATAGTCTTTTCCTAAACAGGAGTATCGTCTCTCATTATATTATAACATTTGGTCTCTATTTATGTTTCTGCTCTATCTGGCTAACTCTCCTTTTTATTTACAAATCAGCGATATTAATGTGCCTTAATTTCAACACTGGTTGTTTATTTTAGAGATAAATCAGTTGGCAAAGGGGGGAAAAACCACCCTAACAGCAAGCAGCACCAGCTCTGACACCATATACATTAGTCTTTACTCAATAGTAGACTTAACATTAGTGGTTTTTTTACTTCACAAACATACCTGGTGGCATTTTCTGTGTTTTAATATGAAAATACTGACTTGCAGATCAGAGAGGGAACAGCTAACTAATACAGAATTAATTTCTTGCGCACTTCTTGGCCACAGAAGTACATCCCCTGCCCTGCCACCATGGAGAAAAGAGATGAGGTGAAGTCCCTGCATGTGTCCCTGGCAGAAGGATGCAGGGGAAATGAGCAGAAGCCCATGCATGGAAGTGGGGTCACTGTGAAGAGCCACACTGAGAATCCAGGGGGAGCTGCAAAAAAATCCCACCACAAAACACCAAACAAAAGCAATTAGAAAAATAACATCATGTTAGAGGTAGCGGCAGTGAGTCACAAACCAGAAAATTCATCAAAGGCAATTTGTGGAATTGTCTAGGTGTTTTTGTCCTGGATCTGCAGCCAGGAATAATGAGCATAAACCCCTTGCACCTTGATTTCTCTGAACTTGGTGCCCTGGGGAAAAAGCAGAGTAATGCTCTGAATAAACTGGCTTAGCCTGGTGTGAGACAGACTTGGACAGAACAGGGGATCAGTTCTTATCCCTCTGTCTAAAAGGCTTTCAGAGCCTCATCTGAAAACAGCCAAAGATACACTAGGAATAATAATTTGTGTCATTATTACTTCAGTTGTATGTAAGCTCCCAGGCAGATATTAATGCCAGAGGATGCCAGTTCACCCATCATCCAGCTGTAGAGGGACCCAAGAGGTGAAATCAAGGCTTCCTGATGGCAGAAGAGATGACAACATATCATTAGGCATTGCTATACACAAAAGCAAGCAACATTTTCAGCCTCTGTGACCTCTCTCGGTACAAAGAACAAGAGTTTCTTTCCTTCCTTCATTCTATCAAACCCAATTGCTTCTACCACTGAGCAAAGAAAGTTAAAAGTACTGCACAAGCAGAGCACATACCTGCTTTAGCATCACTACCCACAGAGCAGCAGCAAAGTCTGCACTAGGAAAACATCCAAGAGATCTATCTGATCATGAAATAAAAAAGTCTCAAAGACAAGGCGAAAACCCAATATATTTGCAATATTTGTCCATCTGGGGTTTTTCGCATTTTGTTGATATCTACCTCCCAATGCCTGGAAAAAAATATTTTTTTGCCAGATGCATATTTTCTATCATGAAAGTCATATGGGGAAATAAATCCCACACTCTGCAGGGGAGATCAGAGAAACGGCATCCAAAAACGGTGTCTCACATAGTGCTACATCTCACAGAGAAACATCAGTCCTGAACCCCACTGCATTAGTGAGCTCATCCAGCCTTAATACAAGTTTTCCTGTGTCCTTGTGTCCTGCTGCAGCAATTTTAAGTCCGTGGCAGACTTGCTTATTGAACAAATACGTTTGACTGCATAGGCCTCTTCAACTTCAGAGGATTGATGAGATTCCTTTCTTAGTTCAAAGAGTCTGGTGAGATTCTTTGTTTAATCCATCTAATGTCATTTAGTTGAGTAAATTCATGTGACTAAAAGCTTTCTGTCAGTTAAAGGCATTTCATCAAGTACATACGTATAATTCTGGTGACAAATTGATTTTTGTCAACAAAATACTGGCTGGCACATGTACAGAAGTTTGTTTAGCAGAAAGCAAGTACACAGTAGAGGCAGTAAGCAGATCCTGCAGATTATGCAGTTATAAAAAGACAAGAAGGAGAGAGAAATTATCTGTTTGGTGCCAGACTGTAGGAAGTAGTTTACATGAAAGGAGAGGGAGTTTACAAGGCAACATCAGCTTCCTATGGGCCTTTAACGTTAGCATAAATCAAATCACTGTGAGCTGGTCACATTGCATGGGTGTTTTGTTTCCTACTCTGCTTTTGATCCTACAGTCAGCAGATCTGTTTTATGTGTTAATTGCAAACTCCTCTGGTCTTTATCCAATATTTTTTTTGTTTATTGGTGTGTCTGGCATCAGAAACATGTAAATAAGGTGACTGAATTCTTTTGCTTTCTGTATATTTAGCCTTCAGCTAGTCTGCTTTGAAAAAGCACCAGTGGCTGAACCTCAGCCCAAAGTCTGTAAACCTGTGGATATTGCAAGGAAAATCCCATTCAGCCCAGTGCACAGGTCAGGCAGTTGTGCGAAGACTATTGCAGCCCACACTGGGCTGGATCCCCAAGCTGCCAGGTGCTGCCTCCGAGCAGAGAGGAAGAAATCACTCTGCTGCACCCTGCACAGGGCAGCAGCTCAGCAATCCCAGCTCCTGACTGTTCCCAAGGCAGCATCACACAGTTCAAGGTCGCACCCTTAAGTGCAATCACAGAAGGTACTGACTTACTCTTCTGACCGACTTTAACAAGGTGGTTTGTGAAGTTAGACCCTAAATCACACCCTGGAGAAGTCATTGATACCACTGACACTGTCACCAGGAGGAAGATTAGGATCTGTACCAATATCAGTATTTGCAGTTGGTCATCCAACAAAAAAACTGCCTATTACTATATTTCACTGGCTTGGTGTATGGCAGTTCTCACTAACACATTGATAAATGGCCAGCTTTTAGGGATAGGAGGCAAGAGGAGACAAGTTTGGAGGAAGTAAGGAGCAAGGATCACAGGCTGATGGTCTGTGGCCACAGGCAGGTCAGGGAGAGTGGGGAGCTGGGTGCTGTATGAAGTAATTCATGAGATAGGGAAAAGAAGAAAAAACAGGGAAGATACAGCTGCTCAGAGCTGCAAGGGACAACACATGCAGAAGCAACAAAGAGTGTTTTCTGAGTGCACAGCAATGCAAACACACAAAAGGGAGGAGTGAAATTAACAGCAGAGAACAGAGCTATTAAACATCATCTGTCCCCAGAAGATGCTGGCAGGCAGAGGAAGGAAGAAATCTCATGGCAGATTTAATTATTTGGTGGAAGCGCTTTTGACTTCCCAGCTGTACAACAGCTACAGCAGGAAACCCTGGTCAGGGAGAGGCCATGCAGTACACACAGGAATTCATGCACCTGAGTGAAAGCAAAGCAGCTTGTCCTGAGCCTTCAGGCTTTTTTTCCTGTTTCCACAGGTCAACAGAGCAGCTAGAGAAAGGTTTCCAGTGTGCCAAGAAGCAAGAAAACACCCTTCATAGGTCTCAAAACCTTATTTTGTGACATGAAAGGACATTAAAGTTTCTACAAGAATGAGGAGCTTTGCCTGCCTCCTGCTGAGAACCCGCTTGCCATGCCCCCCAGAATTTACTATTCTCTATGCCTTGCAGTAGCATACAGCATTTTTCAGAGTCACTGACACATCTCTTCCAGCAAACCCTCTCTTTAATTCCTTTGTTACAGACTTCAAAATTACTATAGAGGTGAGGAACTTGAGCTGTACTTAGGAGTTTGCAAGGGGAGCTGAAGTGTCCGGATAGGAGAAGCTTAACCAAAAAGCCCTGTTTTTCCACAGTGATAAACTTGGAGATGTACATCTGGCAGCAAGGTTTACATACCTTAGTAATTATTGTCCAAGAGAGAAACTACATTAGTCTCATCCTTCCTCCTCTGTGGAAGAGCTTCAGCTAAAGCAGTAACAAAGAAAAATCTCATGGAGTAGCCACTGGCCACCAGAGTAATTTTTCTACTATCCATCAGCTGTGTGATTTAATAGGATGGAACAGCAGGTACAGGAGAAACGCTTTATCCCTTTGTAGGTTAGGGAAGCCCTGGCTGAAGTCTCACCTCATCCCTGTGTCCCTGTCTCACTTCCACCACACTCTTATTGTGGGAGACCAGCTCAGGCATTTCACATCTTATTGCCCTGGGGAGGTCAGCTGCTGTCCAGGAGACAGCACTACTCACAAGAGAGGGAATCCCCAGGATTTGTGAGAAGGGGGAATGGCTCAATTCTGTGCCCAGAGCTGAACCTGAAAGTCTGCAGGTTGAATCTCAGCCTGCTACAAACTGGGAAGAGGTTTGACATCCATCAGGCAATTTGGCACTCTCACACCCAAACGTTGCCTTACTCCCCTTGCTGACATTCTCTACAACAATAAATGAAAGCTGAAGCCCCACCACAGAACATCTTGAAATTTATTACTATTATCATCAACAGGAACTGCAGAATTAAAAGCCAAGACCCTTCCCTCCATCAGTTTTTCAATCCACAAGGCCAGCTCTGCCTAAATCACACAAAAGCCATAAAATGGAGACACAAACCCCAACCCATAAATCCCAGCTGTCCTGTCTCCCTAACTTAATACCAAGTGATAAAGATGCCCCAGAGTTTATATGGCTGCCAGTGCTCTCCCCCCACCCCCCTTACTGATCATACACATAACTAAAACTGCAATGATCTCATTTGATTCCTTTAACCAGCAAAAAGAACTGCTAGGAGCCTCAGCTAGTCTAGCTGGAGTGACTCAGTAATTTTTGATTGAAGTTGACTATTAGTGGATACAATTAAGATGCCGTTTCAGTTTAAAGATGAATTGGCCATGCAGCAACAAATTGTGAATGCTTATTGCTGCCATGCTGAGGCAGGTAATCAGAGAATGAAGTTGTAATTGTGGCACCTCTTGTTTTGCTTCTGCTGGAGCGCAGAATGAGAGATTCAATTTAACAAACAATTTGCCACACGGCTCATCCCTGCTGGGTGGGAAAGCAAAGCTTGCTGGCAAGGCTCCCTTTGAGCTTTCCTCCTTTTTAAACCTGTTATAAGCAAGACTGGCACTTGCTTTAACCTTTGCACCGAAGCAGAAAGGAAGAGGAGAAGACCAGGAGCATTGCTGATGGTGTTTTGAGAGTGTATCTCAGGCTTCATCCAGAGATTACAATACCCGCCCCCTCCCCCCATACAATGGAAAATGTCATCATTCTTTTGATGCCTGTTGGGTCTTTGTAAGCTTCTCTGGAGGAGCCAGAGGACAGTAGTTCTGGCATGGTGGAGTGCCGCGACTGAGAGACAGGACACAGCTTGATGCAAGCAGAATGTCCGAATGTCTGAACGTTCCTTTTTTGTGCACAATCATTCTTCTTTTATATACTTACATTAACTGCATGTTTCAAACAGGCTGGTCCTTTTTTTTTCATACACTGTCATCTGATTGGTCAGCGATATATTGTCTCGTTAGCAAACTTATCTTAAGGACTGTCTTTGTCTCTTGAGGACACAGTCATCAAGGCCTTTTCAGCATGGCACCTGGAGCTTGCTTATCTCAGTGCTGTGATTACCTTTTGGCCTACAAGTTCCAGCACATCTCTGCCCACCAACTGAGTAGTACTGGGTGTTTTGCTCTTCAGGCCTTGTCCCACAGTGAAGCAGCAAATGTGGATTGGCGCAAGCCAGGAGAGATTTATATATGCTGAGAGTTGCTCTCCCTCTGCAGGAAGTTCAAGCTGGAGACCCTGGGTGATCTTTAAGCCAAACGTCCTTTTTCCCTCCCAAAGAGAGGGAAAGGATGAATGGAGGAAGAAGGTACCTATGGATTTAACAGCTCTTCAGCAGCCTGCCTTTGTCCTGCTGCAAGGGAAGGAATGCAGAGCCATGAGACAAGTCTTGAAATGTTGCTTTGCCTGCACTGAGGAAACAAGTGTGAACTCCTTTGCTATAGTCTGGTTATTACTGCGGCTTTGCTTCCTCAAGTGTGTTTCTGAAGCAAGCACTCTGCAAGGGGAGTAATCTTGTTGTGCTGAATCACTAGAAATATAGTAATTTTAATGTGCATTTTACTTTCAACAGTTCCACATCTGTTGAGTGCTAAATTAGAAGTCACAAAATCTCTCATATTTCAATTTTATATCAGCAAGACTAAGTCCTGGAAAGCATTCAGTGAATACACACACACCGCATCCTGATGCTGTTGATGTTTTGTGGGTCTTCTCTTGCTTTTCTCCAGTCAGCTGTGTCAGGGTCTAGGGGGCTGACATTTAAAGGACTCCAAAAAGATGTTAGCGACAGAGATTTCCTGGATCAGACTTGCAGAGCATTCTTGACTTCATCTATCTCTGTTTGGGATCCATCTTTGCATGTCACCACTGTCTCCAAGCTTCTAGTCCAGACGCAGCTTCTTAGAACAAGGCCAAGTCCATAGACGTGTTAGAGCTAGCCCTTACACATACTTCCTGTTTCATTGCTGTTAGCGATTCATAATTAGGCAAGTCACTTAAACTTATTTAAAACTCCAGATCTCAGGGATTTAAGCATGTTTGGCCTTTGTTAAGGCCAAACATTAGATTACACATTTTGGGATCTCAGAGCCAATCAGGACCATTTCTCTTGTTACTTCTTCAGGATGTAGACAATGGCATCATCTTTTTGGTCAAAAGGAGGACTAAGAATATTGTTCTCTAGTAGCTAGTCCAACCTCCCTCAGAAAATGAGGGCATCAGCTGTCACAAAGAGGTCCCTCTTTTTACCAGTTTGTCTTTCTAACTGATTCTGTTTCTCCTCCCCACAAACAGGAATTGGAGAACATCAAAGAGCACAGAGGAGTGCTTAGTAGTTAGTAATTAGAGAGGCTCCCACAGAAACATTAAGAAACACAAAAGAGAACAAGAAAGAGAGTGTCTTCTGTCTTTTTCTGAAGTGCTGCTGGTCACAGCCTTCAGAGAAGACATTTTCTTGCCTGCAAGAATGATATAGGACTCAACGTCAGTTGGATCTTCACTCTACATCAGCCTTGAAAAAAGCCCTGAGAGGGTTTCCAGGGAGCCAGCAAAATTTGATGGGACTTTAGGCACGTGAGGGGAGAAAAGGGAGAAAAGCTCATCTAATTAGATTAAAGTTTAGTGGTTTGGATGGATGCAGGCTGTCAATGCCAAGAGGTGTGTGCTCTGGCAAGAAGCAGAGAAGCACAAACAAATGCTTCATAAATTGTACATCTGCAGTGCTAGATATTTGAGGGAGGATGAGGGTGTTTTTTCTTACAGGGATTTAGCTGCACATGGGTGAATGCTCCTCTGCAACACTTCCCCACGACCAGCCAGCTTGGCTTTATTACAGTGCTTTCCCTTGCTCAAATGTCTTGCAGGAGACTAAGCACTGGCCAAGACCTGATACCTATTTCAGAGATATCATTCTGAGGCAAGATGATGCCTTGTTATCAACTCCTACTAAACAACCATCACTGCACCACGAGGTTTAGTTTATTGCTCTATTGGCACAGCACAGATGTAGATAACCTCCACTGGAGCAGCACAACATGCTACAGAAAAAACAGGACTAAACTTACTCTGAAATTGTTCTCTAGCCTCTCCCAACTGGATAATCTTACTCTTTCAGATAAAGAAATTATTCACAGGTTTCCATTTAAAGAAAGAAAGAAAGAAAGAATGAATTGCAAAACAATGTTTGAACTCATCATCCCAGTGCATATATCAAATGTAAAGCTTTCAGGTTGGTCAAATGAGAGTTTCAGGTGTCCTGATTTTGCTGTGAAGTCTGCACCTTGAGGTAGCTCCACAGCTCAGGCCCTGAGCACAACAGATACTGCAGGAGGAGCTGCTGAAGCTGTTTGGCAGCTGGACAAGGCAAGGAAAACTAGGCACTTGGTTTGTAATCCCTGCTGCCCCTTGATAGCAGGACCTCCTCCCTAGCCAAAGCTTGGAAGCTGTGAGTTTAGGTCACTGAGGAGGAAAGGGACACCTGTGGCAACTCATAACATCTCCTTCAGGCTGCCCTAGGCATCTAATGTCAGTGCAGATTGCAAGAAAAATAGAGGTATATGTGTCCCAAAAGGTACCTATCTTTGATACCCCAAGTCAGCTAGAGATAGACACTGCAATTATCTTTCCTTTCTGACACAAGCGGGTCATGTTAACCGCTCTGCTGTACAGCTGGGCAGGGAAATCATGCAAAGAAAGGTCAAATGCCTCACCTTGCAAATGCTTGCATGAATGCTTAATATCTCTCCTGTGAGCAGTCTCACCAGCTTCAATATAACTGTAGATAATTTATAAAGAAGAGGAAAGATCTCTAACCCACTATCCACCTCCAAGGCAATTTGAGGGATCAGAGATCCCTTTCTGAACCAGCCTCCCAGTTTGCACCAGTCTCCTGCAGCACAGCTCTAGCACCAACCCTGACATGGACATCACCATCACAAGATTTTTAGTTATACAAGGTTCTGTCAGAGCCGAGTCCTTCTGGTTTTAACACACAGAAAGTCACGCTCACATTTCCTGGCAAACCATACCTATTGTCTCAGGCCTCAGACAGAGCAGTTAATACTCTCCAATCGAATAAACCATCAGTTCTACAACCACAAAGGGAAAGATGCTCAAAACCAAACCAACCAAAACAAAACAAAACAAAAAAGCCATTAAAAAAAACCCCAAACAGCCAAAACCAACCCAACCCCCCCAATTTTTGGGCTTAGCTCCCTGGAACATGAATGGGTCTCTAGACTCTGCTGAGATACCACACTGCTCCCAACCAAAGAATTACCTGCAGACACTCTAGCCCACCACCTGAAGCCACTCAAGTCTCCTAAGGAAACAGATTGGGCAGCCTTGAATCCATCCCCAGTTCCGCCTCCACCCAGCCTTGACCAGCTGCAGGGTGATTTGGGAGCTCCTGCTCATCATCAGTGAGTGAGAACAAACACTTGTGCAGCTTTGGAAGGGAACACCCCAAATCAGCCATTGTTTCAGAAAAAGGTAGATGCCCCATCAAGACGCATGGGGTCACAGGGGGACCCCCAGGGCAGAGCCTCCAAAAAGCTGTTGAGAATCACTAAAAATGAAATTTATACCCTGGGTGGAGCTGAGGAAAAGCACTTCCTAAGCCAATCTGCTTGAGTTCCTCATGTCATGGAAATACAAGCCCTGATGAACAAGCCCTGAAATTCGCTGGTTTTATCTTCCTGCTGCAGTGGACAAAGTTATAGAGAAAATGCTATCTACAAATGTCTTTATTTGGAAACAAATACATATGTTACTGCACTAAATTAACTCAGCTGAGGAGATGGAAATTAGATCATTTAAAAGCAGCGAGCTCTCCCAAATTGTTTCAGCAGAATCATCTTCTTTATATAGCCAAGCAAGGGGCTCATTTTGGGGGAAAACAAATGCATCTTTTATGATTATGGCCATTCAAAGCTGTTTCTTGCACTCCAAATTGTCTTACATGAAAGATCAATGGTGTCCTCAGATGATGATTTAATTAAAAACTCCTCCTTTTTTCAAGTTGAGATCTGCAAAAATGCTCTGAATGTCTGATGGATGGTTTGTCATTACCTCGCTTGCTTTCCTTTTAATATTTTTTTCAGAATTTTAATTGCTGCTATTTGAGGATTATTGATTAACTGTAATTGCTCCCTTTCTCATACATCTCCCTAGTTATCTCCAGCTATGTGGTCTATGCAAAAGATGAAAGCAGAGTGCTTCAGAAATGTAATGGTTTTCCTTGTCTGTTAATGAAAATGCAGATAGCTCGATTATGTACGTGTTTGACTACTGTGCCTAGACCCTGTGTTGGCTTGAACTTGAAAGTGAAACAGCCTGCAAACTCCTTTTCCTTAAAGAAGGCACATTAAAAGCATTAAAAAAACCCCTTTTTATAATCCAGTTACTATTAGAGACTAGAACAATGAACTCTCTACAGCACAGGAAACTGCTGAGTGAAAAGAGAAATTCCCCTCTGCCTCCCAGGCTGAGGGGGCAAGTTACTCCTCCTGCCTGTTTCTTAGCATTTCAGGTTTCATATGTTTCAAAATATGGGGCCAGATATGCTATTACACAAGTAACATCAACTGCAACAGGCATGAAGCTTCTCTTTGCTACAGGTTTAAACCGATGCTTTAATTTTAGTCTGGGGATTATGATAGTATTATTGGGAGACAGCAAATTATCCTCTTAGATTTGATCTGCTGAATCTGGTGTACCTCAGTATATAGACAGTACAATTAAACAAAAATCCCACCCTGCATCATTAATTCCAGAGCAATTATTTTTAGAAGCTAATCATCAGCTACGTGGGAGTTAATTAGCAGAATTTGTCTAGAAATAAGTTTTAGATATTGAGTGGTTGCCCACAAGACTTAAGTAAAAAAAAATAAAATAATGAAATACAGTAGTAGAAATTTGAGAAATTATGTCTTTTAATTTTTTGTCCATGAATGCATGTGCCCTGACACTGACCTGCAGCTGAGTGGGGAAGCCAACATCACACTCAGTTCTGCCCTGGCCATACTACTGCAACCTGGTACTATCATGCCATCAGAAAACCCCTCTCATCCATGGACTTCCTGACCATCCCACAGCCCAAGGAAAATTGGAGAAAAAAAAAGTTGTAGTGGACAGAGGCTGCAGAAGCTTTGTTGCCCAAACCCCTCAGTGGGCTCACCAGCCTGGTAAACCTTTCCATGGTATAACCAAGCAGGCAAATGACTTCTAAAGGATACTGCTGCAAATGTAAATTTAAATGTAGCAGGCAGCAGGGAGACATACAAAAGGAATCATGGATATCTTATCCAGTTTGAAAAGACAGCCGGGGTAGGGGGCTAATTGGAAGCCTAGGGAAACAGCTTCCTAGGCTGTAAGCAGCTCATGGAGAGCAGAGCTATAGGTTTCCTGCATGAAGAAGCTGACTGTTAAACTGAGTATAGTATTGACAGTAAACACATTTCATCACCAAATTACATTACAAAAATATGGTAGAGAGAAAGAAAAACAAAGTATGTGTCAAGTTTTTTGTGCATTTTTTGACTTCTATAGAGAAAGTTTTATTGCAGTACGCAGGGAGAGACAGAACAGGTGAGAACATTTTCACGTAAATAAAGGTCAGTAAGCTGAAGTAACTCCCTTTTTTATGCTTTGTTTAACAAAAATGAAGTTAAATACTGAGACTAATTTAGTAAAAATGATGGTCAGGACAGTGTTTTTGTTTTCTACCAATGGGAATTTATTTATTTATTTATTTAATGTACACGAAACCAATTCTTATAGTTCTGCATTTTGAAGAGGAGGCATTTATTCTGTATAAAAAGATAAAGATTCGTCATTTATTTACGGGAGGGACCTTTATTACTAAATCTCTGCTCCACAGTGAGCAGTGGACACTCTTAAGGCACATGCTGAGAACTTCAGCTGCCTTTACCCTTAAGTTCTTTAATTCCACAAAGCAAGACTGACATCAAAACAAGGGAAAAAAGATCATGAAAGGAATCAAGATGTTCTTCTGGGTACAGAAGACAACCTAAAGAGTTGGACCATCCAGTCAGTCTGATTCATGGGTACATTTAAGGACTGCAGGGACTTAAAAAAATAAGAAGGGAGACATCTCACTTCTCTTAATGATAAAACAACTTTTTGAAAGTTGTAACAGAGGAAAACATGGCATAGAAATAGAGAGGTGAAGAGCAAGGTTAGAAGAAAACAATAAAGGATTTTACAAGACTAAGTCCATCTTGAAGGCTTACCATTAAATGTTACTCCTGCTCCACTCCAGGAAGGTTCTTGCAGTGCTTTGGCAAGTCCTCTTTTTTCCTTGTTGTCATCAAAGTATGTTTCAATGGGTTTTTTCAAAAGCACCATATTTCAATAAAATCTTTCCATTAAACTTAAGGTTTTGGCCTGAACTGTGCTCCTTGGAAAGCAATGGCATTTTTTTATTTTTTTTTTTTGGTTTCACTCAGAACCATCAGTTGTGCTGATGGTGAAGAGGATGGTCAGTGTATAGCTATATTGTGGACATCTGTGTATCGACAACAGAGAAGTTAAAATTCACTCCTGTGACTGCCATTGGGAACTAAAGGGAACTTGAGCTGGTCCCACAAGCAGGGACAGGAAGAGGCTTAGTCACATTATCCCAATGTACCCAAATTAGAGGCCAGGTACAAACATAGGAAAACTAATACAGAGTACTTACACTGGAAGGCTGACTGTATTAGGCATCTAGGTTTGATGTGTGAATTTAGATGATGCGAATACCCATCTGAGCGTGAAACCTGTCCCTGGTGTTATGCAGTTAAGGCAAGGCCATGCATTTGACCATCTGACTAAGTGATTTGAAGGCATATTCAATGCTAACTGAAGTAATAGATCAGACCTCGATCTGTTTCACCAATATAATGGAAAAAAAGCATCTTGTGGGAAGGGAGAGCAGGCAGACTGCAGCCACTAGGTGGGATAACAGCCCAGCAGGCAAGGTGGCTGGAAGAAAAGTGAAAGACAGAGCCTGCACCCAGCCTTTGGCCAGCGTCACTTGCAAGGGGTGGGCAAGTAAAGCACCACACGTGGTATGAAACCTGCCATAGCAGATTTAGGAGACTACAGCATCTCTTTAAATATACATAAATGTTCTCGGCAACTGTTCTGTCCACCTTCAAGTGTTTTTATAACTTGACTATTGCAGTTCCATATTGAACTCACCATGTTTGTAAGCACCCTAACGGCTGTTTCAGAGCTCTTGCAGATTGTAACATTATAGTAAAGCAAATACTATAGTAAATGAAATCAGAGAGTCTGGCTTAATTTGCATGAGAAGGAGTTTGACCTGGAGATTTTTGTGCTATGTTTTATGGAGTGAAAAAAAAAAAAAGTGATAGTTCTGCTTTAATATTTACAACTCATCTTTCACGCATCTTTAGCAGCATTGTTTATGAAAAATGTATTAACGGTTCTGTTTTGCTTCAGGCAGGGTGATGTTTTACAGGAGAGGCAGCTTGATTTGGCTCTTAATGATGATGATATTCCACCTCTGTTCCGTGAATTAATGCATATGGAAGATGAACTCCAGAGCAAAGATCTAAGAGTAGGAGCTTGGCCTTTGCACATGAATATTCTAAAGGAGAAAGCTTTTTCTCCTTACAGCTCAAAGGAACTCAGAAAGTCCCAAACATAGAAAGAGGGAAGTTGACCACTAAGTAGAGATGAAATAAAGTTTAATAATTAACACTATCACCCTCCTCATCCCCTCAGATTGTGTATGTGTGTGTCTTTCCTCTGTCTGGTTTCTGTATATGGAATTGTTGCATTTACTTAATTTCTGTTTGTATGAGTATGCGTCTTAAAAGATTGGGTTGTCCCAAACCCACTTGTAGGCCAAATGACTCATTATCATCACATCTAGTCACTTCCCAAGAGCCAATCTGACACTGCAAACCTTTCTTCCATTGAAGGTTTCCATAAAAAAAAAATCCATATGGGCAATTTGATTCCCACTATGAAAAGGCTTTAGACATAGACTTGCACATGACTTTCCCAGGTAACAGAAAGCAATGTCTGTGGGTTAACAATTTAGGCATAAATTGAGCATATATGTATGTAATATATGTTTATATGTGCATAATATTTAGAAAATTGAAAGAGATACTCATTTGGCAGGAGGAGGTTGAGAACACCTCCTACATGAGGATCATTCCTGATCAGGAATCCGTAATCCTTAAGAAAACATAGGACTGAAAATACTAATGAATCCCTGGCAAATTCCTAACAAGAGGCACAATACCAAGACTAGCAGTTTTCTTCCACCCAAAATCCTCTTCCATAAAAGCAATTTGAAGATATAGGGTTGCTTAAGTCAGGCTGGTGTGAACAGATCAGTCCCACAATTAAATTAAGGATGAAAAATATTTCTGGGCAGCATAGGACTGATTTCCCTTCCAATGAGAGGCTCACCTACCTTTGAAAACATAATAGAAAAAATTAAGGATCAACATGGAAAGAATATTCTGGATGATGTGATTTACCTTTCAATGTGCAGAAGAAAGAATTTTGTTTTTCTAGCATTTTCAAGAGAATTTGGAATTACAAAACTAAATCTGATTTATTACTATGTATGAAGTAATAAAGATGAAAGATAAACTACTGATCCTGGACTGCCAGTGTCCGAGCCAGAAAACAACCTTATATTAACAATTTTCAGCCCAAACAGCTGCAACAAGCAAAAGTTGTGGAAGCAATAATCATAATATTTCAGAAACTGCTACTGGCCCTGACTGCTGTAATTTCTCACTTTTAACAATCAGATATTACATGAGAGCTTGTACTTTGGAAAGTACCAACTCTGTGTCCCTTACACAAGGGCTTGTCCCTTGACAAGCTAAGCTCTGCTAGAAATAGCAACCAGCAAGGANTTTTTTGCCAGGTTTACAAATAGGGCAGCACTGGAAATATATTCCAAGCCATTCTTAAAAACAATTTTTTGCTCTCTTCCCCCTCCCCCTTTGCCCAATTTCAGCTGAAATACCACCCAGTCTGGTGTGCTGGCGGGCACCACGACTGGGCTCCATGTCTCCAGACTCGTGTAGGCTTGTCATTAAAAGAAATGCCGCAGTTGTTGCTGAGCAATAGACACAACTCGGCCTCTCCCTGCATCCTCCCGGAACCTCCTCCTCAGCACCACTTCTGTGCCTTCTTCCACTTCCTTTTCTTAAGAGATCAATTCAAGGTGCTCAGATTTCTCTGGTTCTTAGGAGATCTAACAACCAAGTGTGGCAGCAAGACCCTTTGGCAGTCTGAGATGTGACTTGTCATCGCTCTCGGAGGAAATCCACTTCTGACACGAGACCTGAGCCCTCATTTTTTGGCATCACACTTCCACTGAGAGTGCATCTATTCTTCCATGGGCACCAAAAGAGATGTCAGTCACATGTCTAAAGGACAGAGAAGAGCTATGCGAATGAGAACCCTCTAGAGTGACACGGTTTCATGCTGTTTCTTTAATTTTTTGTCTGGCAAGTGAAATATATTTCACCAGAAGGTGGGAAAGGACTTGGAACAAAATTGATCTTGGCTGAGCAAACATTTGACAACGTTCTGTGGGAAACAACCATCTGTCTTGGGAGATATCAACTCCAGGAGATATTGATGGCACTAAAAATATCTGCCTTAGTCCATAGTCCCAAGGCATTCAGTTTTCAAGCATGGAGAGCTGCAATCCTTCAGCAGTAAACCTTTTTATTTGTTTTTATTTTATGAGTGGTGACTTACCAGGTGTGCAGTGAAAGGCTCCAGTTTGTTCAAGATGCAGTCACACATGTTTTGGCACCAGGGCTGAGTGGAAACTACAGAGGAGCTACAGAGAGATAATTAATATGGATTAAATGGAAAAAGGGCTTTGGGCTCTGCTTCACAAGTACAGACCGTACACAGAGATGGATGTTTCTATCCCAGAAGAGCTTCCTGGAGCAGTTTGGCAGGCTGGTTTCTTCTGAGATACAGGAGAGGGGAAAAAAACCAAGAGTAATCTTTGAAAAAAAACTTTTAAAAAATACCATGAATTCAAAACAGCTCTTCGCTTCTACTGACAAAGAGGCTAATGAATTTATTGAAACTGAGAAGCAGCCTGCATCCCATGAATCACTAAGATTTAGTCCATTTCATCTTCCATGTGTGGATAAAAATCAAGATAATCCCAAGTTTTTCCAGGGAGATATAAAGATGGGGCAGACTGAATTCTCTGATAGTTGTTCTGCACAGAAGTTGGCAGATCCACTTTTATACTTATGACTTGCTAGTCACCCGCTGTCCTGGCAGGTGCTTTTCTGTGGGTTTGTGAAGTAATAGTTATTTTTACAACAAACTAGAGGTCTTGCTGCCAGGACACATTCCTCTTCGGAAAAGGCAGTCTTGGCCATCAGGGGTCTCTGCAGGATATCAGAGACTAGAGGATTACAGATGAAAGCCTTGACCTGCCATACCTGCTCCAGTGTCTCTTGCTCTCTCCATCTGTGACTGGTGCAAACTCCCTGCCAGAGCTACGCCAAGTTCCACATCTCACAAAGAGCTTCGGCCGTAACAAGAACAAGATACTAACTTGTTCCACAGGAACAATTTGGAATTTCCTCTTTTGAGCCCTCCACCATCATATTTCCATTTCCTGGGATATTCATTAGGTGTTTTTTCTCATTTTCCAGGGTTCTTTTCCCTTCTGGGGATGGGGAAATGAATATGTTTGAGATGCGTTTACAGTTGTTGCTCAGGAGAGCCAGTAACAAGTGCCACTCACTCATGCTGAGAGTATGACCAAATGATGCTTCCTGCTGACAGCCCCCTACCACCATCAAACTCCACTAGTGAACCCCCAGAGCTGGATGCACTGGTTTAGCCTCCACTAAAGAGGACTTCTTTTCTGTGGCCAACATGACAATCCCATAGAAAGCCATGTTGTTACCTTGCAGAAGAACGACTGTTCAGCATAGCCAAAATGATCCAAATGCAGGGACATGAAAGTGGCAAGCTTACCAGAACATAATTTTTTTGGCATTATGAAGAAGGATAAGATAAGCTACTCTGGCAATCATACTTGAATAATAATAGCAATTTGAAAAAAAATAATCAAGGTATGCTGAAGGCCTATCACTGAGTCTTCCTCAAAAACTGACTCCATAATATAAAAAGGAAGAATAAATACTATTAAAACCAACCAAATACTGCAGTGATGGAGGGAAAAGATGCAATGACAGCTTCATCCAGATATACTCATGTGGATAAAGAGAAGGGGATGTCCTAGCAGTACAGGCTGCTTCACAGGACAGTTTTTACAGAAAAGAAGAATTCCCATTTCTGTAATACCTAAGGGAAAAAACAAAAAAAACCCTTTAGAAAACAGAAGTTTCATGGTACTGGAATAGTGAATACTACATGGGAAAGAGAAGGGAAGGGAGTTGGGGTTTGTTTACTGAGCAACTGGAGCAGACTAGAGCGCTCTGAGGAATCACAGAAATATTAGAAAAGGAAGCTGGGAAAGAAGTGAAAACGCCTAAAAGAGGAGGGCCAGCAGAAGGGATTTCTCCCTGCACATACACACATACAGTGAGAGAAGAAGCTGAGACAGAAGGCTGATAGGATGCACACTTCTTTAATGATTTTTTTTTTTTTTTGAGTTGGGTTTGTTTGCATGACAGCTCTGAAATAGGATGAAGTACAGAGAAGGGCAATGCTGTATAATGTGAATGAGAAAAGGGAGCTATTGAGCTTTTTCATTTAAATGCATGAGAATCTTTGTGAGATATGGGGGCTGGGGGTAGGAATTTAGTTGTTTTTTTAAATTATGCTGAAGTAAACGATGACTCCAGTGAGAGAACTGATTCAATCTCAAGACTCCTAAGGACTGCTGAAATTATGAACTGTGCTAATAGTCCCAGGCTGTGTTTCCGGATGCTGAGTGGGGCATTGACTCAACAAATATGTCACAAAGATAGAATTTAACGCCAGAAAGCCCTCTGTAGTTCTTTAGAAAAGTACTGCTGGGATCACAGAGATCTTGCTGCAGGGATAGGATGCATGCTACTGATGAGGTATGGACCCACCCACCCACAGGAAGCTCCTGAACCCACCAAGGTGGGTGTCTATGGGTAGTGACATGCCAAACTGCCTCTGTAAGACTTGCCACATCCACCCTGCTAATCCTCTCTCCCTCCTTCATCTCACTCTTTTTCCATGGCACCAGCACTGCCCTGCAAAGGAAGGATGCAGCCCTGCAACTTAGCGTCATGGGGACTGAGAAGAGGAACGGAAAATCCATTAGATTCATGCACAGACATATCCATGGAGGGAACAGGCTCCCCAGAGTGAATGGACTTTCAGGTTTGGTGGTGGGAGCAGAGAGCACATGCTTTGCTTCCTGCTTAGCGGTGACACGAAAATCTCAATCTGTCACACACTGACGGGGACAGCTGCCACCCGTGTTCTGGCTGCTTTCCTCCATGGTTCATTGCACAGGAGCCATCTGTGTGCTAAGGCAACCTTCAAGGGTTACAAACAGGAAGAAAACACTTGAGAGACACTGGACTGCTGCTCAAGGACAGAAGATATTGGTAGCGCCTTACCAACAGGAGACCTTGCTGGCTTTGTATCATCTTTCCCAGATGCCCAAACCCAAACAGGTTGCCTTTGACCATCCGAGGGAAGATCATTATATCTCACGAAGCACAGGCTGGCCTGAAGACTAAAGAAATTAAAATCAGGCCATTATAAATAGTAACTAATGGCTCCAGATCAAACTCCTTATCCTCAGAACTCCAAGAGCCAAATCCAGATGAAGCCAATTAACATAAAGAACCACATACAGTCACTAATAATATTTACATTTCAATTGTCCTGTGCAAGCCAAAGCATTTCTGCCACATGATCAAATATGTTATATTTGTGCACTCTCTATTCAGTAACTATTTCTTTATATATGGATACGGTGCACCCTTGAACCCGTAGCTTACTAATTAACTCACAGCCACCTGGAATGGTAATTAGCACCACAAAATCTGTAGCAAATCCATTCGATTGATCATGAGATATACATCCTTGAATCACTGAAAATTGTCAGTCTCAACGGTTTTAACCCATAAAAGGCGAAAATATGCATTTCAAGTTGAATGCCAAGAGGCAGTCCAGTGCTAATCACAGGTCTGAAAAATAAGGTTCTGGTTGTGCAGGGAAGTGTGGGCTTGAGGTCCCTGGTCTTCAAGTCTGCTAGGTGGCAGCATGAGAGTATAACTTTCAATATCATATTAAAGGGTTGGAACCAGAGCAAGAAGTCTTTTATTCCATGGAAGCATCTCTGCCCAGAGTTGTCTCTCAGACAAAGTTATCCTGCCAGCCAGTCATGGACTAGAGGCTTTTAACAGAGAACTACAGATCTGTGTGGCACCGTTGTTCAGGATCCAAAGGAAAGACAACTTAAATTTGGGCAAAAGCCTTCATACCCCATGTGCATGTGCAAGAGAGAGTTAAGTTGATGTAAAGCCTTCTGATATCACAGCTGGTGGGTTTGAGGCTCTCAGTATTTTAATACTTATCACCTTGCCTCTTTTACTACCATATAGAACTACAATGACTGGACATTGCTTGTGCAACTCCATGCTGTTTATTTGCTGCTGAACAGTGAGTTTAATCCTGATGGTGGGCTACAAAGAATGAACTGTTTCCCATCTGCGTTTAAACTCCTTTTTTAGCTGAAGGGCTTTGCCTAAAATCAGTGACAACCTGCTTGCTCCCATGCCTAATTGTCATAAATGTGTGAAAACAGAGACCAGCATAGTTAGCAATTACCCCTTCATTATGTCAATGTGCTTCTGATAGGATAATCATGATCAGCAGACATGTGCTTCTCCTCTTAGCATTTTCTGTTTGCAATTTTAGCTTCTTCTTTGGCTAACAGAAATTATTAAAAAAAATGTGTAATTATGTGTTTTCTTTTGAAAAAAAAAATAAAAAAAAAAAAAAAAAAAAAAAACAACGAACCTCACCTTTTGAAGCCTGCACCTGTCCATGCAGCAGCCAGTGACAAAATATCCCCTGAACTGAAGAATCAGACTCTGCAGTAGCACAGAAACAACAGGCATTTGAAAATACTGAAAAGAAGGACCCATAAAAAGCGTCTAAAGATGAGTTTGAAAGAGAATTTAGTGCCCATTACTGGTGCCTCAGATTTTGCACATCATTTTGTAACAATTTGGATTAGGATTAGTTAACGAGCAATTTACTTCCTCATTGGTTTTTTACCTATTTAATGTTTTTAGTGCAGCCTAGGAAGTTCTGCAATAGACATTAAAGCATTTAGGAGCAGCAGCAGGAGTCACTCCAAGGGAATAAGTTAAAGCTCAGCATGTGCTTTTCAGATGGAAATCACAAAGCATCCCCGGAAACATTTAGCTGACCCCTGAGATGGAAGACAGAAAACAAGGCGGCACCTTTTCTGGTCCTCGTGGAGAAGGCTGCTGACCACCAACCTTCATCTGTGCATTATCTGCAATGTAAATGCACGTGTTCTTGCTAATCTTAAGGTAAGTTCGATCCCAAATTCTGCCTGTGCCTGCATAGGCTTTATATTCACTCCTGTCTCTTCTCTTCTTCCTGTCTGTAAGGAATGCCTGCCCTTGGCAGTCTCTTCCTCTTTTCAGTACGTATCCAAAAATGTTCACTTTGTTCCTCATAACTATGCTGATAAGTCTTCTGTCCCATCACCTTTGGATATCCAGTCATTACACAATTTGTAAGAAATAAACTAAATAAAAATCAAATAATTTAATGAAATTTACAATTCTGGGAAAATATTTGCTTTGGATATTGCACAGAATATAGGAAGCTGGCACCTCCCAGTTTTAGGAATCAGGAAGCTGTTTTACCTAGGACACTGCTTTTTTTTTTACACAACTGAATGGAAAATGCTGGTCTGAACTCTGAAGTAGTTATTCCAGAAGAGGCAAGTAATTGCAGCTGTGCCTGACATTTTGAAAAGGACAAAGGGTGTCTGTAATTTGTGTCCAGCTTATTTAGTAAGGCAGCAGAGGATTTAGGAATGAGCCCCAATTAATTTGTGCACTATGCTGTTCTACAGGACAGCAAAGCCAGTGGCTGACTGCAACCTTTGAGAGTCTGGGCCGTGACTTCTGTACAAGAGAGCAATGATGTTTCTGAAACATTTCAATGATGTTTTCCGGTGGAGCTGAGAGCAGCCGTGCATCTATTTGCCGGTGGTGGGTGGACTGGCCACCTCTCATGCAGAGCACAGACGAACAGACACAGGGGTTTAACATCAACACTATTACAGCTGGCAAATCAAGTTGACTTTCAGGACAATTAAACTACTCATGCCTCCATCCAGTCTGTTCAGTGCTGTTAAATTCCAATGGAAAATGAGTCTCATTTTAAACAGCAACATTGGTAATAGATAGTGCAGCTCCTCGTAATGAGATCCTCTCGTTTCATTTGATGAGTTAACTATGAGCAATCACGACAGTTAGCAATGCAGATAAAGCCTAACTAACATCTGAGCTGGCAGAAGGGAATGGGGCTTGCACATCAGAGTTGAAGTTTCAGGCTCCCTGAAAACTGAACTGAGTTCTTTCCAGTACAAGGACCAGCAGTCCCGAAACAGGGTCACATTTGCCACCTCTCACCCAGAAAAATCTCTGCAAGAGTGAATCCAAGCCCCAAGCTCTCACACAGCAGTTTTTAGAAGTAACCCTGCCGTTCATCCTCTGCTATAGCAAGGCAATGCTGCTTTGTCCTGAGGGCCAGTCCCTGACTTGTGGCTGGACTCCAGCAAGCTGCACTTTCTGGGATCTGAAAACAAGCACACCCACTCTTGGCTTTCAGGAAAGTCCATCTCTGCTTCTGTCCCACAAAAAAGTCCTGGTATGGTCAGCAATTCCTCCAGATTAGTCTGAGGAAAATGATCAACACCCTCCCCATGCACATAAGGACCTTCACAAACATTTCTGCATGCTGCTTCAAGTACTACAGGTATTTCTTCCATCTTGCCTTTTTCCTCACTGAAATTCAGAAGAATGCNAAAAAAACCAACAACAAAAAACAATCTTATACAGAGAAACCTGACCAAATACTGGGCATACCACTGCACACGTACTTTCCCCAGAGAGGAGGATGTGAAAGCAAACAAAGCATGGCAGATGTTATTTGTGGCGTTTAATGTGCTGCTGGAAGGTGCTCAGATCCCATAGCAATGAGAGCTCAGAAGTCTATAGTGCAGCAGCCAAACACTTCAAGATGAGCTTTTCACTTTTCTCTGTTTTGAAATACTTCATGATGATCTGGCCCAAAAATAATTTACGCAAGAACAGATTTTCCTAGGCAAGATAGAATGATAAAACATTACACTTTGTGATATACAGCTGAAATTACACTACCTGAAAAAGCAATATATCATGTGAAACGTTAAGTATCAAAATCATTTGATTTTTCCATCAAAATGTGGAGAAGATGAAGAACATCACAGCACAATTTCTTCAGATTGAAATACTGGCTGTCTTGCATAAACACAGCTTTAGATATTACAAGTTGTCTTCACCTTTTTGAATCATTTTGAATTAATCAACTACCTCAGTTTGTTTTTAAACGGCCGTGACAGACCTGGTTAAATTCTTAGATGTTTTTAAAAATATCTTAAGTGAATAAAAAAGGAAAAAACTCAAGCTCACAGTCTGTGCGTGTTGCATTACAGCAGGATTTGACATCAAGATGTTGTAGTTTGCTTTATCAGGATTTGACACTATCTAAGCGTAACTCAAACAAACAAAAAAGAAGCAATAAAACCACCAAAAATGTGATGCTTGTGAGCTGCAAAGCAGCACAAGTCTTGACTAATTTAACAGCTTTTTTTAGTCTGAAAGGAATTGCTTACTCATTGATTCATGTTCTGTTCACCCAGGATCATCCTGTCACTATTGTTCAGAGCTGTCGTGTATGTCTGTCTGTGCAGCAGAAGAAAAAAACAGAGATATAATTAAAAAAATCATGGACTCTGCTTAAGGCTGCAGAGCTACCTTGTGGTCTTTGTAGAAAAGCTCATTAAAAATGCATTATGCTAGTGAGAAAAGAGGTTTGCAAAGGTGTGGGGCAGTTAAATGAGAGGAAAAATTCTCTCCTAGGGAAAGGATTGACAGAAATTACTTTATACTTTGCGACTCATGGCTTTGATTCAAGCACAATGTCATAACCAATGTACATCTGATTGCTCTTCCCAGCTGGGGCTGTTACGTACTGGGGGAGAGAAATCGCACCCTGGGAGGTGAGCAAGGGTAGCCTGGTGCCTCTTGTGCAGTGCCCTGCTAATAAATAAGCAGATCAACATTCTCCCTGACAAATGCAGAGCTGTAGCTACCCTGTGATAGGAATACCCTGCAATGGTGCCAGGGACAGTGGGTGATATGACCAGAGCGGATGTCCCCAGGACTCGCCAAGATCTTTCCTGCAATAAGCCCTGTCTTCTGTGAACTACTGACTGAGCTTTGGGGAAATATTGCTTAAAGAAAGTGCCCATAGCATCCTGCAATGCCACTTCTGTTGTAGCACACCAAAGTCTAATTCCAGAATAGATACGATTTAGTGCCACCAGCTGCTGACGTTAAAAAAACCCCTAAAACTAACAACTTCAACAAAACAACAAACCTCAAAATATGATGAAACATGTTGACAAAGTCCAGTATCTTATTTAGATTTTTTTTTTTAATTTCCTCATTTCTCTGGAAGCGGGGAGCCAAGACAACTTGCCCTTTTTTCATTTTTCTTTTTTTTTAACAAAAGAAACATGGCTTTTCTCAGAGTCATACACTGCATAAGACATTTTGGAAATCAGCAAGTAGGAGATTTGCAGTAGCATTCAGGTTCCTTCTTCATGTTGAATTTAGGATTACAGGGACCCAGGTATAATTTAATAAAACAAGTAAATGCAGCAGAAATAAGCAGTCAAAATTAGCATGCAAAGCAGAAGCTGTATTTTCTTCATGCATAGATATTAATTCTCAGAAAATAAGTATTCTTAATAAGACAGTTTTTCCTTCTAACCAACGACATTATCAAAACAAGAAGACCTTTGAAAAAAATTCTCACCAAATATACCTGATGAAATATCAGAGTTTTCCTTCTTTCCTTATCTCTTTTGTCTTAACCTTTTCCCCCCTTTAAGGGAATATTTTCTTTTTCTATTCTTTTGTTGTTACATCTGTGAGGATTTTCATGTTGTTTTTTTTCAATATATTTCAGGTAGCTTGGCAGCACATGTACTGTAAATCAAATTAGGATCTAGGCAGGTAACATAAAGGGCTAAAAAAGTTACCGCAAGTCAGGGAAGTGGGAGAGAAACTGGAGTCAGAGCCCATGCCTGGGAGCAGGTCTGTGGGTGCAAGGTGGGGACTTTGCCAGACCCTTATGTTGCTTGAGGCCAGGTTCATCACCCCCTGTGTCATGAGCAGCTCCATCTACCCCTCCCATCACCCATCTAGAACCTCTTTGGCCTAAAATGAAAAATAAAGACTAAAAGCAGTGAAGCAGGGTGTGAGCAGTGCAATAGGGCAGAGGAAGGGGCTGCGAGCATCTTGCCTCATCTGCAATTCTTGCAAGTGGCTGCACCCTGTACTAAGAAGGAAAACGCAGGTTATTTAATTGGAAAAAAAATCACCTTTTTGGAGGAAACAGCTGCACATATCCCTATGCCAATTCAGTAGGAATGGCTCCTTAACGTGGAAGGTATTAAAATAAGCATTTTTGTATCTGTTCTCTTCTTTCTACATCAAACACAGTTTAAGTTATAAGAATACACAAGAAGGACGGGTTAGGCCTGCAGGCGTGTGAAAGTCTACGCACCAGCCTCTTAGTCTGCAGTGCCCAAACGCAGCCAACAATCTGAGCAGCTCAGTGGGCTAGAGAAGATTAACACATCAGGAGCAAACTGTAGCAAAAAAGCATTTCTTTCCTCCTGCCTATCGTGCCTTCCTCAGTACCAGGAGAGGGGGAACACACTAAAGAGATCGTGTCATATGGCATCATTAAATTTCAGATGTGCCAGCAGATAATTTAGATAAAGACCAACAGGCCCAAGGACACGCAGAAGCATTATCAGCCACGGCTCCAAGGATGACAGGTTGTTACCACAATTTCCTAAGAGGCTGCAACTGTGAACTCCCTTTTTCTTTTATTTTTCACCCTCCCACTCAGCAACCTTCAGAAACTGGAGTTTACGGCTCTTTTAAGTTGATGTGCTACAAAGGAACTGAAAGAAAGCCTCAGGGGGATGATATTGGCTTTAGCTATTTGATCCAGCTTTTTACATTGCTATTCTTCACCCAGTTCTGAGAAAAAGAAATCCCTTTATCCTCCGATTCCCTACCTAATCAAAACTAGGCTATTTTATCCAAATAGCCAAGTCACGTTGCTTAACGCCCGCATTGATTTCAGCCCCCGGAGAGTCAGACCTGAAAGATTTTCCTTGAAGGACTAGTCAGAAAGGAGAGTAATTTCTGCTTTTGCTGTCATGAAGCTCTACCTTTGTCACAAAATATTACTCTTCCCATCAGGAAAATAAAGAGCAGGGCAGTGTGAAGAGGGGCCACGGGATCGCAGGCAAGGATGGATGTAGGCAGCAGCCCTGCTCTGCCCCTGGCAGTGGCACAGCACCTTCCATCGCAGCGTAGGGCCAAAAAAACCCAGGGTGCTGCAGCCTCAGCCTGGTTTTCAGCGAGGCTGTGTGCTTTGCCAGTACAGGGAAAGCAGCAGGAGAAGCTGGCCTGCAGCATGGCCTCCGAGCTGCTGTAGTAGCAGAGAAGCACAGCTTTTATCAGCCAAGGTCTAATATTAGCTACAATCTCCTCAGCAGGCAGATGCCTTCATTGCATTTCTTGTAACCCCAAGGAAGGATACAAGAAAAACTAAACTACCACAGCAGGGTGTCTGGTGTGACCTCCAACACATCATATGCAAGTATGGGCATACCTTCCAGCCCCCACTCCAGCTCTAGCAGGACTCAAGTCTGTGCTGGGAAAGCAGTGGCTGCAGTCACCCCTGAGGACCTGACTCTGAGGCCAACCCAGCCTGCCCCCATGGATGGAGATATTGGGCAGTGGACAAGCAGAGTTTTCCACAGCTCACATCAAACAAAAGGTTTCTGCCACTTCCACAGGGTAGGTATTGCCAAAGGTGGGGAGAAGGAGGGTTAACAGCAGGAAAAACAGCATTTAAGATCTCTATCTAGAGAAAAGCAGGCTTTACGAAAGGTAGCAGGGAACTCCAGCACAAGCCAACACCCATTTATTATCGTGGTTTTCCTGAGATCAATAGCAGAAGCATGGAAGTGGGGAGATCTCTCACTTCTTAAAATTTCTGTTTGAAATATAATGTATCAGGAAAGGCAGGAAAGAACAAACAATTTGTACGTCTTCCAGGGAACACCATTATGCATAGAAAATTATTAACAAATCAATGGGTAAATCAAAAGCTGCAACTTGTTTTTCCTTCACAAGTGTCAACTCCAGAGCAGAAGACTGTAGCTGGGGAAGCTGATTTTGCAATACAAATGAAGAACACTGTCTGTAGGCATCCTAGCAGTAATATGCTGTGGAGAATACAATCCCTTTAGCTCCCAAAATCATGAGAGGAAACGCAGCCATCATTACACAATTGGGACGGCAGCAGCAGCAGAGAGAAAGAGTGGATTTCAAAATAGTTTCAACTACAAGATGAAGCTGTTCAATGCAGTCAAAAATTGATCTGGGGGACTCACTGTGCAAATTAAATACTCTGTCTGGGTTTTGTTTCTTTGCTTTCTAAGACGTTGGTTTGTGTGGTTTTTTTAATATTTCAATCTTTCTCTCACATGCTGCTCTGTCTTGCCCTTTACCAAAAGAAAAAGATATGCTGACAAAGTGATATCCAGCCTTCAACCCAACACTAACTTTGAACCTATTCTTAACCTCATTCCTGCAATCTCAAATACTCGTAACATCAAATACAGATAGATCTACTTTACCAACGCAGGTTCTGCTAAAGCTAAGATATACTTCTAAGAGCAAACCCTAACCCAGACCACTGGTCTCCATGAATTCCAGATTAAGGTCTGGCTGATCCCTTCTCCCAAGCCCTGCCTTCACTTTTACTACTCCCAATACCCGTAAAATGAAATGTATCACTGTCAGTCCCCAATACAGGGAAGAAGGCTCTCTGCTAAGCAGAGCTTACCTGGTTCTGCTTTCGTCTCAATCTCCACTTAAATCTTACCCTGACCTTTGCTTCAGTGCATCAAGGGTAACTGCAACGTGCTCACACTGGCAAGCTAACTCCTTTTGAACACTGCCTTACGACAAGTTATCTTTATGTGCTGACAACAAATGAAGCAGAAATAATGTGACTTTTTTTTTTTTCTTCAGCAGAGCATCCCAGAAGACCTTGCGCAAGGTCCATAACCCATGCTGCCCATGGAGATGCCATTGCATTGCCATCCCCTGTTGCTGTTACTCATGCTTTAGTAAAGGCAGGCAGGACCCTGAGGTTTTCTCTGAACAGAGATGCAAAGATAAATTTACTGCTCCAAGAAACAGAACTGGTGGTGCAGAAAGCCACCAATTACTGGGTTATAATTTGCTTTAGGGCTTTGCTGGTCAAGCCTTACATGAAGGCATTGATACTTAAGCTTTTCTCTTCTGATCTATTTTTTAATTATAATTATTTTTAATTTTGTTTGGTTATAAAACGGTCATACGGTCCTGTCTCCTATTTTCTCATCTGAAAGTTTGTTCAAGGAATCATCTCCTTTTTGCCCTAAGTCAACCCCAAAGGAATGAGAAAATTCTAATAATATTATGAAAAACTTTATCCAGTCAAAACATTGACAATTGGTCAAATTTTAAGCTAAATGCATCAGGTCTGTTTTGACAGACATTTTTATTAACTGGGTTTGCTTCCAATTTCAGCTGGTTATCAGTATTTCTAGGCCTCGATCCAAAGCTCTGAGATCGTGGTAGCTGTTACCAAGCCCAAGAGCTTTTGGATCTGGCATGCTTTGGCCCAGAAGACTGTTACAAATCCATCTACACAGCCACTAACCTCCCCCAGGTGCTGCAGCTGCATACAGCCTATGAACAGCTCAACCACTTTGCCAGGAAAATAGATAAGCACATTGAGGGGTACCTGCATAAATGATGGGGAAACCTCAAATGATCTCAAGAGGAGCATGATCAGACCTGAGGGTGTAATAAAACGTTGTGGTTGTGTGAAGTGATACATAATTCCACGCTTTCCTGCACCTTCTTCATTTCTAGAACAGCTCTCTCTCCTTTATTATTTACAAGCTGGCTATTGCATTGTAAGGCTGGAAAAATATTCAATGTTCTCCACTTCCCTCACTGAAATTAGACAGAAGTGTCAGAGCTGCCCGCTGTTGAAACCTGCATAGCGGCTCCAGTCAGAAGAGTCAGACATGGGCAAAAGAAAGGCATGTTTTTTCAGAATGAGCAAATCACTCCAATATATCATTCAACAGCCAGGCTAACTCTGAGCCAGGACAATGCATTCAGCATGTGTTGGTGAAGGCAGAGGTTGTTCTCAGCCCATTCCTGTCCACTGACATATCGGGAAGCGGCAACCTTCATGGCTTCTGCAACAGCAGCAACATTTTTGTGAAAGAAAACAGGTCAGCCAAAAGATAAAGGATTCCTTGCCTTCCTCTAAATGCGCTCAGCTTGAGAAGGAAACTAAATCATCGACTGCAAATTCTGCAGACAGCCCCGGCAAGCATCCAGCAGCCTTTGGTCTGGATCACCACAACCTCAGAGCAGCTTCCTTTGAGAAAAACGGATCCACTCTCACCTTCAGTTGTTTTTGGCAGTGCTAACGATATCTTTGTCAAGCAGTAGGCTAAAAATATCCTTCAACATCTACCCACCTGCATCTGTATTCTTCCCTTTTTCAAGGAAATATTTAATTTTTTAAATATTTTTAAAGTGCATACATAGACAAAAGAAAACAAAAACAACAGGGGAAACAAAAGCATTACGGAAGATGATTACAAAGGAATCTTAGTTAATAAGCTTGTAACATACCTGATTTTGTGTTTGGCATCTTATTATACAGCAGATCATTCTTGCTCTAAAACACCAACAATTTCCAAAGTTCATGTTATGTACTGGTGTGTATTTACTGGAAGGTGCTTTGTACCAGTGAAGTGGATTCACCACTGGGGTTGCTATGGCAAACAATCTTTTCTATCAGTCAGGAAAAGAAAATGCTGTATAAATACCGAGTTATTTCTCAGGGAAGTAAAATGCTGGAGTAAGATCAAAACCTGTAGTAGCTTCACTCAGGATAATGCAGCTAACCCCCTTTCTACAGTTAATAGAGATCTCTGAGTGCAGCAGAATCCATTTATTTATTTATTTATTTATTCATTAGGAGCTACCCTTCTACCCTAAAATGCAAACTGTGCTTTCACTCACATTGGTGTAAATACCAAATAATTTGAGTGACTTGAGTGATTGAAAAGCCATTTCAACCTGTTTTTGAAGTTGTTTGGCTAACCAGTATTTTTACCTGAATGCAGTAAAGCCACTCCAGCAGTTTCAAGACACCAACCTTGCCAGCCAACTACTTAGATGACTTTTAAAACATTTTTACTCGATTTAGTGGCTCATAACAGTGTGACATATATGTGACTATTGAGTGGAGACAGTACAAGCTCAGTACTTGGGAGTTTTTACCTTCATCACACCTTATCTGAACTGAGTAACTGTGCGCCATGGAACTACTCTGCCTGTGGGTTCATGGGGCAAAATTAAATCAGCACGTACCGTATTTCTCAACAAAAAATGACTAAATGACAGCTATTAAATACCCCCTAGGGTATTTCCGACAGGTCCCTGTAGGCTGTATCTTGGACCCATGCTGCTCAGTATCTCTGTGTATGATTTTTTCTGGAAAAAAAGAACACATCAAAATAACTACTAGTGATGTGTCACACCTGACATATGACACACACGCACACAGCGAGAGAGAAATTAGTAGGACAATAAATAACAACCCCCAATCAAGTAAATCCAGTGAAAGGCAGCTGTTACTGGAGAGAGGTTTTAAGTTGCTGCACTGAATTAATAGTTAAAGGGAACTGCTCTGGATTTCCAGCCAGGTAGCTGCAAAGCAGCCCTTCTACTTCTCCTGACTGCTGACTCTTCTCATCAAACACAGGGCTTTTGAAAAGGTTGACTCAGCTCTCCACTGCTGGTGCTGTGCTTACCTTCTATCCCATGGCCCAGAGGTCCCAAAACCAAGTGTGAACTTCAGAGCATTCAGCTAAGAGAACAGGATCAAGTGAAGGGACTGGTGGGTGGTAGATCAATGAGAAGAAAGCCTGGAAAGAGAAGAGAGACTTTTCATAGCTCTGTCAGAAAGTCAGAATTATGTCTAAAGATACTAAAGGAAATGGTGTTATCAGATTAGGGGTTTGTTTCATGGAATTCATTAACAAAAAGCAGAATTTTGTCCATCGTATTTTTCAATGAAAACTTTTTCTATTGTTGAGAAAATATGTGCAAATAATTTTATTAACCAATTGCTGGCTGTCAGAAGTCACTTCCAATTGATGTGCCTGTTTAAAGGTTGCATCCAATCATTACAGCACATAGCTTATTCAATGAAATTTTCCATTTAACTCCCCCTAGTCTGCTGCTGACTACCTAACATGCAAAAACCAAATTCTTTCAACCTTCATGAACTGACAACAAAACCGTCACTTCTGTTGCATGATAAGTTAATTCTGTCTTCCTACTGGCTGTTGTTTCTCACTTTAGAATAAATGATGCCTCAGCTTCTTAAAAAAAAACCAGATGTATTTCTGATACTGTTGCTGTAAACTTTAATGGTTCAAGTAGGAAATAATTTAATAAACCAAAGTTTCACAGTCTTATTACAGTTGTGCCTCATCACAGTATGGTCACTAAAGTATTTATCATAGCTACATAATTTTCAGGCTACTTCTCTTGATTTCATAGATGACAAAACAGAAAACTGAATACCTTACCTAGTTGCATAAATCACTGTACACCTAATGTCCCACAAAAAGTCTGCCACTGAATCAGAAATCAGATCCCATCCTTGCCAAGTCCCAGTTTTTCCCAGCCTGACATGTGGTGCATAGACCCTTCCAGAGGGAGGGCTGGGGTTGCAGCTGATGTGCCTCAACCTCACTGCTTCTGGGTAAGCAGAGGGTGTTGATAGACAGTGGTGCTGGGAGGCTTTGTACATTCAACAGTGCCCAACAACAAAATAAAAGCAGAGCAGTGCAGAGAGTATCAGCTGTATCCATTTTTTTTTGTATATATATATATACACACACACTTATATGCAGGGTTTCACTTTATCTATATTTTGATATTTAATGTGAAGCCACAAAAATAAAACATCTTCATGGGTCACTTTCTGCGGGCAGCTTCTCTATAAATAAAAAAGTTCTAATTCTTTACAATCAAATGGAGAAATCGCCACCAGTGTTAAAAACAGATCAAGATTTTCCCTAAATTCTTGGTCATCATCTAGCAGATGCAATTAAAAAGCATGCTCACAGGGATCAGAAATGTGCATCTGTCTGCTCACAGACATTCATACCTTTTCCCTTGCAACTCCCTTTCTGAGCACTCCAAACAATCACACACAAATCAATGGCCAATTTATGACCTATTTCTGGGATCAGACTTTTCATAATTCAGAAAGGGAAGCATGCACACAAGACAGCAAGTGTGCATGTCCAAAGAGAATAATGCACAGACTTGCAGAACCAGAGGGAGAACATGGCTGTAACCTACAACCAATGGCTTCCAAATTTGTCCATCCAACTTCTTGACATCCTTCTGCTTACCTCCGTGAGATGTTGATTCACAGGAACAGGAGCTGGTTTACAGGAGAAGCAGCACAGCTGTAAAGACCCAGGATTCCCCCTGGATGGTATGTCCACAGCTGCTGAGAGGTAGAACATCTGAGCCCTAAAAACAATTCCAGTGTGGTTTGCAGAGATGTCCTCTTGTGTGCCACAACAGAACTGAGCCCCCACTCCCAAAATGCCCTCGGGTTCATCGCCGTGACTTGAGTCTCTGTAACAGAGCACCATTCCCTTCAGTTCGCTGCACATTGCACAGCACAAGACCCCTTTTGGGCTTACCAAAGGCCATTGTTGGCAAAACTTAGTCTGGTCAAATTAAGATCTCTTTCTTTGCTCATTTTTCAGGCATGGTTTGAGCTTTCCATCCCATTTTCCAGGTATGCTCCTCTCCAGCTTGTTGAGCTTTGCACCTACTAGGACAAAACTTCTGAAATGCTTCCCTGCATGTCTTTCCACCGGTCTTAAATGTGAATTTATTATATAACCCAGCTGTGTGCTGAGGGACCCTTTACATTATTTAAAGGCTGTCAGTCAGGTGTGAACCTTTCCATTGATTTGCCATTCACTTCTCATCCTCTCTTGGACCCATTATGCAGCTGCAACCCGCTACTGGTATTGAAGAATAACAATTCCATTTGTTTGAATCTGACTTAGCACTGCTCACTTTTGCAGCCCATATAATTCCCCTTACGGCAGTTTGTGTGACATTAATGACAAAATAAGTCAGCATGGTTTTCACCCAAATGTAGCCCTGTCAGAGACTAATACACAATCTTTGCTAGCTTATTTAACGAAACAAGACACTGAGTTGTACTTTTAAAGGTTGAAACTCTAATTTTAATGGAATTTGGTGGCAAAACTCCCCTGAGAGCCAATGGTAACTAAGAGGTACAATCTCCCGCTCCTGTTCCTGCCACCCTGCCTTCTCATTTAGCCCTTGCATTTATGCTCGGCACCCACCCAGCAGGTCTGTGCCTTCTTACCCTGCACATCTTACAAAATAGGCTGGCTTTTTATGAAGCTGCACTTAGCTTGAAGGGACCATGAGCTGAAGCTGAACAGCACCGGGGATGTCTGCACAGGGTAATTATGAGAAAAGAGAACGCTTACTTCACTAATGAGACCTGGCAGCAAGACTTTGTGAATGAAACCACTCCTGTTCTGGCTCTCAGAGCGGTGGGTTCAGTAATGAATCCAGCCAGTCCAAGTATTTGAAGGAGGCTGCTTGGCTACAGAAGCACTTTAACAAGATCACTATTATTAAAAAAAAAAACCAAAAGACAGAGAGGGGAAAAAAAAGCAGCACTTATTTTTTGGACATTCACAACAAAATTTCTAGGAACTTCCCTGAGACCAGGATATGACTCCCCAGTCCCTCTACTGGGTATTTCTTCATTTCACATATACTCATTCCTACTTGCCCTGTGCCCATTAATGCTGTTCCTGAGCTGCCATGCTAAAATTGGTGCCAATAGCTGTGTAATTTCTGCATAAAGGAACACTCCAACCAAGACAAACCTTGCAGCTTGTAGCGCTGCTTTCCGTTAGAAGTGTTACCAGCTCCAAAATGATCTCAAGGTTGCATTTGGATCAAGACCCTTATTTCTTCCTGACTTTATGTTCACCTCCTCTTCTATTTTTTTCCAGGCACATCACTTAGTTTGTCTATAAGCAACACATTCAGAGATGGCAAATACATCATGCCAAATTATCCCCCCCTGGAGCAGGGTCAATTCGATATTTAGATTGGCTTTTCATTTACCCTGGGTCTGCGAAATGATTTTGCTTTCTTTGAGCTTCAATTTACCTAAACTATTGGTATCCGATTTTTGATTTCACAGAACTGAACTGTCTAGACTGCTATCCAGGGTGTTTTTCCTCATGTCCACGGAGTCTGTTTTTCTTGTTGTGCAATTGCAATTGCTGTTTGGAAAGATCATCGTGTGCATTAAGTAGCTGATGAAATAAAGCCTAATGAATTCTCATGGAGAGAGAAATCATTACAGCTTGTGATTTCAAAATCATGAATGGCCCATTTCCTTCAAAATAAGGTAATAATGAATAGATGACATTTAAAAGTAAAATTGCTAATGGTTTCCTTGGAGCTGGAAATTGTGTGTCAGGAGAGGCATGCATCTGCCCCTCAAAACAACTGTGATTAAAAGGGAGTCAGAGACGTTTGTTTGGGTTTTTCTTCCCCAATCCTGGCCAAGACACACCAACCTGAAAGTTTCTCACAGCTCAGGTCTTTGGCAGCTCACACTTTCCTTGGGAATCCCCTCACAGCCCCATTCCAACCATGCTTTAGCCTCCTTCTTGTTCTCCCCACACAAGCCCTAACTCTGAAAATCACCATAACTCAACCATAACCATACAGTAACTCCTGTATCATCTTGCAAAGAGACATGTCCAGAAAACACTGTCTCCTTTACAGAAATTGCCTGTTTTAAAGTCCTGATTAGCTAAACAATGGGGTTAGTTGAGAGGCTATTGATTTATTAAGCCTAAACCTAGAGTTTAACATTAAAAGTCTTACTTTTGAATGACATTAAGGTTACATGCTCAGTGTAGATATTAGCCACAACAGTCACACCAGCACATCAGACATGGCTGGCCCGCCATGCTCCCTCTCTGGTAATCATTACACTACATGTTTAAGCTCAGAGGAAGTGCCCTTAAATTTCAGGGCTGGAGTCTCCATGTGCCTTTCCTACAGGGCAAATATATCAGCCCAATATATCATCTGGAGAAAGAGGCACAACTTAAACTGACACCATGGGGACATTAGCACTGGTCTCATGTCATGTATGGAAACAAAAAACAAAGTAGCCTCTTTGTATAAATGAGCCGAGAAAGATATTGCAGCCAGGCAGAGAACAACTGATAGCACAGTGGAGTTTTTGCAGAGGGCTGTATTTCTGCCTATACGTTTGCAGTCTGGCTTGCAGTCCCATCGTTAGTTTAACTGCCCATTTAGTTTGAATTGCATGCAATACTTACGGAAGCATACATGGGAATGACACGAATACAAATTAATTACTTAGGTCTGAAGTTACCACAATGGCACCAGGAAATGAATTTCAAAGGGCTTTAAAAGAGAAGGGGAAAAAAAAAAGTATCACTGTTGCCTTTTATTTGAGTTCCTGATATTTCCAGCTTCTAAAAACATTACTTTACTTAACTTTCTGCACTAAACTTTTTAATGATAGGAATAAAAATCTTTTCATTACAAACAAAGAAAGCATACATCCTGGCATGGCAGCCCTGCTATTATATTTTGAGGCACCTCGGTGCAGAGCTATTCCAGATTAGAGAAAATTTTCATTTGAACCAGAGACTGGATTTTACTTTTCATTTCTGTACACCACAGCAGAGAGCAGCAGCCAGCCAGGATCCTTCAGAAGCAATGCTGTGCTGTTAAGTGGATTGACTGCATTCAGCAATGCAGCAATTCCCAGTCACCCTATAAATTACAGCCTAGAAAACACTGACCAATTTATCACAAACTGCAGGAGCTGGTGACTTCTACTGGCACCTCAGTCCTCCTGATGAAAGGGCCATGACAAAGAGGGAGGGAATGGTGGAGCCCACCACAAGCACCAGCTCCCTGGAGCAGTAACTGTTTTGCTCCTCTGAAGCAATTGCTGTGGGACTTTGAAGGCTGAAAATCTGATGTGCTTTAACCCTGACAATGAGAAGCATTTTGTTGCTTTCCTCCCATCTCTTCTGCTCAGCTGGGGCCTCAGCACCCCACATTTTCCTCTTCATGCCTTGCTTTCCTTTCCCTGTCAGCTATGGAGCTGGGGAGGAGTGGTGGGGAGTCTTTTCAAGCCCTTATGCCAGCTTGATCACAAAGGTCAAACTGAGTCAGCAATCTTGTGTAAAGGTTTGGCTCCTTTGAGAAGATACTCTTAAAACTAGCATCCCTGACCACAGCCAAGCAATTAAATGCCCACAACCCAACTCCCCACTCCTGTCCCACAGTGCTGCAGGCTTTAGTGGCAAGCAGGGCACAGCCACCTCATTCACCAGCATATTCAGAAGCCACGCTGCCAAGCCCACACACAGCCTCCTCCCACACCTCTGAGATGCTCTGGATGGTTTTGTCAGCAAAGCAGAATACTAGCATGAATAACACACTGATGCTGAAGGACAGCAAAGAGCAATCAGCACAGCCAGCCCTGCTCTAAGTGCAACCAGAATATTTATAACCTGAGTGTTTTGCCAAGGGAGCTGCAGCCTAATTTAGGCTCCTGTTTCCTGCTTAGTTTTCTCTCCCCAAATACATGATAGCTTTCTATCATTAATCTCCAGAGTCTCATGCGTCTCGTGTCCTGAACTTGTATTTCTCTTTCCAATAGATACAACCTCTCCTCCAACTGCACAGAGCAGCTGACCCAGTCACCTTTGCTAGCAACACTCACAGCTTCACAGGATCAGGCCCATTACACTGAATAAATCACTCCCAGCTGTCTGTGCACATACTTGAACAAGATTAGTAAAAGGGGTTTCACACAATAGGCTGCCCAGCCCCAGCTGTATCCTCCCATTTTGGTTTAAGAGTGGCTTCTTTCAGATTTATTCCTACTCTTACAGTCATTTTCGCTACACCAGAAGTCAGTCCTGCTCAGCACAAGCAATTGTGCTGCTCCTTTTATCCTCTCTGAGCTCAACCAGTGCGGTAGCTGTGCACTGACGCAGATACCCAATGCAAGGGGGATTTTCGGAAATTAACTGGCAGCAGTGAGGTTACTGATAAGGATTTTCAGCAAGGTCACAAACAGATTTGAAGCGATGTGAAAGTCCTGGCAGGAGCATGCACAGGCATGAGAAGTTGCACAGCTCCTACCGTGCTCATTCAACTCAGTATGACTGCCTGAGTGACCACAAGGCAGGGGAGGGAAGGAGTACACAGCCATGATGACCCACTCCTGCTTATGGCATCCTTGCTTAGTCTGTGGGAAGGATGCCCCCAGAATGGCTTGCACCCCTCTGATACAGCTTCTGACCCTGTGACTACATTAGCTCTGTGCATTTGGAGACTTGTTTCCCCTTTGGAGGGTCTTTTCATGCACTGTCTTTATTACAGCCTCAAGAAACACCATGTCTGCCTGACCCAAAAGATGAGATTGTTGGGCTTGTCTCCCCTTGGTAAACATCCTCCTTACCTTCAATTAGTGATGCAGATCATATGGAGAAACAGTGGATTAAGGACTTCACCAGTGCAAACATGGAATTGCTATTAGTGCTAATGGGAAATGTATCTATTTCAAAGATGCTCTTTTAGACAGATTTTGTGCATTAAATAGAGGTAGGTAAAATGTTGCATGACAACATTTTATTAATGAAAAAATGTAGAGCTGATTGACTGAAACCACTGACCATCACTGACATTGGAATAGAAAAAATGATCAAAAATGCTTTCAATTTGTATTTCAAATTACAACTCAAGCGTAAGTAAAAGGCACTGAAAAGCCCTCAACACTCTGAACAACAACAACAAAAAAATGATCAAAACTAAAAGGAAAGGATTTTTACTTTTGCTAGCTAACAAATAATTCAATTACTCACCCAGCACTAACATGAGGGCAGAGAACAGGAGAGTTCCCTGCCGTCGTTGCAGAGGAGATTTAGGTGGGTAATTCCATTAGCACTGTGGAAGTCCCTTCACATAAATCTTTGTGGCATTAATGAGGAAATGAGGCATCAATAATACAAGAAGTTTGGGAATGGTTCCTTGGTTCCACTTCTGGATCTCAAGAAAGGACATTTCAGGTTTCCCATCTCTGCCAGAGCACGGCTCGTGCATCACTAAATCTTCACAGAGGCTGAGGGCTTGGACTCCACTGCAGTGTTTTATAGGTCTCACAGTGGCCCTGGAAGCAGGGAAATGTAAATCATTGTAAGTAACAAGAAACACAAGTGCTATTTCCTTAGTATTCACAAATTTGGATGCCCTTAAAAGCTGTGCGTTAAATTACACGGTAAAGGAAGAGAAAGAGTTAACCTTTCAGGAGGAGAGAGGATTTGCTCAGTGCAGCAAAAGAGCAAAGCACTTGACTCTGTAACATCCTCACCAAGTAATTGTGTGAAGGCTCTCGGTGTCGCAGCTATTGTTTCATCTCCTTATCGGCACTGCACACTGCCGCGGGCTCTGAAACTCTTTCCCCCCTGCCCCCGAGAGGGCTCCCCCCGGGATGTTCACACACACACACACATACATACGCGAAGAGGCCCATTAAGATGAAAGCGCTCCCAGTTTCTGCCCATCTTCCTGCACACTGCCTCTGCAGACTCGAACAACGAGGAGCAAAGGAACAGGATTTGCTTTTAAGTTGGAAAAGTAGCACTGCTGCTAGGGAAAAAAAGAAAAAAAAAAGAAAAAAAAAAGAAAAAAAAAAGAAAGAACCTGGCTGCTATTCCAGTGGTGGTTCTCCGCAGGAAAGCTCAGTCTAGCAGGCCTAAACATATAGGGCCTGCTGGATAAATCTGTTTTCTAGCAGCGGCTGCTACATAATCACAGCAGGCTTGTTTACAATTGAAAATACAAGTTATTCCAAATACTGGTCTTACTTAAAAAATCTTCTCTCTCCAGTACCCAAAAGGGGGAAAATAGCAACTACCTGGGGGACAGACACACACCTCTCTGAAGTGTCTGTATGACAAGGCTGCAAAGACCACCCATGGTAAGATGGCAGCTAAGCAGACAGCACCTAGAGGGAAGGGCAGGGACCTGCCTGAGCACCTTCTCAGCCAGGGCTAAAGACAGAAGGTATAAGAGCTCTTGGTTTTACAATGTACTCTCTTGCAAAATAGCAAAACCGTGTGTCTACTTTGTAATTAATTTCTGATTCTGGATGGCTCTTCCTTTTGGCCTACCAATGCTTCCAACTTCTGACTGTCACATCCCAAACTGGTAGGGGGCAACTTCTCCCGTGTTGTATGGGAGTCTGTGCTCACTGAGCTACCCCAAGCAACCGGGAGAAAAGCCGATACAATGTACTCCTTTTCTACTCATCTGAGTTTGGAAGAATGGAGACACAGAATATTTTGTTTTGATTTGGAGGTTGTTTTTTGCCTTCCCAGTGATACTACTTCTTGGAAAGAAAAGCTTTGCAGTAGCACTAACCTTTGCAAGAGTCCCAGAAGATGCAACTGAAGCTTTCACAGTCCATTCTCCCACCTCCCAGACAGGCCCTTGCACACAGGGAGATTAACAGCAGTCTTCATGTGGCAATTATATGGCCTTTCCTTCACACAGACACGATGCAAATTCGCACCACGTGGCTGCATCTGTTCTGGCCCCAGCTTGGTTAGAGACTTGGCTGAGTCTGGTTTCAGCAGTGCTGTGCTTCTCAGTAAATATCTAGGGCTCAGCTAAAGCAGCAGCAGTTGCAACAGCTTACACCACCTGAGAACCAGCTCGCCCAATGTATTTGTCCCAACCGGGCTTTACAAAGCATTTTGCAACTGTGTTGGCAGCTCAGGAATTTAATTGCAATCTCATGATATTGGGTGGTGGTTTTAATGAAAACTCCAGCTTCTGGAGAACACAGGAATCTTGGGTTTCATTTGAAAACAATTAAGTCTTCTATTTGCAGAACCAACCTGAGAACACCCAGCAAAGAAAGTCCTAAAGGATGGTAAACTGAAGGTAAATAAGAAGGCCCTCTTCCTTCCCTACACAATTTTTATTTAGAGAAATGCTCTCAGGATTTTCAAACAAATGACATGGGAGGCCCAACTCATATATACAAAGCTTCATTTTAGAAATGTTACTATTAACATAATAGAATAGGCTGGCAGGAAGAGGAGATAACAATTGCTTTAGGCATTGCTAATGACTTATTTTTATCCTAATAATAATCATAGACTCACAGAATGGTTAGAGTTGGAAGGCACCTTAGTGATCATCTAGTTCCAAACTCAGGGTCAGGGACACCTTCCACTAGGCCAGATTGCTCAAAGCCCCATCCAGCCTGGCCTTAAACACGTCCAGCGATGGAGCATCCACAACTTCCCTGGGCGACCTGTTCCAGTGTCTCACAGTAAAGAATTTCTTTCTAGTATCTAATCTAAATCTCCCCTCTTCTAAGATTAAAGCATTTTCACTGTAGCTGGGAAAAGGTAAAACACATACATTGATAGCCGCAATTAAAAGTAGCTTGACACAAGGCAGTTAAACAGCCAGACAGAATTACCAGTTGCATCCCTTTAACATTATATATCACCAGGGTGTGAATTCAGCAGTGTTCGGGGATTAGATGGCAGCTTTGGAGTGTCTGGAATAGAAGAAAAACACAGCTGAAGTTTAAAAGAAAACTAGAGCATGGTGAGTTATGTCAAATTTAGCTTTGAAAATTGGTATAACACCCTTTCCTAAATCTTGGAGTGTAGGAGCTGGTAAGGAAGAAAGCCTTCAGTATTTATGATTAAATGGGAAGTGGTATGTCTGTTTTCACAAATCCAGCTGGCTTGCAGAGGAAGGGAGTAAGGATGGCCAGAGTCTTGTATTCTAACTGTAAATGGTGATTCTTTCTTCCAACTATTTTCTGGTTATTAAATTCAACTTGAAAAAGCAGTTTTCCTTATGTTTACACACCCACACAGTTAATTGGAAGTAAAAGTATGTCTGTTTATGGCCAGAAGTGCTACCCCTGTTTGGGAGAAACAGGTTATTGTGCAAAATTCATGTAATTGCTTTCCATAGCCCAAAGCAAATCAGGAATAATTTCTTACAGCAGTGGCGCAGATTTATACTGAAGTGTCCCTTGAAATTTCTCATTCAAAGGCTGATGGCTGTAATGGCTGCCTTCAAATTACTATCAGTAAAAGTCTATGCAAAAAAGAAATTCAGTGTGCAATTTGGCAAACAGCTGTACATTCACAGCCTTTAGCGACTAATCTAATCTGGGCTGTGATTTCTCTTTGTGTAGATTTGCAATGTATACAGGCTTGAGTTTAATAAGGCCATTTAGCACAAGTAGATTTACTCTGGCCCATAAGTGCCTGCAGAATAAGATCCTGCTTATAGTCAGCTGGCACTGTGCTAGCCCCATCCCTGGCCAGTGTCATACCAGCAAAAATACTGCTTGCATTTTTCCCCAATTCCAGCAGGTTCCCATACTGACCCCCATGGTAAAGGCATCCCATGAACCTGAAACCAACAACCCTAGTGCAGTCCCATGCAGAAACACAAACCTGAAGTCTTAGCTAAGCCTGATCTGTGCCTGGATGGCTGCACTAAGCCAAAACAGGGACCTGCTCCCAAAGCCTGGGAGAGTTTCCCTCTCCCAGAGAAACTAAGATTTGCACTGATCCCTTCCCCACCAATCCAGAGCCAATGGGATGGTGGTGCAGGAGTAAGTGAATTACCTCACTATTTCATTCTTCCTTCACTTGCAGAAGAGCCTTCCGGATTCAGTGAGGGACTGCCTCTGATTAAATTGAAACAAATGTGCATGTTTACGAGACGTTTTGACCAACAAATCATTTTCCCTGTCAGAGCAAGACACCACAATGATGATAACTTAGATTTTTGGAGTCAAATGGCTTTGGAAAGCTTTCTGCAATTACACTCTGTGAATGTCTAGCTAAGTGCAGGCAAAAACTGATGGCAGTACTTTCTGCTTCTCTTTTTCCCACCAGAGAGCTCTATGTAACATTGGCTGGCAGGTCTGGCCTGAAAAAGGATGAAAGAAGACACTGCATATTATTCTGATTTGCACTACATTGAATTTATCTTTGCTTTTTCCATTAAAAACAGATACCTCCATGAGTTAAGCACTGAATTAGTTTCCTTCTGAAAAAAGGGATCTCCCAGAAATATTGAGGTGTCTAAATAGCTAAAATATCTTCCCAGAGTAAGTAATAACACTACCATTGAAAGAAAATTCAGAACAACATCGTAAAAAACCCCAAAACTGTTTTAGAACCACAACCTATTAAAGTGAATGTGTGAATACAAATACTGAATTTGAGTATGTTTCTCAACTTCTTGTTTCTGGGACAGGAGCCCCAAATTTCTCTGGTGCCCTTGAGGGAAACCTAGGGTTTGCCTTTGCTGTCTTGGTTAGCCTGCACTGTTCTTTGATCTGTAAGGTTTTGATTTACATTTTGAAGCCACACCTTGTGGACATAAAAGCTAGAACTGTCTGGTTTTGCTCTGTGAACCCTTTTGTCCATCTTCAAAATAGAGACAGTGTGGCAGTTATGCTTAGCACAAAGCAACAAAACATATAAGGAGAGCTCAGATACTGTTATGTCAAACTGCCATTCATCACCTAGTACCTTTGCCTTCCTATTTCTAGAAGTGTGACTGTAGAGCCCCCTCCCCTGGCTGCTTCTCTGTTTATTATTTAATTTCCAAGGGGATAGGAGGAAGAAACAATGAAGAAAGTAGAAAGGGAGAAGGAGCAGAGGCATAGCATGGATCACACCTGTGCTTTGGGATCCTGACCTGTTCTGCATGGAGGGAGGAGGAATGGGGAGAAATGGGAAGAAAACTTTAGAAATAGTATCAGGCAGAATAACTGACTAGAAAAAAAATATAGCAGCTGGATTTCTGTGTAAGAAAGGCATAAAAAAGCAGGCTGAAAACTAGCCCATAAAGAGCAGGTCCTGGAGGAATCTACTGGAAATGTGAGCAAAATAAATATTGGTAAGAAAACACTGCAAGCAAATCAACAGGGTAAACATAGGGAGTGCTACAGCGAAAGAACACAGATGATTCCCCATATTAAAAAAATGACAACGTTTTCCTGAAGTAGCTAAGATTGTTGAGAAAAGCAATTTCAGTTGAGAGCAATGCTCACTGAAACCCCTGGAAGCTTTTGTATCATCTTAAATAGACACTATACCAGATCCTTAGCCTTTGAGCAAATAATTGTGGCATGATCCAGGTGTGCAAACAGCCATGGGATGCTCTTATGCCATTTTTAGCAATACAAAAAATAATCCATGAAGGGGAATTTAAGATGCATCATTCACATCTAGTAATCACCATGTTTACTCACACAAAGAAATCTGGCCCAAATCTACACTGTAGTCAGGAAATTAAGAGTTGTAATCAACACCTATAGAAACAATGAGACTTGTTGCAGGAATGGAAAACCTTAGAGAAATCCAGGTATCTGGATCTCTGGCACTGTAGTGATGGGGGGAGGCATTTTGCTTTTGTTACATCTCCAGTACACACCTGTACAAAACAGGCAACTGATAGATGAGCTACTTGGCAACTGCTGACAGGAGGGTCAGGAACAACTGATAAAATTTTAAAGACTTTGGGCAGATGAAGGACCATCACACTGCTGTATTGTTGAAAGCTGGAAACATGCAGGAAATACTTTTACTAGTCAGTGGCCACCAGTTAGTGAAACATTCCTGTTTGGGGATAAACATTTGGTTTAATTGTGTACAAGAAAAATCTTTCAGGTGAGTAACCTTCCTCTGGTACCTTCTATCTAAGGTGATTAGCAGTTTTTTCTCACCCCATTGTAGCACCTATCCTTATCTGTAGAAAGAAAGGCTGTGAGAGAAAGGGACTGGCTAAACAAAAAGAATGTGCAAAGGGAAAAACTGGATTGTTCCTATTGCAAACTAGAGAGGATGAAAAGATTTTCTACATCTTCCTTTGGGGAATTCACCACTGTGCCCTGGCTCCCATTTTGCCACTTTGTCAGAGCCTAGTGGGCCCAAAGCAGCCAGGAGAAATAGAGTCACCTATGACAAAAAATGCAGTGATACAGCAAGGAAAACCTGCAACTGCTTCCAGAGCCGGAGAGATTGATAGACTCTTCCATGGTCTGTGGGACCTTAGCCTTCACTAAGGCCAAGCCAAATTACCTTACAAATAATTTAGCTACAACCCACAGCTACTTGATTCTGAACTGATAGATCATGCAGCCATTAATCAGCTCCAGGTCTGGCCTCTGATTTTGACATTCAGAAGGTAAATTTACTCCATGCTGGTTTTCTTATTGAGTTTCTCGGATACATTCATACTGAAAAAAACCCAACTCATACCCTACTAAGCACTGATGGTTCCTCATGTTTCATGAAAGATTGAATGCACCTTTTAATAATTTTGTTTGTAATGCACCAATTTAATTTTGCCTACTCCCAAGGAAGCAGACTTCCATTTGATGGGCTAGAAGACATGAGCGATTATTCATCACTGTACGTCTGGGTCTGTAGTTAGTTTCAGAGCCATAAATTTGAAAGACAGCAGAGTAACTGATCTTCAGTTAATTTCCTGGAAAGTCTGAAAACTTTGTTCTGGGTGATTGCTGACAAAGATATAATAATAATAATAAAATAACCCAAGACAGCCAAACCCAATTTAATAGTTTCCATAAAGATAATTTTTATCAGAGATCTGCAGGAGTTGTTTCACTGATACAATATCAGTCCCTCAACATAACTGTGATAGTGAAAATTCGCTTTTATACCCTGATGAAATTTTTTAGCTAGGACTCCTATAGCTATGTTTAGCTCTCAGATGCATGTCTTTAAAAAGAACTACCTGTATATCCAAGGGCTAAATTTCACCCAGTGAGGCTGTTCAACAAGGTTTAATTTTGACAAATGATCAAAGGTCATGGCCTTATCACTCAGTGTCTGCTTCAGCTCCTGAGGGATGGTGGGTATTCTCTTGAGATAAAGCTCAGACTTTGCATTATAAAGCAAGCTGTAGAACCACCCTTCCTTCATTTGTCTTAATTATAAATATATCTTCTAGCTCATGAAAAAAAGAAAACTCCATTTCATAAGTGATTAATGAACCTGCAGGTTCTCCTGCAGATAGAACCAATAGCCTTCCAGTGCTCTTTCTGCCCAAAGTCCTCCTTCAAGTACCGCTTACTTACACAATATCTGCATTAGCTGGCAATGAGATACAGATTTTGATGTTTTGATCACTTTACCATCTAAACAACACCAAAACCTTGAATTAGGGTGCAGATCATCAGGTTTGAGGCTTGCAGCACTGGTCTAAAAGGGTGTGATTTGAGGCAGCTGTTGAGAAAACCTTTGTTGCAGATGCCCAAAATACATGAGTATGATGGATCAGCTGTGGTCTGTGTTCATTGAACTGCTATCCTGCTCAGCCAGAAAAGGAAGAGGGCACAGTAAAAGATAAAGTTTGCAGGCAATTCTTTTCCTATTGAACAATGATTCAGGAAATAAGAATTAATTACAGCCCCAAAAAAGCTCTATTAACCGCCTACCTCTCTTTATTTAGTACTATTTTGCATAAACACATTAAGCTGTCAGGTGAATCACATGCCATATCCTGGTTTGCCATATCTGACTCCATTCTTCAAATAGGAAAATACACTCTACAAAAAGCACTCATTTGCAAATGTGTTAGGCTAGTGCATACAGTGAACTCAGCATGCAGAAAGGTTTTTCTAACTATTTTATTAAAAAAGCTCGACAGTACTATCCTGCATAGTAGTGCATGAGTTTCCAACAAACTAGGCAGCATGTGGCAGGGCATCCTTCACTGCTACGTCAGTGAAGGTCTTTAGTTTTACTTGCTGCCCCTTGTATTACCAGGTATTGTGATTTTTACATTAAACCTAAAGTATCTGACACAGATAAAGAAAGAGGGGATAGGTATTTTCTGAACTTTCTGCAGGGCATAATGAAAAAATATTTTACAGGTATTTAATGTAATGAAGTGTTTTATATGAGAAACTCAAAAATAGTATTTCAATTTTTCATTTCTTAACAAACATTTCTTGTTCTGTTTGACTTCAAGAAGTCAAAGTGCAAGTGAGACCTTTGTGTTAATCCCAGGTGTTTCTTCTTCCTGGGAAATTTTCATAATAATAACTGAAACATTATCCTTTGGTTCTTGCCCTACCACAATTAGTCTTTTCCTTATTAGATCCAGCTCTAGCCTCATGAGATCCTTAACATCTTCTAAAAATAGATCTCACCCAACTCATTGGAGGGAAAACTTCAGGCTTTTAAGGCTAAAAACAGAAGATAAAGAACAACAATAAAAACAGGAGTGATCAGCTATGCTGATTTTTTTTTTTTTTTTAAATGAAACCCTGGCCATTCCTGGGGAAAACCCAAGGATGCAGTGCTATACTTGCATTTGCTTGTTTTATGGCTGGGAACGAATCTTGTATCACTTGAGCGCTCAGCAGCTCCAATAGCCACAGCCCTAGTACCACTCTGCTGAGGAGCTCTACAGCTGTGTGTGTATATGGTATATCCATATCTATCTGTATGTGTTGGTATATATCTCCAAGTTTGTACTACCTGTGTGCAAGGCAGAAGTAGATTTTCAGGACCTTGTGAGGGACATGTTTCCAGAGGACATTCACTCCTGTTGGAGAAACTCCATTAAAAATATTTTGGTTTTTTTGGCACTCAGCAACACTTTCTGGGATGTTTATGGCCGGACTGTCAAAGCTGTTTAGCACCCGAAATAGTCAGTTTGCCGAAAAGCCCCATGCTAATTTTAGCAGCTAAATGAGAGCTGACCTCAATCATGCAAGTGTGCTCTTTGGAAAAGTCTGGCCACAAAGCTTGCATCTAAACTGACTGCTCCTCCGGCAAGCGGTAAATATCTTCTGACGTTGTCCTCCTACTTTTGTGCCCTAACATATGCAGTCTGCTTATTTATAGAACATGTGAGCTTCATATACACTGGGTTAAATCCCTCAGGATAAAGTCTCACTTGGTTTTGCACTGTGCGGCCAACAGTTTCTCATGGCTTCCAAGAGAAGCTCACACATGAGAGGGCAACAGGATTCAGCTAAACTCAAATTCAAAAAGTCTTCTGGGAAAAGTAACAGCTAACAGGAATAAGAATAGAAAGGAAGGAGTTGATTAGCAGACTTTTCAAGCTCTACGCCCAGTCCTGAGGAAGGGGAGTAGAAGGAAGATACCAAGGCATTGGCAGCAGAAGCCATCCTTCAGCCATGCGCAAGAATTGTATAGTTTAGAAAGATGTGCAGTGGGTTCCTGCCTTGCTCAAGGGCCAGAAGATGCGCTGGAGTAACTGTGCCCAAGGACTGAACAACATTTAATGTTGGAAACGGAGCTCTTAAGTCCTACCCTTTTTCAGTCTGATGTACTGCTAGTACTGCTAATGCTCAAACAGTAAAAAAAAAACAAACCCACAACAAAAAACAGCCACACCACAAATCAATTTTGCCCAGTGTGGTTAATAGAGCTAAGCAGTAAATCAGCATAAACCTAAGTTATTGCTATTACATTTAGATATTAGTAAACAAAATAAAGTTTTAAGGTTTCTTCTTCTACAGACACTTGCATTTTTTTTTTTACTCTATGTGAAATAGCATAAATTCCCTTCTAAGGCCACAGTGCTTTCTGATGGGCACTGAGCTCTCAGGCAGTTCAATCATCACACAAATAAACCTTAATTGGCATTCCCAAATGCTTTGAAATCATATTGCCGGCTGCCGGCACTCCAAAAGGTATGCCTCTGGAGACATAAAAAGAAATGAAATGAAATAAAAATCAAAGATCATGTGCAATTAGATGCAACAAAATCATACTCAACTGGTCTGTGTCAGGGATAAAAATAGCATCAGCCAAAATGGCAAATGCCTTTTGGTTTGTCAGGAATTGAATGCGTAGCATCAAGCGAGTGATTATTACACACTCCGATCAGCGAAGCAGACAATCATTTGCCTTGTTATCTTGCTGCCTGCCCATGTGAACGACATCAAATAGCTATTAAAAGACACCCCTCTTCCCCCCAAAGGAAACACCAGTGGTGGTTATCAGAATACCTCCTCGTTAACAAGCTAACCTTGGAGACTGGTGAGAAGACAAGGAAGTATTTACCAGCCACAAGTATCAATAATTATGGAGAAGAAAATCATAGCTCATTGTCTATATTAGTGGGTAGAGAAATAAAGAATGCAGGCTCTCTGCCTATGGTGAGCAGCCCTTCCATGGCATCTCCCAGCCGTGGGCAACAGCTGCCAAAAAGGCAATTATGCATTGAGCTGCTCCCCTGGGGCTGTTCAATATGGAAATGTCATATGTTTGGGAATTACCCCAAAGCCTTTCTGCTTGTAATAGGAGGCTCTGTGGCACACAACCCTCAGGGACCCCAAAACACCCTGGTAAAAAGTGCCCTGAAAGGCCACATGCATGGATGGGCTTTGTTATCGTATGTCAGGTATGAAGCACTGGGACACAACGAGTTTGATTCCCTGGAGCTGTAAGGTTTCCCCAAGGCCCTTCAAACATGTAGGGACAGGGACTCAGTTTTAAGCAGAATATTCTATAGTTACTTGATTCCCCATCCCTGATATTTCTCCCTCTTGTGTCACCCAAGAGGACTTAAATACCCAATATAGCCACCCAACCTTGTTATGGATGTAAATCCTGATCACATTTATAGCCAAACTCTGTTTTGTCTCCAGCTTCATTGCAAGAAAGGAGGAAAGGTATACCTGAGCCTGCATCAGGCTCCCCGGAGGTTACTATCCTACCCAGGCACAGCCTTCACATCAAACTACCAGTTATCTTTTAAATTAATTGTAGGTATCGTAGTGGTTGACAGGACAGCCTTACTACCAAGGGATAATTTAATATGACTAAACCGTAATCAAATCATTAATAGCCTCAGAATGCAATCTGTGCAGAAGAATTAGGATTTATAAAAGGGAAAGGACAACCAAGGCTAACATGAATGTTAGTTGTAATATTACAGCTAGTTGTAATAGTGTAATTAGTTGTGATATCCAGAATTAAAAATTACACTGCTTTGAGTTCCAGGACGTGTGCCAAAAAGGAGCCGTTAGTCACAGAAATGAGGAACAGTTACACAGTCCATTATCTCATAAACTGCAAGGCCCAGAAACGAATCCTACATGTCACAGGAAAATTGAGACTCAGCATTTTGCCCCTATACATAGCTTTCAATTCTAGCCCTTAAACCAAATCCTTTCTGATTATCACTATGCTGTACTTTTCCATTTCCACTCTGAACAGAGTTTGGAGATGGCTATCCTCAGAAGGCCTCCTGGCTCCTCATAATGCCCTGGCTGAGCTTTCTTTGGACGTGGTCCCAAGTCATCCCTCCTGGCTAGGATGTGGCAGAGGAAGCTCAGCTCCGGCATCCCAACCTGTTCCCTTCTTCCATCCTTGCCGAAGTCATGTGGAAAAAAAAAAAAAAACCACAACAAAACAGCCCAAACCAAAACACATCAACACCCCAGCCTTTTTTTTGTTTTGGTTTGTTTGTTTGTTTGTTTGTTTGTTTGTTTGTTTGTTTTTTTAATCTCCCTGCAGGGCTAGGATGCAGGGTGATGGTTTGGCTTGCTTCCATCAACAGGTGGTGCTTCCTTGAGAGGTCAGACAGCCCTTGCTGCTCCTTGGATCCATGTTCAGGGCCAGTTTAATCTAGTAACACACATCTAAACCCAAAGTGCAGAAAGCATCAATAAAGCTGGTATTTGATATCATAATGTGTAATCAAGAAGCTATACAAAAGCAAAAAGTGATGTGACTGAGAATCCCTACTTTTTAAAAAAATTATGATGGCAGCCAGTTTTTTACTATTTCATTGTTAGTCACTCATACAACACATGCAGAAGCAATTGCTTGAGCTAGTAGGCAGTTTTTGAAAAATTACTTTGAATGACCTCTATATTAAAAAAAAATAATTTAAACCCCATTCCCTGCTCTTAAGCAGCGATGAAGAAAGTAAATGCTTTCTCAGGTTGTGCTTATCCTTTTCTCCGTCATTTCCTCCTATGTACTTTCTTTTCTTTCTCTTCTCTCAGTGCCAAAAAGAAAAAAAATATTCTTGTAAAGGAGGAAAACCAGGAAAGAAAAGATAACTCTGTCTAGGGAAAACAGACAGGAAGAAGAGAATAGAAGTAAAGTTGTGATTTTTTTTTTTAAGGGAAATCACCTGGGGCTGAAATAACTGAATTTTTTTCTCTTCTCAGACACACGCATCCACCCCACCCCCTATTCTTCCTGGCCCTGGCTGACTTGCACCTTCTGGCAGGCACGTAAGTGCCTGTTTTGCTGCTGAGAGCTGTTGCTCCACAGGATGGACTCACCAGAAACAATGGTCCCAGGAGATGTTTTGTGTAGGGATAAAATGAGAACCGAACTGGGGCTCTGCTGCCCTTTCCCCTTGCACCGCTTCCCTCACGCACGCAATCATTTTGCCACAGCAGTGCTGCAGGCTTGATAATGCTATATTCTTGATGTTTTATATATTGAGAAAGACACTACTTAATACATCTGGGGAAGTACTTCCCCATATACGCACAGGAGCCATGGCGCAGAGGCAATTAAACACTCCAGGCTGCACATACTCACACAATTACCTTTTGTGACTGTCACTAAATAAATGCTGCACTGAGCCAATAAATCTTACAATGGCCTCATTTTTCTAGCAATGACGCCTCAGGCAAAGCCTGCGTAGCCCAGAGAGGAAAAAGGTTAACTTTTTTTTTAATTCCCTAATCCTGCTTATCTGCTTCTTCTCCCTAAACATCTGCCAGCTTCAGAGAGCTGTTATAAGTATCAGTTAGTCTTGCAGTGGTTCCTGGAGTCTATCAACAAACCGAGCAATTAGTATTGTCAGCAAATCGTTCATTAACTGGACTATTCAGTCACAACTAAGCTAAGACTAACTGTGTATTTAATTCCTATCTAACAAGATCAAATCAATAAAAAAAAAAAGAGAGACTATGGGTAAAAATCAAAGCTCAATAGGTAATAAATGAAAACCTTAATTAAAGTCTTATCTGAATGCTAACAAAACCCATCAAGTAAAGCAGAGGAGATTATTTCACATCAGGTCATTCTGATTATTGTCATACTGTCCCCCCAGTTCAGCCTTGGCACTACTTATGTACATGGCGAAAGGGTCAGAGTAAGTTTTTGGTGTCATAAGAAAGATTTTTTTCCTCCCCTCCTGGCAGAGACCCTGTGCAGGCAGTTCAATGACACTTTGAGGTTGAAGAGCAACCACACAATAGTGGCATGTTCCTGCATATTTTCCCCTCTGAATTTGGAGCTGCAGCTACTGACCTTACTGGAAAGGAGGTAATTTTACTGCCGGTTACCCTTGTTATCAGCGCAGAAGCCTCACAGCTATTAAAGGAGGAGCAGGAGCTGGTTCCCTCTTGTGTGTCATGCACAGAGGTAAATAAAGTCTATGCATCTCTGCCGTGCAAACCAGAGAGTAATTAGGGGGAACTGCTCAGGCAGTGAAGTTGATGAGCTGATATCTGTTCCTACCCTCAGAGGTTCAGGCCCTGTGTTGGACTCAATTCCTGCTACAGCTTTTAACATTGTTAGGCCAACAAGAACATGAGACAAAGAAAGGAAAAGCACTGTGGCTGCTTTTAAACTATGCCCAGGTGCACCATCTTCAACAATATCAGGACTAAAAGATATATCAAAAAGTTAATCTCTATTGAGGCCAAGAATGAAAAAAAGAAAGAAAAGAATAACCAGGCTGATACACCCAGTCTTGATGCAATCCATCAGGCTGGTTTTGTTGGGAGGAAAGTTCATGGGCTCAGTCTGCAAACACCACCAACTTCAGGTCCCACCAAGAAACTTGAAACACCAAAACTGTCTCCTCAAGACATGCCAGCCAGGCACCGCTGTCCTGCTTACAAGCACCAAGCTAACTTACCTGCAACAAAGAGGAAACCTTGGTGGTAGGTGTAGACAGGAAAATGACGAACTTTAGAAAGACTTCAATTCTCCTACCCGCCCCCTACTTCCTTGCCCTATGCCTTATTTATGCCATCATCTGCCAGTTGCTTCCGTCTGGTCATTCCTCTCACCGGAGGCCTCCTTTCCCCACCTAAATTCTCTTTTTTGCGTTACCTCCTTCCTACATCAGTCACCTAGAAAGTGCCTTGGTACAGTACTGAGTCTCCACAGAAGAGACTGTAACCCTCAGCGTCCTTAACAGAGACTTCATTCCTTGCAGATATAGGGAGCTGCCTTTTCTTGCCTCTTTCTCAGGGTTTTCCAGACTTTCTTACCTAGCCATGCCATGCTGTTTTGCTCACTGAGGTAACTCATGTCATGATACACAAGCAGTTATGAGTGTATCATCCCTGGTACTTTTACTATATGGCAGGCATTTCTTTATGTTCAAAGGCAGAGCTGTACTCTAACCACACACATGCATTGATGGGCCTGCACAATTATCGGCCACTCTGTGTTTTTCTGTAAGTGTAAATAGACATCAGTTTGGTTACAGCAACTGAGCTTCTTCAAAAAAACCCCAAGATAATTTAGTATAATAGCTTCTGTTTTAGAACAAAGCTTTAAAACTCACCAGCTTATTTGTGGAAAAGAAATAAGTCACCTCTAAGCGTTGTACAATGAGAGCTTTCACAATACTGAAAGTGTGTCTCAGCTCCACCTTTCCTACTCACGCCATTTTTATCCCAGGGCCCGGGAAGATGCACAGGAGCTGCTCTGAATGTGCCTGATTTTGAGGCCAGAACTGGATGGCATTAGCACAGGAGGTTAGAGCCTCTGAACCTTCACTACCAGCAATGGTGTGTGAGCCCAAGCACTGTGGGATGACTCAGAGGCAGTGTCTTGGTTTGGCTCCAAGCACTCACCTGTTTCTCAATGTCTCTGCTGCACTTGCAACCTCTCTTTTAAACCAAGTTGTACAGGACAGAGATGCTCCTGGAGGAACTGTAGATGGCATTATCTAGATTGAAAAGTGGCATATGGGTTGAATTGCCTAGATTGGAAAGTGGCATATGGGTTACCTGATGGACTGTCTTTGTCCTTACCTGATACTTTGCTTTTGGGGCTAATGATAAGACAAGCAATTATTTTTTCATGTATGTGCAGGAAATATCCCAGCTTTTATGAGTACACTCTGGTTTCTTCCCCCTAGATCCTGGATCTTAGAGTCATCACTGTCCCAACCTGCAGCCAAAGAGCACCCAGCCCTATATCCAGGTCTCCTTTCTTTAATACCAACTACTGTTGCACTGGGCTGGAAATTGCCAGCAAAGCAAAGGAAAGAGGGCAGAGGTATTAGCATCCTCTACACATCTGTCCCACAGCCCAGCTCTCAGTTGCAGGTGAGGCTGAAGACAAAAGACCTAATGAAGCAGAGAAGAACAGCCACACTCCTGACATAAAAGGCATGGCAAGCTTTCGTCTTTTGAGAGGTTAAAAATAAACAGTTTAGCTTTCAGCAAAGTGGTCTGATTAGAGGCAAAGAAAACTACACTGATTTCCATGGAAATAGAATATTTTGTTGCTGCTACTTGGTCTTGTTGAAATGTATTAAGAATACAAAAGAGAGCGATATCAATATCTAGAGAGTGCTAGTATTTTTTTTAAATTTTAAATTAAATTGATTTCTTTTAAGAGAAAGCTGGCTGATTTTAGTTTCTTAATTAGTTTATTACCACTAGAAATGGAGCATGCTCTTGTAAGGATATAGCAGGATATTACAGAAATACAGAAACAGCTGCAACCCACAACAGAATAGATACAGACACAGGCAATATCTATACAGACAAATCAGGGACTTAAGATCCTGTGTCTTTTATTTCCTCTCTAAAAAAAGCGAAGAATGTTATTTAAACCTGCTAAATTTAAACCAATTACAAACCAGATACTAGTTTCTATGAAAGAAGGATCAATCACTAAATTTTGTTCATTTCTTTTAATGTGTAGCAATACTGCATAAGAATAAGGGCTGCCTGCGCATGCTCTGGAAGCAAAATAACTCAATTAGTCTGCGTTCTCATCTCGTTACTGTGGTACATATCTCCATAGGGAGGTTTCTTTCAAATGAGCAATGTCCTACTTCAGTTTAACCCAGATAGTAACAAAATAATCACTCAAAATGGGGCACCATTATCATAACCTTCACTGTGATACATACTAAATACAGGTGTGAACAAAATGCTGCTTTGCTAGCACAGTTGTTATCTTTATAGACATGCCCCAGGGTAGGATTGTCTCCAACATTTCAACACATAACAATGTTATGTTACCACAGCAAGGCCCACTCAAAATAAATTTTCTAAGAAACAAACATTAAAAAACCTCAACAAAATATTTTTTCTTAGTTAAAATAACATATTGTGGTGATAACAAGAAAAAAATAAATCCATTTCTTCTTCCATTTCCTCTTGCATTTCCTCAAAGTGGAACAATAAACTCTTTAGGTTTTCATTTTGACAGTGTGACACTTTTTGACATAAGTTTTATCTTACCGTATTTTAGGTGCCAGAGCAGCTTGGGCTCCTAACCAAAAGGCTGCTGTATTTTTTGTTTGTACATTATGTTTTCCTTCATGCTTGCAACTGGCAGGTGCTACAGTTCCAATAGTGACGATGCAGTAAAGAAACTACAGCCAGGAAAGGTTTGTCTACAATCTGCAGACAACCTGAGCCTGATTTAGGACATTGCTGACTAGTTGCATGAGATATTAATCAGTATAAATAATCATCAATACTATGGCTCTTCTCTTTTTCATATAATGGTCTCATGAAACAAATCCTGCTGTTTTCTTTGCATTACACTGAAGACCATGTTTGGCTAAGATTTACTGTACTTTTAATATGAAAGACTGTCCATGAAAACATTTAGGAGAGGATACCCAAAGAGATGTAGGTGCTGAAGTATGTAATTTCATAGTTCTGATCCAGGGGCTACAAATTGAACACACTGAGAAAAACACAAAATAGAGCAGCTATGGAGGCTACTCAGTAAGAAACATTGATGAGAGTAGGACAAAGTTCTGTTACTGGGTGTAATTAGGTGGCTATGGCTAATGAGAAACCAGAGGGAGCCTATTAACTGAGGACCCTGGTTAGTACAATAGTCACCAAGGAGATGGGGGAATTGTTTGCAAACACAACCCAGGTAAGGGTATATGTACCCTATTATTACCATTACAGAATTCTTCCTATTTTGCCATTTCTCTTCTGCCTACAGACACTTTTTGCTATTTCCTTATTATTCTTCTTTCTCAAATAGCCTAATACTACACTTTCATAGTCTGGGTCAGCTAAAAGCTCCTCACTGTTTGGTACTCACAGCTGCATGGATTCTCTGTGCAATCTTAATTTCATTAAGGACTGGATTTAAGAGCAGCAGATCAATGCTCAGGAGGGTTGTTAGGGTAAAATACCGAGACTTCATCCACAGATGAAAGAAAGAGTATCACAAAATGATGACAGAAAAGGAACCCATCAGCTATATTTTCATTTATTGTGGTGTGCCTGGCAAAAAACCCCAGGTGTATTCAGTTCACCACTTTAGTAATTTTGCTTTTAACAACATCTGAATTTGTATTCAAACAGCAGACCCTATTAAGTGAAGTATTATTTGGACACCCGGTGATTTTGACTGTGTATATATCCTTCTATTCCTAGCCAAATACATTTATGCTTCACTGCTTACAGGAAGATCAGCTGAGGAGACCGGAGCAGAGAGTGCCAGCCCCACACTTTCCCCAGACAAAGAATTAGGTATGCATCAGCAACTTTTACGAACAGCCCTTCTTTTATATTATTTTCACCTTTATATCAACTGTACTGAGCCAGTTTGGGTACTACCCACTTCATGCAGCCTAACTGAGTGCGTTGGCTGTTCCTGCACAGTTCTTACTGTTGCAGTTGGACATTCTCATTTCACTGTTGCAATTATCCTGAAATGCTTTGTCTTTGGTGCTAAAGGGGAACCTCCTCGAGACGTTAAATTTTAGTCGGGAAAATCGTAATGGGGCACTTATGCATAACCTACAGCATATACAGACAGATTAATTAGCGACACACTCCCTTGTTGCGTTCATTTTCTTTAAAAGCTAAACCCCTTTGAAATAAGCCAATGCTTGTTTCTTGCAAAGTAAGATTGCCACGACCCCCTAACGTGTCAAACAGTCATTGCCACAGAGACCAGCTTCAGGGCAGGTAAGACTGCGCTGGGGAAGGGATCTGTAGCGAAAAAGGCCGACGAGAAGCTCTTTTGGGGCTTTTTTTTGAAGCCGGGCCAAGGCCTCTGCTTGTCCAGGGGGCTGTCAGCTGGGGGGCGGTGCTGCTGAGCGAGCCTGGACGGAGCCTCCACCACCACCCCCGGTCATTTTAAACGACCCCCTAACGTGCCAAACGGTCATTGCCACAGAGACCAGCTTCAGGGCAGGTAAGACTGCCCTGGGGAAGGGATCTGTAGCGAAAAAGGCCGACGAGAAGCTCTTTTGGGGCTTTTTTTTGAAGCCGGGCCAAGGCCTCTGCTTGTCCAGGGGGCTGTCAGCTGGGGGGCGGTGGTGCTGAGCGAGCCTGGGCGGAGCCACCACCACCACCCCCGGTCATTTGCCACATGAGACCAGCTTCAGGGCAGGTAGGACTGTGCTGGGGAAATGATCTGTAGCAGGGACAAGGCCTCTGATTGTCCAGGGGGCTGGGGAAGGGATCTGTAGCAGGATCATGTTTATAACCTAGAAATCAGATCCAACAGAACTTGAATGCTTATTTGTATCTTACAGACCACAGCTTTGAATGTCCTGTGGATCCTGATGCTGAACTGTTGGATTTAGTTTCCACGGCATGAAGAAGGCTAATCAGCGAACTCCCCTTGCCCTGGAGGGATCTGTCATCTACCACAATGACCTGTAGTGTGCTGACACACTTTGCACAGCAAATAGCACATGCAGCATTTTGTTCACAAAACCTGAGCTTCTGTCAAATAAAGTTCTATTAAGTAAACGATAACACTGAGTCACTGCTGTATTCCCTGTGTGCAGGACTTCTAGTCTTCTTCATGTGAGACTGGCTTAGTGTCTTGTATCCCTCTCTTTTGTCCTCATTATACGTAGACGTTTTACTTCATTGTCTGTATTACATTTCCCTTTGAATCTCTCGGTTCTCGTATGTGATACTTTGTGCCATTCATGAAGATGAAGCGTGGTATCTTTTCAGTAAGGCCAAGGACTTACCCTTCCTGCACATGATCAGATTTTCAAAACAGAAATAAAATGAGCCTCTGCATGAGAGACAAAACAATCTCTGTGTGTGGGAAATAGCAACTCTTATGACCAAAAGGATGAGAAACTGGTCGTGTTCCCTTAAAAGCTGGTGAAAAGTTTGTCATTTGGTTAATGAAAGAGGAGATGGGTTTGAAACATCACTGGTGAATCCACTAAAATAAACTTTGCAAAGAGGTTCACCACCATACAGACACATTCAGGAATAAGTACTACTCAAATATTGCAAAGTGCTTACATGCATAACATTTTGCATAGTCAATGTGTGCTAGAGATGCTCCCATTTGATGTAGGTCAGACCATGACCTGTACATCTTTCTTTTTCATGTTAGGGTTCACCTTTTGTACAGTCCTATTTACATTTGGGTTCTTCTTCAGGGAGACGGGACAAGGGTTTGTGTAGACTGCTTGGTGGTTTAAACAGAACAGTAATTGCTACTTAAATAAAAAAGATAAAAAAAAAAAAAGGGCATTGTCTCTTGTTTGCACAATTCTCTCACTTTAAATAAATAAAAAAAGAAGATGAAATTTGATTAATTTCTCCCTTTGAAGGAGGAGAGCTGTGTGTCTTAGCTGATGCAGCTCTTCTGATTGCAGTAAAACTGCACTCATATGCCTCCATGAGGTGACTCCAGCTCTTCACTTCTGGTTTGACAAAGATTATGTCACTGATGGCTATTTTGTGTGGGAAAGCAACACAGCTCTGGGTGAAGGCAGGTAAGAAGGCAATTTCTTCCATCACTGCAGCAACAGTCCCTTGCTTTTTATGCCGTTCATTTACTGTTACAGGGAGGGACAGGGATGACTCCTGCAATGTCTTGCAGGAGAGGTTTCATGTGTCTGCCTGATGATCAAAAGGAAGATTTGCAGCTGTCTGGGGCTCACCGGGATCCTGCACTGCAGTGACAAGCAGCATGGCCGAGCTACAAGTAAGAGAAACGTGTTTATTTAGCCACCTGCAACTTCAAAGCACTCTGCCTATTGAGAAAGGGCAAGTGCATGCTCAGTACTAACTTTAGGCAGGAGCCAGATCCACTTCAGAAGCACACAGGAAATTTTGTTCTTGGGAGCTCTCTGGAAATTTTACAAAACCTCCCTGCTCTAAATATGCTAAAACACTGCCTAAAATACCAACAAGATGTAGGGAGATCAGATAACAGAGACACCATGTGATGGAGAGACATGGAGATGACAGGTGATGATACCCTGCTGCCAGACACGGCAGGTAGAGGAAAAAACACTGTAAACCCAAGCCTGCCTCCAAATGAACATGTTGGGAAACTGGGCAGTTCAGTCCTTGCAGCCCTTCCTATGCTGAAACACAGCAGCAGGGCCAGAGATGATGAGCCTGTCTGGGGACTCTTTTTCCCATACCTCTCTCACTAGCATCTTTAAAATAATGGAGAAAGAGAAAAGAAAAATAAAAAGGCCCCTACCTTCATGGATTCCCCCTAAATTCACTGCTCCTGCTTTATTCCTTCTTGAAAAAGAAGAACAGATTTTTACCACAAAAGATGTAGGTGATTTTCTTTTCCTTTCAAGCAGGATTAGATAATTCAGGCCCTTGTCTTAATATATCATTGCCCTTCTTGATAATAAGTCTGATAGAAGTTACACAGAATTTTTCACTGACAGTATCAGGTCAAAGTTGGATCACTGCATCCCTGCTCTGGGAAAACTTCCGTTATCAGCAAAGAGCTAAATGTCAGCCTATCAGAGGGAGCTTCCAAGGAGTCCTACTTCCTCCAAAGGACAGCTGCAAAATTGGGCTTGGAAAGGCTACAGTTTTTAGGTGTTGCAGATAATTTAGCTGAGCTATGGTTGAGACTGCAATTAAGGGGGGCTGGTGGTACGCGAGAAGCAAGTTGTGGAGCACATGTGATGGCAGAAACACCCAGAAATACCGACTCTGCTGTCTGTAATTGCATAAGTGGCTTCTCAAAAGGATGGGGAGAAATGTCCCAGGAAATTGTCTGTCTGAGGTTACAGAGATAATAAGTATTTTCAGAAATCAGCCCCACTGCCAGAAAATCAAGTGGAACACCCTCCACTTCCCCCTCCCCCCAGTAACTAGAGAAGGCAGGTTCAGAAATGCTGGAGGAGGGAGAAAATACAGAGTAATCAAAAAGCCAGAATAATGGTAGGGGAAATCTCCTTTTGTAAAACAATCTTCTGTGGTGAACGCAAAAATTAAGTTGGCTCTTGGAAGAGAGGAATACAACCTAAAGCTGCTTTTCTGAGGAAGGGGATTATTTTGGCTAGGTCCCCTACAGCTTTTAAATGCACAAGGGAATTTAATTAAGCATTGCTACTTTCCTAATTGTGAATCCTATTCTCAGAGGCTCCCAAGACTTTCCAGCTCTGCAGTGTTAGTCCATAGATGGAATTCTCAATTAACAGTAAGATATGGCAAGCAGTGAGGTTTGGGACTCAGTGCCCCGGTCAAATAGCAACTCTGTTGGTTTACGAAATATTGATATAATTCTGCTGAGATGGAGCCAGCTGAGGGATTTATTTTGCCTGCTCTGTTCCTGCATATTCACATGGAGCTTTCTGTAGGGTATGAGCACAGTCTTTGCTTGCTCTGTGCCACAAGCCACCCTGTGGTGCTATTGCGTGCTCTACTCTGCAGGGATCACACTTCACAGCCTATGTGTCACTTATATCTCAGCCTAAAAGTGGGAGGTAGCATTCAGCCGCCTAATAGGTTAACAGCTTTCAGATCTTCTGACAGAAAAAACCACCGTATTGTGAATTAAAACTGTTTGGCCCTGAATGTGGTTTATGGCCTGTTCAGAAGCCAAAAACTAATGTTTGAGGCACTACTGGTCTGTTACTGGGACTTGCAAGTATACATCTCAAAATAGAAAAGGCATCTCATTTTTTGCAAGGTTGCCTTCAAATTGAAGGAAGCTGACAGTGCAAGTGCTCAAAGCACTTTGGGTTTGTTAAAACAGTCCAGCCTTGAAATTACATAAAGGGGAAATTAAGAACAATTAAATCCCCTTTAGCCATATTGCAAGCTTTTGTATTTTTCTACTCAGAAGTTCAGCCAAGTGAGCAACACAAAGTGATCACAGATCAGAATTGAGCAAAATAGTAAAATATTCGTATGGCAAAATGCAGGCCTTACCCTCTTCCCCTGCCTCCCCTGCTTTGACTGCACTTCTGACTCTCAAATTTGTTAACAAAATCCTCAACTTCTGGGATCCAGATAGGAAACAAAATACTCATGACAGATTTCATCATATCTGATGCCTTCTGCCATGGCAATGGCTATCCTTAAGTAGCGCATCAGCCTGGGGGAAAAAGGATAAACATGGAGATGTCCTAACACATACCTAAGTGGGGTAAGGAGATTGTGTCCAGGCATCTGATGGCACCTTGCACTGAGGGGGGCTGTTACCCAAACCACTTCATAGCAGTGTGGTGAACAGGTAGCTGAACCCTAAAGCAAGCTCAGAGCAGAGGAGAGGTCCCTGGGGTTTGGCTGCCAGCTGATGCTCATGTGTAATGTGTCTCAGACACGTGTCCTTCAGCCAAGTGGGGTTGGTGGAATGCCGTGGGACACACTCTGGATGTCACATCCTGCACCACTAGTAGTGCTCAGCTCTAGTGATCAAAGGCCAAAACACTGATGCTACCTAAAAGAACTACTACAGGGCCTCTGACTTTAATACAGATACTAGTGGGTATCTTCTTTACTTTTCTAAACAACCAGACTATTCTTACTGAGCCGTCCCCTACCTCCCTCCTCCTCAGAAATGACCCAACAACCTGAAGCAAGCATTTGGAACTGAAATTTCTGCTTGAACAGTAGACTTGTTACAAGATTAATAAGAAGGGATGGAGAGTGTTAGACAGCTACAGGTAACTCTACAAGCCCTTCTGATAACAACATCAGATTCAGACCGGTGTATCACGTCTTACATGTTTCTATATTAATAGCTTGGATCTCTTCTGGGATTTGGCAGGAGATCTAAAGTTGTATTAATGTCTTTTCTTGCCTCATCGTTTAAAAAAAAAAACAAAACAAAACAAAACAACAACCATTAAGTGAGGTCCTAAGCTGTCATGAATTCTTTCTAGACATACTGTAATTGCTATTCCAAAAGGAGCAAATTGCAGAGACTACAACTGTAGAAAAATAAAAGAGGAACTGTTACGGAGATTTAAAGCAAACAATACCTGTGTTATGTCCTCTCCCCTCCAGATGCCTCCTGCCTGACCAGCTTCTGCTATTACTTTTTACTTTTATTTGATCTGAGCAACTTACTGATTTATTTTTTTTTAATTGCATGACATGATGAGATCTGAACTGTCGTTACATATTACTAATGTACAGCCCCCTTGACACAATATCAATTTTGTCTATCATGGCTTTGCAAGGGCAAAGGTCAGTTAGGGGACTTTCCCCTTAGCTCTGTTACAATCTCTTGAGTTTTCAGGACACCTATAAATAAATCAGACATTCACATTTCAGGCAATCATCCTGATTTGGAAGGGTTTCTCCTGTCCCCTGAAAAGCAGTTTTTACTTGAATGATACTTCAATCAAAACTGATCAAGGATGATCTAACCCAGTTCTTGAATATGAGTAGAGTAGATTTAAAATCTGTTAAACATGCATGGGCTATTTTTCAGAGCTTAGAAACACACTACAATCTATACATGTAGCCACACTCATCCAGCCATTGACCCCTCCTGTGGCTTCATTTGGGACTCAGTTACTTCATGATCCCAGCCCACTCAGTGGGATAACTTCTCTCAGCACAATAACCTGCCATATAGACACTGTTTAGGGGGAAGACAATATCACACATGGTATATCTCAAGCTGTCTGACCTTCCCTGCTAACTCTGTTTCTCTGCTTTCTGGGGTAACATTGGCTAAGGTGGAGAATTAGGGTTACAGTCGTTCTTCCCTTCTGGACTCCTTCTCCCCTTTGGAGCAAGAAGGAACTAGATGTTGGGACTTCCTGTGAGAGAGTTTGCTGCTGTGACATACCCTCCCAGGCCCTGAGAAGGGGGCTGTGCCCACCCAGGAGGAGGCAATTTTGGCACCTTAGTATTGCCACAGGACCAGGCTACACTGTCACTTCATAGGCAACTGCAAATAACTTCCCTGTAAGGCTGTAAGCCTAGGACCAAAAATCACAAATAAATTTCCATATGCTGCCAGGATAAATTTCATTTACCAGTGTCTGCAGCAATGTGAATTTGAACTTGCTTGTCTGATGGCGTGGGTAGAAAAAGCTATTATTTTACAAATACAGGACAGACTAGTATCTGAAAATCTCTAATTTCTATTATTATTATGTTTTATTGAGTCTGTTTGGGTTCCCACATTTTGCTGTAGCCTTAGGTGAGCCCACCCAAATTCTATTATCTGAGGTGGTTTTCCTATACAGCGTCTGCCAGATCATCCCTAATAATGCTTGACAGGTGCTCCCCTTTTTATTTATTTTTATTGCTCAAAGTATGATGCAAAGCAAGCTGAAGCATCTCATGCTTCTGCCTCTGATCAAGCAGAAATCATCCTTTGGAGACAGGGCTCAGAAATGGTATTAAATCAGGGCAGGGGGGAAATGCAGATGAGCTCTTTAGCTGGACTGTCAAATGTGCCACCAATCCCCACTAAGTCTTCCCCCTTTCTTTGCAACCAACAGCTCCTTCCCACCATTTCTCTGTATTTATATTGAGTTAAAAGAGTACATACATGAAGCACATCTGGCCCACAGCCAAATCAGAGCCTTGGACTCAGGCGCAGTTACAAAATACTGTATTTCTCACTGAGAGTGATCCAAGGTGGCCCCAGCAGGGCTGGCCTTGTGTTGCATTTGCACTGGGGCAGGTTACAGAATCATTACATAGTGCTTTCTGCCCCAAAACCACAAGCCTAAAACCACCAGCTAATCCCCGCAACATTTTCCACTAGAATCAAAGTCCAGAGGAGACTGCTGGTCCAGCAAAACACTACAGGACCGAATAAGGGTGCATCAGGTCCAGCAGACACCACATGCTTGGCCAATACTCAGTCTCCTTGCATCACTCACCCCAAAGGGTGATGGAGCATAACACACACCACCTGCAAATGCCATGGTATGGTCTTCCCAGAGAGGATGCTTAGAGGAGACGCTCAGAAAAACTGGGGTGAAAACACTTGTTCTTCCCTCCACCACATTTGAGAAATTAAAAATGTCAAAATTAAGTCCTCAAGAGTAGGGAGAAAAATGCACACAATAAAGTCTGGGTTTTCCTGGGGCTTTTACCCTCCTCCCCTCTAATTACTTATATCTAAAATGTTATGGAAACAACTTTTTTTTCCACAGCCACATTTACTAGGCAAGACATTTAAGGCTGATGTATTATCTTAAAAGAAGAATGGAGCAGTGGGACTGACCTTGATCCTAGGCTTAAACTACGCTAAATTTAAATGCCAATTCTCTAAGAGACCTGAAACACATTACTTGGGCTCGGGGAAGTTAAAAAGAAAAAAAACTAACTTTCTACTTGTCTTGCAAACTGTGAGGATTAAGATGCTAGGGATTACGTTTTCCAGTTCTTCAGTAATGTCTTTCTTCATCAGCAAGATCTGGCAAGATTAGGTGCCTAATTTACTTGCTGATGTGAGAAATATTCAAGTTCAGAGGATTTTTCTTGTCCTTACCTGAACTCTCACTGAAGTGAAATTTTTCTACTAAGTAATGATTGATTCCAACCCAAGTTATAGGTTTCAAGGGAAGGACATTTAGGGTGTTAATTCTCAACAGTCACGTCTAACTCATCAGTGAAAGATGCCATGACATCAAAAGAAGGAAATTGGTTACTTAGATTGAAAATTTGTCATAAAGGACAGCTTAAAAAGGTGGGTAAAAAAGCTAACCTTATAAAATAGAAACAAACCCAGCAGCTAAGGAAAGGGAAATAAAAAATAAAGTCATGGATCTGTGGGATTCATTTCTCTGACGGATTTTCTGCTTCCATCTACTGCAATTAATTTTGGGTCAGACGGTTTGCATCAGGCTTATTTCTCTTGATCCCCAAGAGTCTTAAAGTTATATGGCTAGGTAACAATCTTCAGTCCCCGAGAGGCTTTACACACAGTTATAAGAGCCTTCTTTGGGAAAGCAGCATGGTTTTCATCACTAGCTTGACTGACTTGAATCTGTAGAGATTACTTAAAATCAGAGACCTGGAACCTCTCAGGGGTTTCTTGACAGCCTCTTCCAAACTCTGGCATTGTTCAGCTTGAGAATGTCCATTTTATAGGATTTCCCATGGAAAGTCTAACTTCAGGTAACATCATGTAAGCCATGGAGGATGTCTGGCACCAAGAAATATCCCTCTCTCCCACATCATGTGCCAGCATCTGCACTGAGCAGGAAACTAATGACCCTTCCTGAATAATAGCTTCTCTAGAGGGGAAGTAATTAGTCATACTCTCTAATATCGCAAATGTAATAACTTTGATAAGAAATTGAATGTAGAAATACTGCACCAAAGCATTTCCCTGTAATATCCATCCCAAGGTACTGAGCTGGCTTCCAGGGGTTTCTCAGCTTCCTACCCTGTGCTTAATGTACGAACCATTCACAAATACAACCAAGCAACAGCTACTATATTGTGTGGCTGACAGCACTCCATGAGATGCAGGACAGGGTAAAGGTTGACACTTTCTACATGCACCCACATCACTGCTGCTGCTCTCTTCTCCCACATTTTTGCTTTGTCTTTTTCAAGCATATTTTTGAAAAGCACCTCAAAATTAATTTTGCACAACACAGGTAAAACTCTTGGAAGTTCTGCAGCAATGTCAGGGGGCCAGCACTCATTTTCAATACAGATTTAGGCTGGTATCCAAGGGGATATTTAAATGCCAAACACCCATTTGGTGAAAGTTGTAGGGAAGGATCTCAGTGCCTGAGGCTGAGAGTGCAGCGATAGCCCCAAGCGCTCACAAGGCTCCCAAAGGATCACAGACGTGGGCTAACTGTTGCTGCGACGTTCACAGCAAGCACAGTGTTGGAGCTTGGTGGATGAACTACTCTCTTAGAAACCCAGGGCCATTTTGTCTTATTCCTCTCTGAATAAGACTTTCATCCAATCCCAGATGTTCACTCTGCTAAGATGAATCATACTCCCATTCCTTCTCTACTGTTGCCAGAGCTCATAGCTCATTTGCCCTATTGTTCTTCTGTAAATTAGGGTAATTCATTCAGAAATTAAATTCAGCCCTATACAAAGGCCTTGACAAATATAAATGCTGTTGAAGAAAACACAGAGGTTGCCAGCCCTCCTAAAAAGAGGGAATTTCACTGTAACTTTTTTTGGCAAGTTTCATAATTAATTTTGAAGTGAGCTCTTTAGAACAGAGTATCTGTTCCTTAGTCCGTCTTAACTATAAAAAAATATGCAAAACTTACTACTTATTTCCTCCTTCTCCTTCCTTATTTTTCTCTAATTGTTAACAATTTTAATTAACACCAGAATTTCACAACAGCATGTAATCTCCTTCTTTCTCATTATAGGTGCTAATTGCAGAGTGAAACAAAAGGTGAAGAAGAAATTGAGGTAAACATCAAAAGAAGCACAGCACCATTGGGTCTGTGGAAGAACAATTACACAGTTGTCTTATTAGGGCTTGGTTGGTTTATAAGAAAGTTGTTTTAAAAATACTTTTTATACCTTCCTACCTATATGTATCATATTTTTAAAAAACAATATATACATGTCAAGCTATTTTCTTTTTTTTTTTCCCAATAAATTATTTTTGCTCTGATATACCTTGTTCAGCACAGCTCACAGTCAGATACCAAGCACACTCAGAACGTAAAACACAATCTACATTTTTACTTTCAATTCTAATTTTGGAAGATTTTATCAGTAAGTGGCACTATTGATGCCAAATATTGAGGGCTTCTAAAATCTGGTCCTAATGAATGTCACATGTCTATGTACACCCATATAGTACATATGGGAGCAGAACCACTTTCCGCTGATTATGTCTAAGAATCAAAATGTCTCACTGAAATACAGAAGTATAGCAGCAAAGAATACAGAATTAGAGAACTGTTCTGCACAAAAACTTTCAAGTTTGTTAACAGTTGTGACTGTCAGTGAGGGAAGCCTCAGAAACACAGGGCACCTTGGGTAAGAGAAACAAGCAGGTGGTGTCTCTCAAGGCCAGCTGTAGCATCCAATCCTGTTTTTCAACAGCAACAATTTTCTCTTACTTAGAGATCAAAAGAAACAGGCAAAGAACTCATCAAGACAAAAGTCCCTGAGGCTTCTCAGAACACAGGGAGGTCAGTAGGTAGGCATTTCCCAAAAGAAAGTAGGTATTTCAGCACTTGGTGCAGGGGAGAGATGGTACCCAGGGCTGCCCAAGAGCATCCAAAGAAAGAACAAGGGCAGCACTCATGATCTCCAGCGCTTTCTCCTCTGCCCAGGGATTGGATAAATATAGTTGCATTCCCTGAAAGATTAACCAGCAAGGGTGAGGAGGCTGCCAGTCCATGGCAGCAGGAGCTACAACCTCTTCAGTTGCTGCAGATAAACTCTCAGGCAGATTTATTGCACCTAGTACTGACAAACAAAAAGGAACAGGTGGAGGACACTAAGTTTGGGTGCAGCCTTGGCTGCAGCGACCATGGAAAGACATAGTTCAGGATCATGGTGAATATGCACAAAATAGGACCAAAACTTTCAATTTCAGGAGGGCTAATTCTGGCCCCTTCAAAAAAATGCTTGGAGAAATCTCATGGGTTCGGGCTCTTGAAGATAGGAGGGCTCAACAGAGCTGTATGATATTCAAGTATCTTTTTCTCCAAACTCAGGATTGCTGCATTTCTAAGAAAAAAAAAATCAGGCAAGTGTAGCAGGAGACCTGCATGGTTGAGCAGGGAGCTTCTGAAAAAGCTCAAGTGGATGGAGGAAGATTACACCAAGTGGAAAAAGGGGCTGACCAATTGGGAAGATAACAAGAGGGCCGTTAAAGTATGCAGGGATGAAACAAGGAAAGCCAAGCCCTCCTTGGAATTAAACCTGGCACGGGTCATCAAGGTCAATAGGAAGGGTTTCTTCAAGTATATCAGAGGCAAAAGGAAAACAAGAGAAAATGTGGGTCNATCATGGTGAATATGCACAAAATAGGACCAAAACTTTCAATTTCAGGAGGGCTAATTCTGGCCCCTTCAAAAAAATGCTTGGAGAAATCTCATGGGTTCGGGCTCTTGAAGATAGGAGGGCTCAACAGAGCTGTATGATATTCAAGTATCTTTTTCTCCAAACTCAGGATTGCTGCATTTCTAAGAAAAAAAAAATCAGGCAAGTGTAGCAGGAGACCTGCATGGTTGAGCAGGGAGCTTCTGAAAAAGCTCAAGTGGATGGAGGAAGATTACACCAAGTGGAAAAAGGGGCTGACCAATTGGGAAGATAACAAGAGGGCCGTTAAAGTATGCAGGGATGAAACAAGGAAAGCCAAGCCCTCCTTGGAATTAAACCTGGCACGGGTCATCAAGGTCAATAGGAAGGGTTTCTTCAAGTATATCAGAGGCAAAAGGAAAACAAGAGAAAATGTGGGTCCACTGTTGAATGAGACAGATGCCATGATGACAGAGGATGCAAAGAAGCTGGAATTGATGAATTTCTTCTTTGCTTCAGTCTTTATTACTCAGGCCAGTCCTCAGGAGTCCCCACTTTGGTAGAAACAGAGAAAGTCTAGATGAAAGAATACTTCCCCTTGGTTGAGGAAGGCCAAGTTAGGGAACAGTTAAGTACACTGTATATCCGCAAGTCCATGGGTCCTGATGGGATGCACTCTCAAGTGCTGAGGGAGCTGGAAGAAGTCATGGCTGGGCCACACACCATCATCTTTGAAAGGTCCTGGAGACCAGGCGAGGTGCCTGAGTACTGGAAGAAAGCCAATGTCATGCCAGCCTTCAAAAAGGGCAAGAAGGAGGACCAGGGAAAGTACAGACCGGTCGGCCTCACCTCCATCCCTGGAAAGATGATGGAATGGTTCATTCTGGGCATCATCTCGAAGCATCTGGAGGAAAAGAAAGTTATCAGAAGTAGTCAACACAGGTTCAGCAAGGGGAAATCATGTCTGATGAACATTCCACAATAGCATGACTAGATGGATAGATGAGGGGAGGGCAGTGGATGATGTCTATCTTGACTTCAGCAAGGCTTTTGGTACAGTCTCCCACAGCATCCTCATAGGTAAGCTTAGGAAGTGTGTATTAGATAAATGGACAGTGAGGTGGATTGAAAACTGGCTGAAAGAGCTCAGAAGGTCATGATCAGTGGCACAGAATCTAGTTGGAGGTCTGTAACAAGTTTGGTCCCACAAGGGTCAGTACTGGGTCCAGTCCTCTTCAATATTTTCAATGCCCTTGATGAAGGGATAGAATATACTCTTAGCAAGTTTGACAATGATACAAAACTGGGAGGCGTGGCTGACACATCAGAAGGCTGTGCCACCATACAGTGGGACCTGGACAGGCTGGAGAGTTGAGGAGAGAGGAACCTGATGAAATTCAACAAGGGCAAGTGTATGCTGCTGCACCTCGGAAAGAATAACCCCCTGCACCAGTATAGGTTGGGGGCTGACCTGCTGGAGGTCAGCTTTGGGGAAAAAGACCTGGGAGTCCTAGTGGAAAACAGGATGACCATGAGCCAGCAATGGGCCCTTGCGGACAAGAAGGCCAATGGTATCCTGGGGTGCATCAGGAAGAGTGTGACCAGCAGGTTGAGGGAAGTTACCCTTTCCCTCTACACTACCCTGGTGAGGCCACATCTGGAGTACTGTGTCCGGTTCTGGGCTCCCTAGTTCAAGAAGGACAGGGAACTACTGGAGAGGGTACAGCAGAGGACCGCAAAGATGATTAGGGGCTTGGTGCATCTCTCTGATGAGGCAAGGCTGAGGGACTTGGGTCTTTTGAAATTGCAGAAGAGAAGGCTGAGGGGTAATCTGATCAACACTTATAAATACTTAAAGGGTGGGCGTCAAGAGGAAGGGGCCAGTCTTTTTTCAGTGGTGCCAAGAGGACAAGAGGAAATGGGCACAAAGTTGAATGTGAGAAGTTCCATCTAAACATGAGGAGGAACTTCTTCACTTTGAGGGTGGCAGAGCACTGGAATAGGCTGCCCAGAGAGGTGCTGGTGTTTTCATCTCTGGAGACATTAAAAACCCACCTGGACAAGTTCCTGTGCAACCTCCTATAGGAGGACCTGCTTTGACAGAGGGGTTGAACTAGATGATCTCCAGAGGTCCCTTCCAACCCCATATCATTCTGTGATTCTGTGTGTGATTTAATGGCATGTCTAAGACTTCAACTCTCACCACTTACAGTCCCACGTATGGACACAGCAGATATCAATGCAACAGAAAAGTGGAGCAGGTAGCTTGAGGTGGAATTCTCTCTAATTTTCCCAGTTTCACCTGCCAGAGCTTGTGAGTCAGAGCACCCCATCCTTATCCTCAGCCACACCAAAACCAGGACCAGAGCACAACTTGGTTGCTGGTCTGATATTCCTTCAATATGCATTACTCCCAAGGCCATCTTTTCCTGCTTTCCCCCAAAACTCAGGAAAACCTTTGCTACCCCAGGAAACAAGAAGCACTGGATGTCCTGGACAAGCACCTCCCTGCCGGTGTTGCTCAGGACTTGTCTAAGGTCCTCCCTGAAGCCCTATGCACCTTGTTGTGTTCTGGTGGGATCTGTTCAGCCACAAGGATGCAGAAGGGCACTTCTCTCTCCCTGCCTGCCAGAGAGGATGGGTAGGATTGCCAGGGTCGGAGGGCACTCACCCGCATTGACAATTGCCACTACCTGCCACAGGCTTTATCCTTCTATATTAAAGATATATCTTTAGATAATAAAGAAAACAAACAGACATCTGGTAGACTGTAACACATTCCTTTTCTGTCCAGCGCTGACCTATGAAGCACATGAATATTTATAAGACCTTTGTCCAAACTAATTCTGAATGATAGGGTCATCCCCATTTTATAACTTCCATATGTGCTCCTACTGCCTTAAGTCATGCTGTCCTTACTAGTTATGACACTTAAAAGAATTAGGACTTCTTTATTCTTAACTTCAGAAAAGATTTTCTCTCAAAAACATCTAGCTATATCCTCATCTATAGCCTCAATCCTTTTTATTCCTCTTTGAAATCCTTCCAGTTTTCATCCCACATCAGCTTTCCTCCACAACCTCCTGCAAAACAAACATGTGTAAGTCCTGGCCCCAGAAACATGAGGTGCTTACAGACAGCACTGAGTGAGTTCTCAGGGCAGGGACTGAAATGCAGAGTGAGCTGTCACTCCCAAGGCCACTATTCCTGCTTCCACATACATCGTTGGAAAAAGTTGTCTTCAATGCTGAGGCTTTGGACCTCTCAAACATTCAGCTGTTCTTTGGCCTCTGGCTAGAGAAGTGTTCTGCACTGCAAATTCAGACTTAGGCTACAGGAAAATTACATGTCTCTCTAGGCCCCTCTCTCGATGAATTTCCCCTAAAAAAAACAATTGCTTCCCATTTTCAAGCTTAAATTTCTTAATAATTTGTACATAATAGCAATATCAGCTTGCTTTTTAGTAAGTTCTTGGCCTTATTTATATAGTTTTTCTGTTAAGAAAAAAAGGCAAAACAGACCAAAGGTTACTTCTCTCCTGCCCCCCCATCACAACTCTCCATCCCAAAGAGAAATAGCATAATAACTTGCTGAGCAATCCCTCAGGAAAGGTTCACTTGATTTAACTACAGTATTTCACAAGCCTTTCCAATTTAAGCCCTCAAAAAAGAGCCTCAGGAGGAACACTGCTGCATGCAGCCTCAGTGCTTTATTTTTCTAAAAATGTCCTTGTCTGCCCATTACATGCTCACTTCATATTGGTTTGGTGCCTGACTACCCCTTCATAGCCTGCACCCTCTCCTTTCCCTCCTCATTTCATGTAAAAATGCGGAACCTTGTGCTCCCCAGCTCCTTTACCATCTCCTTTGACCAGTAAAGAGATAGGACTAAATAAGATTTTTGGAGGCAGTTTGGATGGGCTTGTCTGTACATGGTCTGTACGGGACTGGGTGTTAGAGGCACAGCCTGGCAGCTCTGAGAGCCATTCAGAGCACAATGATGAAATTCCCCATTTTGCTTGCTCCTGTTTCACTCTGCTTTTAGACTGCTTAAGCTTCCTGTTTCATTCCTTCCCCTACTTCCCTGCCAACTCTCCTCAATTCCCAGCACTTGTTTTCTGCTTTCAAGTCTTGAATACTCCCCTGTGAAATGTCACTTTCCTCTCTTGTGAATTTTCTTCTTCTTCAGGGTTTATTTTCTTTTCTTTTTCTAATTTCCATTTTTCCAAAGGAACTAAGACCTGTTCTGCTTTAATTACTGCTCCCATTAGCGTACTCTAGCCTTCTTCCAACCCCTTTCATTTTCACTGCTTCCTCCCAGTGGACTTGGCCCACTCAATTTTATAATTCCCTAAAATTTACTTTCTTAAATATAGTGCTATGTGCATAATTCATGCATAAATTGAATTTGTTTCCTACTGGGATAACCATACAATCTTCTGTAGCATTTTTTACATCTGTTTTATTCTTTTCTTCCTGGTAATTATATTAATAAAGATACATATTTGGGGCAGGAAAGTAGAAGACAGCAAATCATGCTTCAAACCCACATTTCCCTCTCCTTACAGATACTTCATCCTCTTCCTAGAACCAAATACTGTTCCTTTAATTCAATGGGGTTGACATTTCTAAGCAAAATAAATCAGACATTGCTTTCCGGCAAAAAGTTAGTCAGAGCCAAATTGTAAGCTCATGTAAATCAGAATATACCTATTGTCTTCAGATAAAATGCAAAGAATCAAATTTTAAAAAGAACACTAGAGCCATGCAGATACAGCACAGCTGAGAATCAGATCTACCTTTAAATTAAGAGCTGACTTACCACATTATTTTTGAGACATTAATAGCGTGGAGTCTAATTTAGAAGCAAAGCTAACGCACAGGAAAACCAAGACGCACAGATGACAAAATTATCACACCTTCCCTGGTACTGGCAAGCAGAATGAGGGCTGAATACTTGCACATGTGGCTTACTTGCATTAGTGTGAAAACCAGTGCTTTGGGAAAAAATACAGTATTTTATTATTCAAATCGGATTCCTTTTTCATGTCAATTCATGACATGACATCCATTTTTGCGAGTCTTTCCTGTCAGGAGTGAAACATGCTCACATGTATCTTTGATATCGTTTGATTTTTCAAATTATCACAGGACAAACAGAGATGAATAACATCCATACAAATGCGTTGCCTTTATATGTGCTTACTTCACAGTATGTGAGGAGACAGAGAAAACCAACCCCAACAGACAGAAAATATACAGAGCATGACTATTTGAAACACATATGCAAAGAGTTTCATACAGCAGAGACATATCCCCGGGCTCCTTGCTGCTCCTATAATACAAATAAGAAATATACAAAGTACCTCATAAACCAGCTTGTTGGATTTTATTCCAAGAAATCCATCAGCCATCATATTACCATGCAAATCCTCTTATGGCATTGTCTGACAACAGCATTTCAAATACAAAATAAATAAAAAATTCCTAACACCCTGGAAAGAAATTCTTTCTTTCATGCGTGTCACTAGCTCCCATTAACAGTAGCGGGAATTTCTCTGCAGGGGCCTGTCAAGGTGAGAATGGACTGCCCACCCATCTCCCCTGCTCAACAGACTAAGTTGTGAATTGATGCATATAATATCCCTTTTCCCTGAGAGATCAAAGCAGGAAGCAAGGAATAAAAGACATTTAAAAATAACCCCAAAAACACAACCTAAAAAACCCCAAGAATCAGAACAGTTCCATAAAATATAGGTGGAGAATTATGTAGCTGCTTGCTCTTTGACAGCCTCCTGAATTAGTGAGACAAAAATCCCCCAGTTTTCTATACCCTGTGGCTCTCAGAAGATACCCATCAGCCCACATCTGGTAGCAGGACAGAGTTGCAGCTTGTGAGTGGAATATGCTGGAAAATATTAGAAAATTGTATTCAACTCCAAATAGCTTGAGAGATAAGGCTATTTGTGCTCTTTTTCTCCCTCTTTCAATCCAGAAGTCTTTATAACTTTTTTAAGAGCAAAGTAAAGAATGCCTATCAACATTAAATCCATCACTTAAATATTACATAAAACATCAGCCCTAGAGGTCCTCTGCCTTTTCAAAAAGTTGCTATTACTTTTTCATGTATCAGAGTTTTTCTATCTTCTGCACTACTTGAGAAACCCAAGAGAATATGGACAAATTTCAGTCTAAAGAAAGAGGCTTTTAATTTCACTTAATCTCATTGTTCAAGATAATGGACAGAATCGATCTTATACTACTTTCCCCTTTCCATACCATATAAACAGCTGAAAAATGGGGCTGGCTTCCAAGAATACAGCTTGTGGTGCTATGTGTCAACATCAATTATAATTGGTAACAAAGATTTTGTGACCATACAAACACCATGGGAAATATCCTACCAGCCACACTGACAGGCTGTTCTTAAAATGGCTTGCTCCAAGCGAGTTTTGTGTAGATCTCCCTGCGACTACAGCATCTTAGACCTTGCAATATCTCTAGTATGTATATCTTCACCGCAGTGCTACAGGGCAGGGAAGTAATATTCTCCACATTTTACAAAGATGAAAGGGAAGTGTCCCAGCAATTAACTGGTTCAAGCTTTTGAAAAATCCAACAAAGAATTTAGCCACCAAAAGCAGTGATTCCTCTGCTTCTCAAGACTCTGCTCTCCACCATCAGAACAGAAATCTCAGTTTGGAGACTGAGCTTGGCTGGAGTGGAGCTGGGTGTCACAAAACCACTCTTATTCTCTCCCCTCCTCCTCCTGCAGCCAGCCCTGGCCACAGATCTGGGGAAGGAATGTGTGTCATGTTCCCTGGGCCTCAGCCATTGACATCAATCCTTCTACCGAGACCCTCTCCACCTGAGCAAGACTTGGAGGGGAATTTGCCCTGGCAAAAGTTTGAGGCTTCCCTCTGATAGGGCCCTCTGAGCACCCATCCTGAAGGAGTCTGCCATGAGCCAAACAGTGGCATAGCTGCCACCTCCACCAAATGCTGCCTTGGCAGCTTCCCTTCCTTTGTATAATCCAAAGTGGCAGCGTCCCTCCACCCCTGTCCCATTTAATACACTGTATGTAGAGCCTTTGTTAATATTTTATATTTGCTAATTCCTGCAGATGTATATAAACAGGAAACAGCTTTTTAATCAACACTGCTGAATGAACAGAAGCAACAGAGGAAAATATGGCTTGTTGCCCCCCTTGAGCTAGAGACTGGGTGTGGAGACTTGGCTGTCAAGTACATTGCAGAGTCAAGCTGTATTTTGAATTTATCCTTTCAGTGGTGGTGGGAAGATAAAAGGCAAAGTTATAATGTCATATAAGATATAAGAAAGTTAAATGGTGCATAAACAAATCTGATGCTATGTTTGACCTATGGGGGAAGGGAAGAGTTGGATATACTGTGTGCTGTACATCTTCTAGGAGACAAATGAATTGGTGATAGAAAACTTACTCATATACTTCATAGGCTTCTGCCATTCACTAAATGGTAGATAATAAACCTTATTGGATTTCATGTTTTGTGGGAAATGACTCTTTCATAGCTTTGTCCCTTTAATAGGTACTCATTTAGAAAAGTACTATATAGTTTTTATTGCATCAAAAGGAATAAAAGATTTTAAATGAATCTTAATGCTCTCTCAAAGTGCTAGAGTCAGGGACTTCAGGCAAAATTCATAGCTAGAACCAGAATCTTTCATAAGCTTTTAAATGTATGGAAGGAAAACTTTGGGGACAAAAGTATTTTATTTTAACAGTCCTTAAGTCTACTTTCTTCTTTGATTTATACAAGTAGCCTCTTTCACCTCTCCAGTTTTCCTTTTCTTCAACTTTCTCTTAAACCTCCTTACTCTCTTCCTCCTTATCTCTCACTCCTCTTCCCTTCTGGCCAATATACAGTTACTGCAATGAACATACCATTTTCTTCCCCTCATATTTCAGAGGTGTCTCTCTGGAGCTTAGCATTTATATGTTTTTCCCCCACAGGCTTTTTATCGACACATCTGGGAATCATAGAATAACACGGTCTCATTTTCTGGCATTGTTCCTGAATAGTGGCAATAGCATAAAAGCAAGGAAACCCTCTTGCTCCCCTGCTTTCTGAGGCTCACATCTAACTTCCTTGAAGGAAGTCAAACTAACAATCTCACAAAGATTTCCCACACAACATTCTCTCATTCTGCTGACTGCAAACATACTCCTAGCATCCAGTGTTTATTTGCATTTTTGTAACCAACAATCTCATTGTACACAGGTATATTTTACATAGGAAGCTACATTCTGCACATCTGTCTCCACCATGTCCAAGATCATGGGAAAGACCAGATATCTAACATGGATGCATCTTCTCCAGATGGTGTCTACTCCTCTTTGGTTATCTTGTCTTCCCCTTTCTAACCTGATGCCATTTGCAATTCATTCCCCATTCCTTTTGCAAGCTTTCCTGCAGGAAATAAGCTCATTCATCATAACAACCACTCCAGTTTCCTCATATGCATACACTTAACCTCTGGGAGCAGATCACAAAGATGATCATCCAGTACTTCTGTGATGTACAATCTCAGATAATGCATAATTGGAGGAAAGTAAAGTCTTTCCATTAATTTCAATTTCTCACATCTACAATGTAATCTTAAAACACACCAAGTACCGATGAAATGAGTTAATTGTAGGTGAGCATGTCCAGCTCCTTGAAGGACTGGGACTAGCTGTAGAAAAATTTTTGAATGTGCACAATGTCCCTGGGATCTAATAATACAAAATGGCATTTTTCTGTTTCAAGATATGGGTATACAAGCAAGAGCAATTTAGTTAGTAAGGTGTAGCAAGTTACCATTTATTAGATGAGCCATATCTGCTAACTGAGCTGCTCTTCACGATTGCTCCAGTTGCAGAGTAAAACATTTGCTTTAGCCACTGTAAAACACAAGTCCATAGCATGTACCTCTGCCTGTACATACCAGCTTCACAGCTGAGTGGTTTCAAATGGCTCACATAAGCAGCTAGCAGTCAGCCTCCAACTAGGCGATGAAACTGCCCATTTCAGCTCTTATTCAAATCTTTTAATTCCAGTTCAGTAATAAAATTCCCCTTCAATGACTCAAGGAATAATTTGCTTTGTCTCACATATTGCAGTATCTAAAGAAGCTTTGACAAGGAGCATACCTAGAGTTTGATATAAATATATAATAAATCTAATGTTGTCAAGCACAGTGGCATTTTTATTTTATTTTCAAAGAGAATTTAATCTAACTTCCCAGGGGATTCTTCTCTTGAGTCATAACAAAGTCTGGCTTGTAATGGATTTCCCATTTTTCCTTCTACCTTGAATAATGACAAAATTGCTGCACAGAGAAGTAGTGTTCTATAATATGTCACAAAATGCAAGTGGGAAGTGACAGTTGTCTCTGAAAGGCTGGGCTCAGCCCAAACCCTGATTTCTAGAAACACAGGCACTAAATTATTTAATATCTTCCCACAATCAGTCAGCAGCCAGACTTGGAGCACAGGGAAAGTCCATATGTAATATGAAAGAAAACAGACAATGAGGGGGAAATAATTAAAAAAAAAAAAAAAAATCAATCAATAAGTAGCACTTAAGAGACAAATGACAAAATTTCAACTGATGTAATGTTGATATAGAACACCCAAGAATACGGTTCATAAATATCCATCTCTACATATCATTCTAAATAAAGGACTTCTTATATTAAATTTATGGCAAGTAATAGGACGTAATGGAATTCACATATTCTTTGGGGAGAAGGCCTTTATTATATTGCATTATAAATGCTTATGTATCAAAGGACTAAAACCCACTTCTCTTTTCAATGCCATAATTTTCTTCAGCAATCAGTCCTAGAATCCTAATGCTAATATTTTCTACTGTACTTTGGATGACTGGATCTGTTTTGCTACCTCACAAACTGCATTGGACTTTCCTGGTAGAAGGAAAAATTGGTGCTTGGTGTACACAATGCTGTATTTGCCACTTGAAAAAAAAAACCACAAAAAACCCAAAGACATTTCTTTCCAGTATGTTTTGCATTGCAGACCTCAGGCAAGGAGTTGAGAGCACAGTGATTAGTGGGTGAGCAACCTTGCACTTACAGTACCTTTATTCTGTAACATTTATTGTAGTGAAAAGTCGTCATGGGAACCGGGAGGTAATACTCCTTCTCATGTCCTGACCGTATTTCACTATGCAATTACACAAATGCTAATTTGCTGTGTTGGCCGTACCCTTCAAAGGCCTTTTATTTACTTGAAGTCATTCCCTATCAAGTCCGGTCAAGACCTGAGGTCCCTTCCCAGAGGCTAATGTCTTTTCTCCCTGCTTAAAGTTGATGGTACCTGATGGTCCTTTCTGTAGCTGATCCCAAAGCACTCTGCAACAAGGTTGCAATCATTTCAATGCCTGAAGGGGCTGAGCCACAAACAGATGATTTGCCTGTGCTCTGCCACATACTAGTAACCAAGGGAGATGGAGAACTCAAGTCCCTTAAAGACTTAGACATCCCTCCCAAAGCCCATAGGGACAACATGAACTTTCTCCAACGGCTTCGGCTAGCTCGCCTTTAATTAAACATCTCACTTTAAACATTTCTAGCCCATGCATCTCATTAATCAGATCTTATTTTCTCCCTAACTAGACTGTGGCTTGCATTGCACAGGTCCCCTTGTCTTTTCTCTCCTTCCACATGATTTGGTCCCAACAAATTGGTGCATAAGCTCAGGGGCCCTGAAGGGTGCCCCTGCTTTGCATGTTGACAGGACAGAGGCTCTCAGTGGATGTCCACCATGAGAAGGATTGTGCCGAGGCCCATCAGCTGCACAGCTGAGCTGCTCTTGATGCTATCACAGAGAGCAAGAGACAGAGTTGTGTAATTGTTCTGAAAGCCTGCCAAGCAGCTCGTTTACAGAACTAAACAGTCTGTAGTATAATTAACACAGGGAAAGCTGTATGGCCTTTTTTGTTCCTCACCACACAAGATAGTTCATTTCCACATCCTAACATGACAGGAAGAAAGGGACCATACAGAAGGGACAGCTACAAAATACACCTGCCCCATGTCTCCTGCTATTCAGAAGCATTTGTGTTGCTTGTATAGATGCACAAAGCCTAGGCAGATAGCTCATGGGTCTCTAAAATGTAAAGGATGAATTTGGATTGCAAAACTGATCACTGCAAGACCCAGCTTGAACATATCCCGGTGTTGTACTCCTGATTTAAGAGCCCAGCCTCCCCTCTACCATATTGTCCACCATCCCCTCTCTTCAAGCAGCACTGATCCAGCAGCCCTGGGATAGATTTAGATACTCTCAGTCTTCAGCTTCTCCTTCTGTGATGTTTGTGGCAGATTTCTGTACCAAGGAGCACTGAGTCCTTTGAAATCCAACCATCAAACTGGTTTCTTGTTCCCAGCTGCTACAAGATCCAATATAAATGGTAAGAGAGGACTTTCCACAGCCCTTGGCAGGTGCTGAATCACCCTCTGAGATCATACACACCCATCACTCCTCTGTGGAATAGGAGTATTAAGGGGAAGGAAAACTGGTGTTATTGAAAGGGCATCCTGCCAATGGGTTTGTGGTCCACTACAGTGTTGTGAATAGAAGAGTTTCTCTTCAGATAACCTCACCATTGCCATGCCATGGAAAAGTCTTTCCTTTTTCATTGTCCTACTTTTTTTGCTTATTGCCCTTTTCTACCCCTTTGCTGGGAAGCCAGTCCCAGCCATGGTCCCATGCTGGGCCAGCTTGGCAGCAGAGAAGAAGCTCCTCTTGCCAGGGCCTGCTGGAAGATACTGCTACAAGTGCTTTCAAGCCCCCATCCCTCCCACCCACACACACCACTTTTTCTTTTTATTTTTGAGAGGCTGGAATATCACAGGATAAAGAGACTGCAGCTGTGTTGAGGAAAAGAAACCAGTCACGCCTCAGCAATTTATGGACAATTTCCCATTAATAAGAGATAATGGAGTGCAGTTCAATGGATTTGCAATTGTAGACTCACTCTTTGAGAATACGGAGGGGAGTCTGACAGCAGTTTGTTCCTCTCAGAAATGGCATTACCATGATTTTGTATATCCCATTGTACACAAGGAGATTTGGACAGTTTGAAATGGTTTAACAGCCTATTAAGAAAAACACAGGTGTATCAAGTTATTGAAATTACCTCAAATACATTTATTGCAACGGAAACATCTGATAAAAATTACCCATGGAGTCACACCTCCCACCTGCATGCACTCAGTGGGCCAACATACTCTTCAGGAGCAATGGTCTGTTGGTTTTCGTAAATACGGGACTCAATTTAGTTCTCCTTGCACAGGAGAGTAGGAAAAAGTCATGACATGGGATGCTCAAGGAGACATTTTAAGCTGCAGGACACACATATGCATGCATATTTCATGGCAGGTCAGCTTGCTTGACTTCCACAAGCTTTAGGCAAAGGGTAGCCTGATCACAGACTCTTGCTGCCCAACAATCAGGATAGTCTGAAGTTATATTGTTACTTTACAGTGCAAACCAATGGAGGAACAACAAGATTCAATTGCTGCAGGCAGGCAAAGTTATTAGGGGTGAGCAACATGGGTATGCAGAGTAACTAAATAATCCGTTTATACAGGAGTTTTCTCCTGTACCTTGTCACCGGATGCTTGATTCACCATAGTCAGTCTACAGAACCAGGGACTGATACTGCCAGATAAATCTGTCCACCTACGTAAAATTCCTTTTGAGAGTTTCTATAGTCTTGCATATACAGTCCTGGAGAGTCACACTGCTTAACGGTGCGGACAGTTCCTCTCAATTTCAATTTGTTGTCCTCCAGTATAATCGACTCCCTCTTAATATCTTATAAGCAAAGGCAGGCAGCAGTGCACCTTCTCCATCAGTCACACACCCTCTGATATATCTCCTGCTTAAAATTGACTTTTCCATCATAAAGGCTAAAAACAAGCTGAAAATTTCCATTTAAAATTCACATCTCCAGATCTCCTCTCGTTCTGTAGTACTGTACTATTTTAGAGATAATACAGCTTGAGTTCCCAATGAAGATGTATCATCAGTCATTTTACAAGGATGTGATTATACCTTATGTTTTATTCTAGTCTCTTATTGTGCTAACGCTTTGTTTGCTTCAGCTACATGACTGCTAAAGCATTTCAAGCGTCACTCCAAAGTGACAGCACTGAAGTGCAAGACCCTTTTTTCCTACATACTGATAAAGCACTTGCTTATGAAGACAAAAGTCCAACACAGAGGACATTACTATCCAAAAGAAATGAGTTCCTGTTTTATCCTCACCCTGGAATAATTGCACTGACAGACACCAGCTCACCCATTACATTTTTAATGAACTCTAAGAAATGATCTTCAAGTCACAAGCTTCTCTAGTAAATCTAAATTTTGCCAAAGTTTGCAAGCCAACATTTTTGCCAAATTATTTAGAGTCAATCACAATTTTCTAGCCTAAAATATATATGTAAATAAATAAAAAAAAAGAAGAAGAAAAAAAAAAGGGAGAAGAAACCAGTACACCAGCAGCACTGAGGAACTGCACCAAGCTCCCTTCAAGGACTTCCTTGAAAAATAAACCAAAAACAACCAGAGCAGCACCTTTTCAGATCCAGGTATATGTGGATATGCATGAATTCAGCACATATTCATATCAACTTTTAATTTGAAATGTCTTCTCAAAGCTCACAACTTCCCAACAAGATGTAAGTTCACAGCACAGCCTGAAATCAGTCACATTTGACGTGGCTTCCAGTTTTAGTGTAGGTCTCTCACAGTTACAGGCTTTTCCAAAGGACACAGATTATGGGCTATACCACAAACACCCACATGCCTCTCCCATAACATCTTATCCGTAAAAATTAAAACACAACACGTTCCTAGATAGAAACATTACTTTCGACTGGGAAAAAAATGGACCTATTTATGGTTATGATCTTTACAAACTGACATCCTCTCCTTCTTCTTACTCTTACCTCCCTGAGACCAAGGCAGACACTGTCCAGCCACTCAGTGAGAGACATATCAAGCCTTCCTAAATTTGCATTTGCAAAAAAGACCAAAAAGGACAACAGCGTTACCATTCATGGATTATACAGAGGAGTTTGATTATCTACCCCAGAGCTCCTCCACCACTCTGGAGAACTGACTCCTGTACCAGCCCTTCTTTCTCCCAGCCAGCCACCCACCAGCCCACTTCATTCTTTCCCCATGCAGAAGAGGCATTTAAGAGTAGATCAGGACACTAGGGCCCCCCAGCAAGGCAGATGTAACAGTCCTGTTTCTTTCAGATCTAAAAATACCTAGCATGCACAAAAGCACAGAATTAAGCCCAGACAGGTTGAAGTTCACAGGGGAAAAAGATGTGTTTTGCATTCCATAACATACTTAGTAACATCTAATTTACTTTAAAAATAGACAGAATTTAAGGAGGCACCTTTTTAGATTTTTAAATAGCTCATCTGAAAACCAACTCTCTTAATGAAAAACAATAGCAAATTGGTTATTATTAATCTTATACACAGAGGCAATTATTTCCCAGCTGAGACTTTTATTTTAAAAAGTATTCATATAGATTATTTTGGAAAGATGACAAATCTCCTTTTTGACCTCTCTTTCTCTTGCTGTGTTTTAATTTGCATAAATATGGCACTAAAAACTGGAAGAATCACTTTTAAAAACAATTACTCCATCAGCAAAACCTGACAGTGCAGAATTCAATGGCACCACAGATATCATCTTGGAAAGAAAGGAAAAGATAATTTTTCCTCTTTGCTGACATCAAACCACCCCTTGCTTTTTAACAGAACTGCAGTTCAGATTTATTTTTTAGAATTCTTTAATAATTGAATATGTGTAAATATCGTTGTTTTTAGATGCATTGCAGCAGACAACAAAGGAATAAAAATCCCACACTGAGCACCTTGATGGGGCTGTTCAACCCAAGGTGGAGAAAGGAGGGAGGGTTATATAAGATCTTGCCACGTTGAGAAGAAAAAAAGTAGAAACCTTCCTATTATCATGCTGTGTTTGTCTCTGGAAGCTTTTGTTCCATTAAAAACTTGTTAATTGCTGCCTTAGTAACAAAGGAACAACATGCTGTGGTGGGACTATTAGGAGTCTACATGGGTTGTTCACCCTTAGAAAGGCAGAGGGGGTTAATTGGCTATGTATTATTAGATGATGTAATAAAGTGTGGTAATCAGTTGGTGTCAGCATCTAATAAGGGAGATTCTTTACAAAACGGAAGAGAAAACCCAAACCCTAGTTAATCAAAAGCTGGTGCATCCCAGGCTGCAAAAAAATGAACTGGATGTAGAATTTATGAAGAAGTTGCACATGGCCAAGAAAACTGCTAAAAATTTTAGAAGGCTGTCGCCACTTCATCTGTCTGATGAGGCTACGTATGCTTTTAGTTCACCAGAAAGGTCTGCAGACTCATATGCAAAACAGCAAATTATGTCAGTTCACTCAGAACCCCCATTGCTCTATTACATGAGCTTGCTAATAAATAATTCCCTAACTACAGCAATGCAAGGATTCAGTTCTCCTTGGCAAAACAGAAGTATCCCGCAGATCTCTTACCTAATGGAATATAGTCATGCTAATTCTCCAGAACTGCTGTTTGTTTTTGCCTTTGATTTCCTTAGGAAACAGCATATAACATACTCAAAAAGCTTCAGATCTAAGTATTAATTTTATGGCATGATTTTATGAAAAGAAATCAAATGGTTGCCAGTTGTGTGGCAGTATGGCCAATTGGCATAAGCTCTGAAGTCTCCAGAGCTTTCCCTATAAACATTTAGCTTAGATGCCTATTATCAACTCCAAAAGGTATATACAAAGGCTGGTTTACTGGAGCTCAATTTCAGCAGAGCTCCATTTCCAAATGGGCAGTGAAACAAGATTTTAGGCATTTTTTTCTTCTGGGAAGCTGCCAGCCTGTTGATGGCACTGGCAGGCTAGGAGAATTTAGCCTTTATTCAACTGCCTATATTGGGGTAGAAAGTTTTTGGGGAAAATAGATGAGGACAGAAGAAACGAAAACTCAGATACGTTGTACAAAATCTCAGATCTACTAAGCCAGCATGGCAAAGCAACTGACCTCAAAAATAATATAATATTCAACTACTGTGCTCTATGTATGAGGCTGTGGTCACGGTTTCTTTTAGCCTGTTTCTGAATTACATTTTGGCATCCAGTGTTGGATGGACAACATGGTTTTGCCTTGCAAACACCAAGTAGTCACCTTCTCATCTTTACTAATATATTATCACACAATAGTTCCAAAGTAAAAGAGTCCCCAGAATTAGAGTAAGACAATCAAAATAATTTGGTTTACTGCTTTTTGTGGATTTTGTTTGTTTGTTTGTGGTTTTGTTTTGTTTTAAAGTATTTGGGTTTTATGTTCTAAAAATAACCAATAGTCTGTTTATCAAGAGACAGGAGATGACCGATCTCATGGCCTTTTCCCCACCCTTGCAGTAAGCATCCTCAGAGAACTGTCAGATGTACTCAAAATTAATCCTCATCTTAAACAAATACTCTGTTTATTGACAAGTAGACTCTTTTCGTGTTTGTGTATACACACCAGTGTCTGGCATGAACCAGAGAAGCAGAAAGGGATAAAGATGACCATGAAGACCATGTTTTTCTTTTCCTATAACACAGACCCTTTGTGCAAAGTAAATGCCAACTGTAACAAGAATTGGGATCGCAGCTTGCTTAAAAACTCCCTTCTTCCCCCACAGACCCCTTGGGGCTCAAAGGCAAGCTGCAATACAGGTAGCTTTAGCTGTGTTTATCTGAAGAGACTCCAGCAGGACCAAAGTACTTTCCTATTACAAGGAGTCCAGATCTTTGGATGGAAGAAAAGGGCAGTTCGGCAGGCTACAGATATATGTGCGCCTCAGACCTGGCACCTCCCATGCATTGCTAAATGAAAAGAACATTTTTCTGTTTGTGTCTTCACATTAATTCAAATGAGTAATGAAGTTGGGAGCATCACAAGGTTTTAGTGGTATATGGGATTAGACTAGGCTTAGATAACTGAATAAATGAACACACTTAATTAGCTCTCCTGAAACAAATTATTATACAGTACTTATTTCCAGCTCTCATATGAACCCCAAAGAGTTCTAGAAATGCATTAATTCCTTGAATAATAGATCTTATATTTTTTCATACCTACTGCAATTATGATGGATAATGAGATTTTAATTAATCAGACCCAGATTTTTTAATGCTGTTGAAGAATGTAGATACATTGGGGACCTATTTATTTGGTAAATCTTGGAGAAAAGAAAAAAAAGAGCAGAAGGCAAGAAGATTAACAACGAGAAATTTTTATGTTAAACTAACCTTATCTATGAGGCTTCTTAACAATATCCACCCTGTAAACATCCGTACCTTGAATATAAACTCTATAAACTGTCAAATTCTGGTCAAGGTATTAATTTCAGTTCTTCTCTAAAGGCAAAATCCAGTTATTAAATATTATACCACCTGGAATATACTCTTGGTTTTACGCAAATAAGATCATTTCACCTGTAATTTGAATGCTTTATGTACAAAGATTATTTTCTTGCTCATTTATTCTATGCTTCCAGGTGCTCATGAGTGAAAGCCACTCATTATTAACATGCAAAGCAGCCATTAAACCTATTTCTCTTGTTTTTCAATTGTTTTTTTTTTTTCTTTTTTTCAAACCCTTCACAGGAGATAGCTAAGGATCTCTCTCATACAAAGGTAGTGGCATTGCAGTTGTCATTAATTATAAATCAGTTTCTAATATGTCTGAGAGCACAAAGATTGTAGGGGGTCTCATTAACGTGAGATTAAAATTTCCTTGAAGTGTAATTATTTTGCAAGAGAGTCTTGGGCTGGGTTTATGACAACCTATTGCATCTCTGTACTTACTACGTTGGCAAGAGAGGGTTTGTTCATCATGGGGAGAGTATCAATGCACACTACTTCTGTTGGAGAAACTCTACTGATTGGAAAAAAAAAACATGAAGGAAAGTGGAGTTTAGATTTTAGTTTCAGAGTTCTAATAGGCTGTCTTTCTTCTTAGCTCCTTTTTGATAAAAGGAAAGTTGTTGCTGGAGATGGCTGAGGAAGATTGACTTTGTGTGTGTTTAGAATGGAGAAAAAAAGGTAGTGCTTCCAGATTAAACCAAGTTTTATATTAAGGTCTAGAAACTTTGAGGTCTCAAATTTTTTTCCCCTTCTTCAGTGAACCTCACTGGATTTGACATAGTAAATAGGTTTGGGTTTTCCCTCTCTTCTTCTTCCTGAAAAGAACTTTGAACCATTTCCTCCAAAAAGCCATTTCTCTTGGAAAAATAAGGTTAAAAGAAACTTTTTATTAAACCTAGCAATTGGCAGTAGCATATTCAGGCTTCTTCTCCCTCTGTTTGAATTGTTAACCATTGCACTGAAAAATGTAATCCTTGTTGAGTCACAGAGGAGGGAAGGGGGTAGCAGATTGCTCCACAGCTATGGCACAGCTGCAGGAGTCTGATCTCAAAGTCTGAATTTACAGAGGCAATTAGATGAAGTCCCTTCTGGCTCAAGGAAATAGAAAAGTAGGTACTTTCAGCCTAGAGGGGATTTTGCAATCTTTGGGTTTGGTCATAACTTTAAAAATCTGGGTCCTGTCTGTGAGTGCCTCATAGAAGACAGTCTGATGTGGTCTCCTTGGTGTTTCTTTGGGGAAAGCTTAAGTTAAAGAACAGATTTTCTTCATTTCCACAGAATTAAGCGAGACTGAGTGGCTCCCTGGTTTGAAAAGCAACCACCAAGCCTTGAGCTGCTGTCAGCTTTCCCAAGCTGATCCGCTATGTTTCTGTTTGGAAGCTATTGTGTCTCATGTCAGAAAACTCATTTCAACAGAGCGCCAAAACAACAGTGATTCAGAGGCTGCTAAATGCCATCTGACCCAGAGAAACTGAGGGCACAGTGGTCAAATACTGCTAGGAAATTTTGTTCTGTATTTGCAGAAATAGTGATCTTAGAAAAAAAGGGACCTGTCTCAAGAAAATGTGAGGTTTTGCTCAGGTCTCTATGGAAAGAATCTTGCAATTTATCATTAGCATCAGTGATACTGCAACCCACCTTATTAATTCATAGCTTCATTTATAAGCTGCTTTGATATCTTGTACTGAGCTCTTTGAGTACTGAAATGCTTTTTTTGTGCAGTTTCCCCCACCCCCTAAGTTTGGTTGCCCTCCCCACCACCAATCTAAATTCGCTTTTATGTGCTAGGAAAACACACACACACAAAAAGTGTGAATTTGTCACTTTGAACATCTTGTCCTCTTAATTTGTACAGTGCTGGTTTTTAAAGCACAGAAACAGTACTAGAAGCAGAATAAATTTAGCTACAAGGCAGGGAGGGGGACAGCAGAGCCAGAGAGGGTAAGCAGAGAGGGGGACTGCAACGGTCATACCCCTGCCCTCCTCCTGCAACATTCCGTTTGCCAACTGCAGACATTCAAGCTGGAAATGCCACATCCATGCACAGCCTCTGCATCATTTTCTCTTCATCCCTTCTTACCACATAATTTTGTCTTTCTTCAAATTAGCCTTATTTTAGGGTACTTCTCTGCCCCCCCTGCCCCTTCCAGCTCTTGATTCCCTGGATGCCACCCATCCTCTCAGGGTCTCTTGCTCTCCTTTGGCTCTCTGTGCCCTCCTGTCAGCCCATCCTCTCCCTTCCCCTGACCTGCTTCTCCTTGAGCACAGCTCCTTTGCTCATCCATTTTCTGTCACTTTCCCTCCAGACTCTCCCCTTCCTGTTTATCATCTCCATCCCAGTTGCCTCCTCAGAGTTCTCCACTTCTCCCTTTCCTAAGCAATGTTCATGCTCTAAAATACAACAGTCAAGGAAGTCACTGAGCCTTAAGACCACTATTAGTGAGATATATATAATGAATATATATTTGCCAGAGCCACTCAAGAAAGAAGTTAGGGACTGACGTGAAATGTAAATTTAAATGAAAGCAGTGAGCAAATATCTCTGTGCATCTGGGCCTAAAGACTACACAAAGAAGCCTTGGCAAGCTGCTCTCTCTGCAATGTACTGGCAGCTTGAAGAAAACCAATAGCAGCAAACCCACAAGTTAACCAAGACAACTTCTCAAACCTCGAATCTCTTGCCCATCCAATTTGAGCCAGCATTTTGGTTGGAAAAAATAGCAAGTTTTCCCCTTTGGCAACTGGAAATCAGATTTTGTTATTTCAGAATATCAAGTCTTAACAAGACATAGTGAGTTGATGGTGTTTGAAAAGGAGAGAGGGAATGTCCAGCTTTATTTTCACTGCATTTATTTTATGTAACAACTTTCTTGGCTGAGATAATGCAGATATGGATAGATCAGTCATTAGCCCATATCCATATCTATCCAGATATGGATAGATCAGTCATTAGCCCAAAAGACTAAAATCTCCTTGCATTTATGGAATAGAAACAGGCATGTAAACCATGATAAGTGGTTTATTTGCATTTATTTTATGTAACAACTTTCTTGGCTGAGATAATGCAGATATGGATAGATCAGTCATTAGCCCAAAAGACTAAAGTCTCCTTGCATTTATGGAATAGAAACAGGCATGTAAACCATGATAAGTGGTTTATTTGCATTTATTTTATGTAACAACTTTCTTGGCTGAGATAATGCAGATATGGATAGATCAGTCATTAGCCCAAAAAAAGACTAAAATCTCCTTGCATTTATGGAATAGAAACAGGCATGTAAACCATGATAAGTGGTTTATTTGCATTTATTTTATGTAACAACTTTCTTGGCTGAGATAATGCAGATATGGATAGATCAGTCATTAGCCCAAAAGACTAAAGTCTCCTTGCATTTATGGAAACAGGCATGTAAACCATGATAAGTGGTTACCCTCACCCAGCAATTTAATGACAGCTACAAAGAGAAAACAGATCAGAATCTACACTGCTGAAAGGCATCTTGCACTATTTGATGATCAGCACCAAAATTTGGGGTGTTTAATCTTTTTTCTTAGTGTGAGAACCTGCATCTTCTTTGGGGTCTGTGGAAAGGTAAAGATTGCCAGACTGGTATCAACAAATAAATATGTTAATTTAGCACCAGCGATTCCAATGCACAGACTGACACCTCAACAACATGCCTGAATGTCTGCCTACCATCACCTGCTGACATGATCTGAATTCACCCCCTGGTGCTCTCCAGAGCCTGAGGTGAATGTGCAGGTTTTTCCATCAGTTGGAGTGGCCCGAGGATTGCAGTAATTGGTGCCTTTACTGGGGAGCCCGCCTCTGGGAAGCCTCAGTACCAGTAAGGGATGGGTGTTGGAGCTGTGGTGCCAGTGCAGCCTGATCCTGGGGCACCCTCTAGGAGGTTTTTCCATAAGCTTTACAGGACAGCTGAAGACTGTCAAAGGAAGACTGCATCAAACAAAGGAAAAATGACTTTTGATAGCATGGTTTATGGCTATCTAGAACAATTGCAAACAAGCATAGCCAGAAACGCTGCATTTCACTAGCACAATTATGGCCTAATGAGTTAGTGCAAATACCAGGCATATACTGTTAAAACCATTTCCGAGTCTGTCTAAAACCATATACATTTTGTCTGAATATGTCTACAGAAATTAGAGTTATGAGAGAACAAATGGCTTTGTGTCATTGGCCTTCTCTCATGGCAGTGAACAGTACTGGGCTTGCAACAAATACATTTTCTTTTTATGCTTCAATCATGTCCAGCACCTGTGTGAATAACATAGGCATAAGCTACAGTAGCACCAACCATTCCTTGCTGCAGCCATTTCTGCAATAGCTTGAAGGGCCCCTCCCTGAAACAAGTCCAGCGTGTGGGCAATAGGGGTTTTTTGCCAGGTACCATGAAGTGTATTGTATTCAATAATGGCAAAATAATATCTATCCAGAAATCTTCGATACTGCTTAGAGAGAACTTGTACACAACTGTTTACTTGGGGGGCACTTTGCTTGTAAGCCAACCTCTTGGTCAATCTCTCTTTCACCTTCTAAAAGATGCATCTATGTCTCTTGGCCCCACCAACTGCACGCAGATGAGTAAGAAGATTAACCTATCAGCTAAAAGCATTTGGTCATATGTCACATGAGACCTGCTCTAGAAATTTCTATACCAAATCACAGTCCTTGACAAGCCATGTCCCCTTATAAGCCTCACCTTGAGATACCTTCTCAACCACAAGGAAACAGTTAATGACCTACTGCTATGTGGTAGACTGGTACTGAATAACCCAGGTATGGGGTTACTGGTCTATAGCAAATTGATATCATGATATCATTTTTAAATTTTATCTATATAGAGAAATAAACATATGCACAGACCATGTTTATTTCACTCTTTAACAAACATGACACAATTTTTACCGTGTAACAGAATGTCTCTTAAATATTATAGGTTTCAGTGCTTTGTAATTGTATTTCAATAGGCACAAGAAGTATTTCACTGCACAGTGAATACATTTCATTAAATAGTATAAATTTACACTCTGTTGTAAATGAATGTTCATTTTACATTGTAATTTTTTTTACTGCAGAATGTTGCCATTTTAGTATTCACTGTAATCACTCCACTGTGTTGCAAGCAAATGTCATTTATATGATATGTAAAAATTTAGAGAATTCAATTTAAGGGATCTCAGTATGAAGTATAAATACATGCAAGCCACGTAACACAAATAAACTTACTCCAGATGGTTGCTTATAGCAGATAAAAATCAGATCTCACCATCCTAAAAAATTAAATTCCCAGTACAAATATAGGCAATTCAGCACAGTTTCTGCTGACCAAAATGGCCAGAAAATTAGCACCAATCCAAATATAATAAATGTAATGAAAATTTTGCCACTAATAAGAGACCAAACGTTATGTTTTCTAGATGGTTCAACAGCTTTTCTGCCTGAATCTTTTTCAGAATCATCAGGGATTCTTCCAGCTATCTGCCCCAGAAAATATTTTACATGTAAATATCTAGAAACAGAAAAATATTGATAAAATAAAACAAATGATTCTAAAATCAACAATACTTTATTTGCTCCTCTACCATTACAGCTGCCTGGAGTACTTACAGTACAGCCCAAGAGCATTTACAAACAGCTAAGCTATTTCTTCTCTGTTGATAGCCACCTTATTGCTTTCAGCAGCTAGCAAATTAAACCTTCAAAATAATTCTCATGTGCACTGACTGTAAAGTGAATTTAAATTAAAGTAATACATTACGAGAAAAGTGAGTACCTAGCCAGAGTTCTCAGCAGCCTCTTTCTTCTTCCTAAGCCATCCTCAATGCACACAAATATAGTTACACAGTTCACACCTGCTGACATACATCTGCACATACCATATGGTGCAGGACACACCTTATCCCAGCACTCACACACATATGTATTTGCAAACACCTCCTGCCACTGGGAGACAGATGAATCCAGATAAGTGCCATGAAAACCAAACAAGAAACGCCTTCCTGCCCATTTCTCCTCTGTCAGCCACCCACACATCCTCCGCTAAGGCAGGTCAGAGCACAGAGCAAGCTTTACAATGGCAATGTTCACCCCAACAATGCTACGCACTAAGCAGATCAAGGCCTATGACTGTACTTTTGCAGATGGATGTGAAGCCAAAGAAATTAAGTTAGTCTCGATGTCACAGAACAAACCTGCATGTGGGCAAAGACTTGAACAGTAATCTTGCATAGCCTCACTGGTATCCTTCTCCTTATGTGGATCTATAGATAGTTCCCCAGCTTGAAGTTTGGGCCTAGGAGCAGTCTTCAAGGCTGTCTCATGCCTTTCACTCGCTTGCTACAGTGAAGAACTAAAAATTACACTGAGGAGGGTTTAATTGCTCTGTTTTCCCAGGGTGGTGCAAAAGGATAGAGGTGAACTGATACATCTGAAGTAAACTTAAATAGGCTATGGCCTGAAATGCAGTTTCTTCGGTCTGAGGCTGCTGGAGAGGTACAAGCCTCAGAAATTCTGAGCATCCTGAAGTGACTAACTTGAATTACATTTCTGAGAGTGGTTATTCTTGGTAGTTATTCTGATGAAAGTTAGCTTGAATGAGAATTCGGGAACCCAATTACTACCAAATTATATATTAAATAATAATTTGAAATACTTTACCTTTTCTTTCTGTGCACATATAGCTCAATTTCAGCTTCTTCTGCATGTATTGCTTGAAGATTTTAGGTTAAGCTCAAGAACAATCCTAAAAATCTCTGCTCTTACTCTGGATCAAATTCAAGTTAAATTCAACTGCCGGCAAGTAACACCTGGCAAGCTTTTCAACAGAATCATCATAGCAGAAATGGCTCTTTAAGTCAGGCACTAGGCAGAATCAAGTTGGGAAATGGATATAAGAAGATTTAGATAGGCAGAAAACCTGACTGCATCAATGCTGTGAAGCCAAACACACATACAACATGGAGTGGGAGAGAAAGGCAGCAGCAAAATAAGAGCAGCCCCTTGTCACAGTAGGTATTGATCTTCCACAAGACCCCGCAAATACCAAAGGAGACGTTTTTTTGTGTGGTTGCCAAGCTCCTCGCAGATCAGGGTGAACACCATTAGATGGGTTACACAGCACACAGATGTAAGGAGGCTCTGCAAAGCAGACCCAGAGCCATTCAGCACTTCACTAGGTATGGATACACAACCTACAAGTCCGAAGACCCTACCTGATAGCAGAAAGCTGCCTGCTCTTTTTCTCCAGATGTTTTCAATGAAGTTCGTGCTGGCTAGTGACATTCAGCTGGGAAAAACTCAGGGGTCTTCCACATCAGCTGGGTCAGGATGTTATGCTTAGTGCACTGGCACCAGCTCTGTGTCTGCAGTAAAAGCCAGCTACTATAACACTCTATTACTGATGCTCACAGTTTTCCCACCCTGCAAAAACACGCCTCAGCTCCTCCTCATTTACTTCCCAACTGACCATGGCTTCAATTATCAGCTCTTTTGGTTTGAGAGAGGCACAGAGTAACTAACAATCTTTCTTCTATAACTTCAGACACTTCAGAGGACTGGAATTTAGCACTGCAAACCTTAACAAAACCAGGTCTGGCTTAATTAATTTTTAACATCCCCTCAATGTCAAATAAAGATTTCCTTCATCACAGCCAACACACAAGCCCTGAAGACTCTCTTTCACACAAAGTTGTATGTCATGATTCTCCTTATGCAGTAATACATATGAAGAACCCACTCATTTTATTACTCGGGGCAGTGCAGATTTGATTACCAAAATCGGTTCTAAACATTCTCGAGAAAAGTCTGTCAACTCCTAGCATTAGCACATAGCTACTCCTGGTTTACCCCTCAGCATTCCAAAGCTACCCATGCTGTTGCTTGGTACAAGATTGGATTTACTGGCATTGCATTTCCTGATTCAGCCTTCCATGTTGGAAGTTCCTTCCTTTGGAAGTCCCTTGGAAGCCTATCATTTAGCGTGGATACAGCATCAGAGCAGTTTAGGTACCCTTTTACAGGAAGAGACCGATACTGCTGCATGAGAACTGTGTTATCTGCACTGCAGGTTACTGAGTACTCTGCGTTTGCTGCTAATTAAATTCACTGTTGGAAGCTCCTTACATCTCCACATGATATGTAACTGCAGAGCTGGATGTTGCCCCTAATTGCTTTTTGTAACAAGGTTATAGAAGTCATGGCGTTACTTCCAGATATGGCAGTGCCCTGACAACAGTACACGATCATAGATGACATTAATACCACACTGTACTGTACCAAAATTATATATTAATGAGGAAGTTTCAGTCTTCTCAATATGTTCTTATTTTAGAGCTGTACTTTCACAGGAAGGTTAAGGAGTATTGAAGTAAAACTCAAGGTAAGGTTTGGGGTTATCCATATGAGGTGGTAAGTTTAAGAGACAAGATAGTCAGTATGAGCAATATTATTCACTGCCAGCTTGCAAGATCTCTCCAGTCACATAACACCCTTTGTTTTCTTCAACCTAACTCTAAAGCAACCAAAAGGAATGAGTACGTACTGATTCAGCTTTGCTTGTGATCACTGATTAAGTTACTTTGCAAGGAGCTGTGTCGAGTGATCACCATATACAATGTGACTGGTTGCCTTTCCCCCACCAAGAAGGAACTGCTGCACAGTTCGTCATTTGAGCAAAATGGGTAAGCGGGACAGAGCTGAAACTGCACAAAACCATCCCAGATATGATTGGATTTAGTCTCAACCACGAATGAACTGGAAAAAAAAAAAAAACAAAAACCAAGTTAACCAGCCTGAAACAAACTTCTTGACCCTAGCATTGTTGCTATTTCCATTGAAAAAACACAGTCCTTGGGAAGAAGCCTTCCCTGGGCACCATTTCCCGTGCCACTGGGCAAAAAATTCAAAACAAGTCTCAAAAGATGGTTCAGACAGGCCAAGCAGGAAAATAGGGTTCCTAATATTCATAATACTAATGGGGATATTCTGCCACTACTTGTAGTTTCGCAGTCTCACGAGACATCAGAGACAGAATTCATATGTTTTGATATGTGAACTAGAAGTCTGGGTTTGCTTTATGTAGGGATAGGTGCTACTAGATTATGAAGTATATTTCTATGGCAATTGCCTAAAATCAGCCAAGGAAATTGTTCCTTAGAAGCATTTATTCTCACATCTGAAAACAGAGCACCAGCTACTAATGCAGATGGAGACATCTCCACTGCAGAGGATACAATTACCACACTAAATCACCCCCGCAAACCAAACCCACCCCACATGGCACAGGCTTGCCTAATCAACCAATAGCAGTTGATTATTAGCTAATTAATCAGTTAATCACATTCTGATAAGTATTTGGTCTAGAAAATGCTAACTAATCCTACATACGTAACATGTTTACATTAACATTTTGGAAAGCTTAGCAGCATCCAACTCCTTTTATGTTTGCACACAGCAGTGTTCTCTGGCAAAATCTCATCAAGAAGCATCGTGTAATGGAATTATTATAACAGACACCTGTCTGAAAACAGTCTGAAAGCCATGCAGCTACAATCAGTTTACACACAACTTCTTGCCACTACCTAATTATATTATTTATGTATTGCTGAGTCAAGAATAACAACCAATGTTGCCAAACATTTTAAACAAAAAAATAAAGGACAGGGGGCAGTCCTGTCCCAAGTGACTTTTTATTTAGAGATGCCCTTAACCAAGACCTGGGCAATAAAACATTTTAGCACTTTTCAACAGCCAGATCTCAACAGAATTGAAACCATCAGACAGCAGTGCATCTCTAAATGAAAAGTGCTACTGAACAAAGCTTGCCATATTCAGGAGCCATAGCTCGCACAACGTTACATCAAGTTTTTCAGCTAACAGACAGAAGAAAAGATTAAGCTATCCTGTCTATCTTTGCATCTTTTTCAGTCCTTTACCATTCCACCAGGAATACAGGTAGGACTTCAATGGCTTTGGTTTGTCTGAAGCATATTTCCAAAGACTACATTCAGTCTCAGTCTGATCATGAGAGTAAGGCAAAGGGGAAGAACATTCACACAATTCACTGACGGCTTCTGTTTCAAATGCACGGCAGAAACTTGTTAAATAATTTCTCAGATGGCAAAAAGAAAGCCCTGGGGGAGCAAGGCATTATTTGTTGTTCTGCGCTTGGAACATCTGAGATTTCCCTGTAATGGAAGAGACGACCGTGGGGAGCTGCAGATGTTCCCAGCAGCATCTCTCTGCAGCAGCAAAGGCAGTCCCTTCTGACAGCTCCTGACATGACAGCTGTGTCACAGAGGCCTCAGTGACACTAAAGCATTAAGATCCCAGTTGAGCTGTGCTGGTGTTCACCAGTGGATAATACTCAGCGGCATATTCATATTCTTACAAGATGTAAAAACTCTAGGCATTTGACTACAATGGCAGCACAGCACAGTTTCTTAGGCCACTACTAGTTTTGTATCACAATATACAAGATAATAACTGCTCATGTGCAATGAAGACTTCATGTTAGGGCTTCTGTCAGTGACGTATCACTCTGGCTCTGACATGATGGGTACTGTGCAGATAGGAAGATATAGAATCTCTTGAAAAGGCACCATTTTGCTGGGGATGATAACATTTAATTTATTAATTTAACATTTCTTACGTTTGCTTGCTGGCAGTATTAAAAAAAAAAACCCAAATAACAATAAGAACAGTAAGAAAGATTTCAGCATGCACATTATATAAAGAATCATATGACAATGACACTAGAAGGCTGTGGAAAGCTCAGCAAGACCAGCATTACAGAGGTTGGTGGGAACATGTTTGCTGAGGTGGCTACTGATTCTTATTTGCGATTCAAGAGTCTGTGATTGATCATACCATTGTTCTTCCACTCTGACTAAATTATTTTCCACCCTTAGGAAATGCCAAAGAACATTTAGTGAATACTGCACTAAGGTATAAACCTGTGGCATTTGATGGATATTTTAACTAGTGCTGGCATTTTATTTAATGATATCACATAAAGAATTATACAGCCTTATTTCCTTTGCGCTAATCCAATCAGCAGCAATTGTAGTCTGAGTCTCAGGTTGAAGATTATATTTGCAATTAGATTTTGAGGGGTGGGGGAAATAAATCTGCTAGTTCATGGTTTGACCAAAAGTTTGAAAGCTAGTCTTATCATGAAAGGGTGAAATCTTGGCTGCAAAGTCAACACGAGCCTCATCCAAAATCTCTCACAGCTCTTTTAGTAGCATAAATGTTTCAAGTTAGTACATCTGGGTCTCTGAAACAGTGGCAGCAGTATTTCAAATATTCTCAAAGCCAACTACTTGGATGGGCTTGAATTGATGACAGTAATTGTGAAGATTAGCTTCTCAGGCCAAATAGAAACAAGTCAGGGCCATGCAGGCAGGCTTAGTTCTCTCACAGGAAACACGTGAGTGAAGCAGGATGCCAGGAGTCCAAAGAGGAAAAGCTGGAGGGCTTATCAGCATGCAGGCTGAGTGGCAGAAAATTAACAATTTTGATACTACAGCTCCTCCAAAACTTATCAGTGAATACATAAAGGCAAAGAATAGAAAGAATAGAAATCAGAGCAAAACTAGAAAATATCTGGCATGTTTTAGACACCAAATAATCAATATTTGTTCCACAAATTGTAACTGCTGAACCAGAACTTCATTTAGGCCACAGGAGGCACCACAATGGATGTAACAAGCAGCATTTGGCAAAGCAGCACATACCAGACCTTTCACATCAACAGGATTCTCCAAACACATCATTTAAGGCAGGTCACAAAATGGCAAGACACCAGCTGTTAGCATTTACATTTTTCTAGTTACATTTCTAAAACAAACTTTTTCTTAAGACAAATATGGCCAAATTTAGATACAGCGCTGCCTTTTGCTCCAACCATTTAAATCAATTTGATAAGCAAGCCAGATTGCATGCCAATGCTTTCAACAATTAACTTGCAAGAAATCCTGTGATGAACCTTACTCTCTTTTCACACTGATTTTATTATACTCACAGATCTTTACACTTTTTCATCTACAATTTGAAAATAAAACATTCCCAGGCTAGCAGACAAATCAATGACCTAAATGTTCCAGAAAATGAAATGCTATATGCTTTGGCTGTCCTGCAAAGTTTGCAGAAGCAGGAAAAATTATAACCAAGTAAACTTGAATTCAATAATTCTGCAGAAGCACCAGTTCCCCTAACCTTAGGAAATTCTGATGCAGCTAGTAAAGGAAAATACATCTCTCTGGCAGTTAACTACAAAAGGAGAAATTGGGTGGGATGTTTAGGAAAAAGAAAATGCTGAAAAAAGACTAAAACACTGGAAGCTATATATGAAGAGAAGGGACAGAAGATTTTTTTTCTCTGCCAAGTAGTTCTCAGGGCCAGAGGGTTACAGATCCATCCTATATACTAACGCTTTCTTTCTGCTTTGATCACAGCCACCTTTATTTTTTCATTTATTTTAAATACTGCCTTGGAAATTGTCTCTTATGGGAATGAAATAAAAGGATGCGTTAAAAAACACCTCTTGATGAACCATTTGGTCCAACCAGCTGAGCTTCTTCTGAAGTTATGCATAAGAAGCTGAGCAGACCCTCAAGCAGAGGATGCTCTGGCCTTAACTGGAGCCTGATCAAATCGTGGTCTTCCCATTAGAGGATGCAGTCTTGCAACCCTGCTGCTGAAATAATGCTTTGATAATACCTTGTGGAAAATCAGCAAGAGCAACCGTTTAATGTCACATTCCTCCTTTTACTGTTCAGCTCTTATTACTTTATATGCATTAAAAATGCATGGCTACTTATAAATCTTTGATTACACTACATTAGACCAGTTATATTTTTCTCCTCCCTTCCAGGATAAACTCTACGGAATGCATATATGCCATACAGAACATAGAATACTTCACCAATTGAACACAGACATTCAGTCAAAAAAGAGCAGCAGCTGGTCCCAAAAACAGGAAGGCAGAATTTATCCTTTTTAGCAAATAATTATCTTGGAACTGTGAGAGACAACCTCAGTGTTACACGGTGGTGTGTTTGGAGGCTGAAGCACCTTTTTTCTCTTTTCATTGTCCCCCCTCTCACATTCCTTCTATGAGACAGAACACGACCAGAGACTCTTACCAGATGAACTGGTATGATGATTTCTTTACAGCTCCAGGCAAGAAAAATATCTCATGAAAGAGGATACCTGAGTTTCCTAAAAAAGTGAAGCAGTAGCCTACAAACCTACCTAGTGGGTGGAAAGAATCACTCATAAAAGATGCATAGAAGCTATAGAGCACATTCATCAACCCAACATCCTACCAACAGCAACTCTTGACAAAACCACCAATATATTGCCCTATTCGCAAGCATCCCCTTACTTACCCTTCAACCTTTCTTCTCATTGTACATTAACTCCTCCTGCTGATGCAACCCCACTTCCATGTAGCCATCACACTCCTGTGCTGTTCTTCTTCACCACCAAGTCCCCTGCAATGAAACACTACCATCACAACATCTCCTAGGCAGCCTGTATTAAACTTGCTGCAAAGACAAGAGCACACCTGGGGAACCTCCTTACTCCCTGGGAAAGAAAAGTGCAAAACATCCCCAAGGCCCATGAAGCTACAGAGGCACCCTAAAAAACACAGTGGGATAAGCTGAGAGAACAAGGATGCACTTAGCAAGAAGAATGCTAAGAAGAAGAAAAAAAACCCCAAAATAAGCGCTAACATGCAATGCAAAGAGGCACACATGACACTGCCTGAAAGAGATCCCACTAATTCTTGCCATGCCACCCACTATCTTGAAACTTACTTACTAATATATTATGCTATCTTACAATTTAAAGCAAATTTTGGAAGAAGGAGGTATTTCTCTGTCCATGCCAATGTTTTTCCAACAAAGATATTTTGACTAAATTTAGGAGTCTGAAATCACAAAACAAAAAACCCCACTGAGACCTAAAGGAAGAGGTGGGGAAGAACTTCTTCAATTACTCAGATGGTGGTGAAGTGGGACTTGCACCTGGGCCTATTACCCAGCCTGCAGTAGGTCCTAGTAGAAATGCCCTACTCAGCTCTTAACCCTTGCAGAACCAGCACAATGGTTTCCCAGACTCCCTTGATGCTACCTATAGTCTCCTTGCTGACTGCTTTACTACATGTAAATACTGCTGCATTTCATGCTTCGAAATAATATCTTAACACTCAGGTACTATGCAGATTACAGCTAGCCATCTCTACTATTTTTCAGCTTCCTTTAATTTTCAAGCCAGTATCAGGACAGCTGCTCTTTCACAGAATCATGTAATTATCAGAGTTGGAAGGGACCTCTAGAGATCATCTAGTCCAACTTCCCTGATAAAGCAGGATTGTCCAGAGCACATTACTCAAGACTGCACCCAAGCCGGTCTTGAAGGTTTCCAAAGAAGGGGACTCCACAACCTCCCTGGGCAGCCTGTTCCAGTGCTCTTGTCACCCTCACCAGAAAGAAGTTTTTCCTCATATTCAAACAGAACTTCCTATGTTCCAGCTTGTGCCCATTGCCCCTTGTCCTGTCACTAGAAACCACTGAAAAGAGTCCGGCTCCATCCTCCTTCAACCCACACTTTAGGTACTTTAGAACATCTTTCTTGTGAGGGAAGGCTGAGGGACTTGGGTCTTTTTAGTCTGGAGAAGAGAAAGCTGAGGGGTGATCTGATCAACACTTATAAATACTTAAAGGGTAGGCATCAAGAGGAAGGGGCCAGTCTTTTTTCAGTGGTGCCAAGAGGTCAAGAGGAAATGGGCACAAAGTTGAATTTGAGAAGTTCCATCTAAACATGAGGAGGAACTTCTTCACTTTGAGGGTGGCAGAGCACTGGAATAGGCTGCCCAGAGAGGTGCTGGAGTTTCCATGTCTAGAGACATTAAAAACCCACCTGGACAAGTTCCTCTGCAACCTGTTCTAGGAAGATCTGCTTTGACAGAGGGGTTGGACTAGATGATCTCCAGAGGTCCCTTCCAACCCCATATCGTTCTCTGATTCCTGTGCTGAGGACTTCAGAACTGGACACAGTGCTTCAGGTGGGATCTCACCAGAGCAGAGTAGAGGGACAGAACCACCTCCCTCAGCCTCCTGGACACACTTATTTTGATGCAGCCCAGGATATAGTAGGCTTTCTGGGTTGTGAGTGCACATTGCCAGCTCAAATCCAGGTTCTCATCCACTACTATCCCCAACTCCTTATGGGCAGGGCTACTTTCCCTCAGCCTGTATTGATAACAGCGGTTGCCCTCACCCAGGTGCAGAACCCAACACTTGGCCTTGTTGAATCTCATGAAGTTCACTGAGGCCCACTTCTCAAGCTTGTCGAGGTACCTCTGGATGGCATCCTGTCCCTCAAGCATGTCAACTGCACCACTCAGGCTGGTGTTGTCTGCAAACTTGCTGAGGGTGCATTCCATCCCACTGTCCGGTGGGATATTGAACAGTACTGGTCCCAGTACAAACTCTCAAGGGACACCAGTTAACTTATGCCACTCAATAAATACTCAAAAGTCACTACACCAGTATTGCCTCTGAAGGGCAGAGTACTTAGAAATAGGGGACTAGTCAAGGTTAGGGGGAACAGTCCTATGTGAATGTTGGCTTCTTCAACAGAAGATCAGAATTTGTCAGTAGTTAGAGCTGAATATTGAGAAATGGAAAAACTTTGCTTCCATTGTCTGCAGGATATCAGTTATCAAAGAGGGAGAATGCACCATTTTACCAGAGGCGATGGCGTGTTTTAAAGTGACAAATACTTCTGTTTTTTTTACTTGGTGAAACATAGCAGATAGATACAGAAACCATTTGAAAGGTAGGTGACACTATACATGTTGCCATGCAGGCACAGTATCACTCCATCTGTGTCAAATTCACTTTAGATGACATTTCTTTTTCACCAGGGCACTGAAGTTTTCCCCTTAAAAATCCACTTTTTCATGTTTCCTTCTGTTTTCTCCCCAATTATCTTTTTCAATGGAGTTAAACTGGAGGCTAATCCCTTCAATTTGAGGGTTATCTACATGAGGGTATTTGAGAGAAATCAATTCAGACTAATTAAGTGTTCAGATTCAAGAGAGAGAAGTCAACCCGGGTGAGTGCACGTTATGGATATCTGTTGACAGTAGCCTGACAACAATTAAGCAGAGTTTGCTTCCACAGAGGAGGTGTAGGCCATGTGTGTAGGGTGCACCTGATTTGTCTGGGTACGTTAGCTGCGAAACTTCCACAAAAAGTACAATAGCACATTTTCCTTTACTGAGGAGGCCTCACCCATGCCCACCGGAGCTGGTCTTTGCAGAGCACCCTGTTACAAATAGCCCAACAACTGTGTCTGTTCCAGGGGAACTTGGTTTTCAGCCTCTGCTCACAGCACTGCTTTCCTGCTAGTGCTGAGCAGTGAGGACAAAATGAGCAGATTGCTTATAGATCCTGTCCTTCCCAAGGAGTGCCTTTGCCTGTCAGGTTACAAAGCCACACACCAGTTTGTGCACTATTTTTGTTCCAGTGTACCTGACTTCTCTGCAGCAGTTGGGTTTGCACAAGTGGAGGACTGAGCCAGAGCTTGCACACAGTCTGGGCACCTAACTCACAGACCTAGATGGGAAAGGAGCTGAACCCAAGTCCTCTGTCTCCTTGGAAAAAATGCTGCCCACTAGAATATATATAATTGGAAAATACTACCTTCTCCATCTCCTTCAGCAAATAATAATGCCATTCCATGTAATCATTTTGTGTTGTAATAGGAAATAAGAAAAATGCCAACAGCCGTTCATGCAAGAGCTCCTAAAGAGAGCTTTCATGCTCTTAAAAATCAATAATCCAAAAATAAATGGGATGGCCATGTGATACTCTTTCTGCAATTGAGCCTGTTATATACGCAAACACTTTCTGTCATTTTTTTGTACCAGCATAAGCATATGGGATGAGACACAGATGAGGAATTCTGAACTTTTCTGCAGACAGATGAATGAATTCAAGCTGAAGCAGCAGCACAGATTTTGCACTAGCCAGTCCAAAAATAGTGAAGAAATCACTTTTCTACATTTAGCACTGTGTGGAAAGGTTTATGTGTTCATTGATGAGCTCCTAGGCTAGCTAAAATTTTATAAAGCTATATCTCTTTATTTCTAAGGTCAAAAGGGTGTTGAAGTTTTGAATATTAGCAAGATATTACCTCCCTTTTTGCTTGCATTGTATTCAGCAAGGCTGGCTCCAGTAAACAGCACATAAATCTTAACTGTCTGTAATCTGTAATAGAAAGATGTTCTTGAAAAAGGGTTTCTTGGCAGACTATTACCCATTTTATACCACTTTTTCTTACCTTGTTCTGTGACTTTTTTCCTTCTATAAGAGGAAAGAGATTTTTCCTCTGTCTTCTTTTTGATTTTTTCCCCTGATCTTATTCTTGTGGCTGATATATAAGAACACTGATACAATATGGTTTTTCATTTTGGCAGCTTTTTTCAAATGGATTCCATAGCATGATCTGACCAGTGACAAATGACCCAGCACTTCTACTTGGAATACTAACACCAAATTATCTGGCTTCCTGGGGTCTGCTGGAGATGCAGTGAGAATTAAAAAAAAATTACTGCACAAGACCAGTGGTGACTGATGTAGGGTCTGCATGCTGAGCTTTTGACCTCAACTGTTTCTACAGTAACTGTGTGCAATGTATTGTGCTTTCCATTCTCAGGCTTACATTGGAAGCCAATTAAATTAAAAGGCTATTCATTTCATTATATTTGTCTCCAGGATGCTCAAATAGAAATGCAAACAATTCCTGTTCACAGTTTCCCACACCAGAGAAACTGATATTGTACTGCTAATTTCTGATAACAATATAAACCAATATGCAATCCGCATTTATTTAAAAGATGTGCATAGGATATACACTGAACCTAGAAAACCCTGATTAGGGAGATCATGAAATCAAATCTTTGGAAGGGCACTTGCTTCAGTCCCTCAAGGCAGCTATTTTTCTTGGTTTAATCAGATAGCTAATCATTGTAAGTCACACTTTCCAAGAGCCAGATTCATCAATAGTAGCAAACACGGACTTGTAATACTGAACAGTCTCAGAAAAGCTTGATGAAAATAAAAGCTGCAAAAAAGGTGGTCAGTAAGCACTTTGCTACTTTAAAAAAGGCAATGGAGGAAATGTGTGAATATTTCCTACTAAAAATAAAGCAAGAATCATTTGAGGACTAATCCAACAACTTGAACAATAAAGAAACATATTCCCAAATACCCTGTTATCTTAAGAGTTGGCCTTATCTCTAGCTCAGTGAGAAATTAACATTTTTGTTAAACCACAGAAAGTAAATTGGCATGAAATATTATTCTACTGCCTGTATTTTTATTTTAAATTAAGCTTCTGGTGTAGTTTCCCACGTCACTTAGAGCAATAGTAATTTCTGATCTGGAGGAATGACCTTCACATTGAAGGGAAGCGAGAGGACTTGAACACCATCCCGCAGGATACAAAATAACAGCCTGCAACATGCCATTTGTAGATCATTTTTGCAGGTTAGCAGCCACAAATTGAAACTTGCCTATCATCAGTGGCAGATCAAATTTTAGGGCTTTTATGATGGTCATGGTACTGAAGGCTTGTTGATAGAGTAGATGTGTGCTTATAATAGAGGCAGCAGCCTTCATTGTGGTTTATCTAGACACGGCTGGCAGGATATAATAAGCTAAACGAGGCTGAAATGACAAAAACGTCTCCAGGCTTATGAAAACCTGGAGCACTATTTCTAGCAAAATCTGGCAGTTAAGACAAAATTGACATACACTTAACTCCCTTTTCAGATAGATGAAATCATTCTGGGCCAGAATCATTCACCTGCAGCGCTGAAACTCATGGACCTTCCATCAGGGGTGAGCTTGAAAACAGTTCTCTGGGTTGAGCAAATGAACTTGCTTCCCCCTAATATGATTAAATTAGTTTTGTTTTCTTTCCTCCCATCCTCTCAATAAAATTTCACTCAGTTGTTGAAGTACTCAAGACAGAAAAATGTAAAGTGAAAAAAGGTTTCTTAAAATGGCTTGGAAATAGAAGCAAATATGAAAATTTCATGAAGGTCACATGAGCATGTCTCGCCATCCTCTACCACAATAACTAGCAGGAACTCAATAAAATGAAAGGGAACTGATTTAGAGATGACTGATGGACAGGATCTTTTCAAGGGTGTATTATTAGCCTGGGTATTTTATGTCACAAAATAGCAAACAGATCAGCAGTTTAGCTGGCTTCCAAAAAAGCATGAAAAAACACAACGTATTGCAAACCATAATACTTAGAGAGGCATTTGTATGCACACACACATGTGTATGTGTTTAATATGACAGGTGCAGAAGCAAGCTTTACACAGTAAGGGCCAGAACTCTGTGCAGGCACATTTTTCTGTAAATTGCCCTGCTATAAAGTTTCTTGAAGTATCTTCTGAAATGGTTGGAATGGGCCCTGCTAAAAAAGGAGATAACAAATTAGAAAATTCATCGGGCTGCCTAACATAGAGCCTCCAGTCTTTCTGTATCCTTTGTTGCCTCATTTCCTTGCTTTGAGATAGTTTTTCTTATTATTGGAATTCTTTTGCAGAACATTTACCTTGAATTTGATGCAACAGTGATGGGGCAAAACGTTTTCTTCCTACCTCAGTTTTGCAACTTGGATGAGGTCTCCAAGAAGGAAGCTCTGTCTTTGATCATTTATTTTTGTTTGTTTCTCTAAGAATAACAACCCGTCTCTAATGAAAACTCCAATAGCTTTTCAAACTTTTATCTTTCTGCATGACAATCTTACAAACTAAGCCTTTTCCTGAATGTGAGTTTACTTGAAAAGATAAGACAGGAAGAGTCCATCCTGTATTCTTCAATTAGTTTTTCTTAAACACAAACCTTGTTTTTAAAGACTAATTTTTCTTTTCTAAAAAGAAGGTATTTTTGGTGATTAGAAAAACCTGGAGGGACAAACTCTAAGTGGAACGTAGTGCTGCAATGTAATTGTGGCCAAAGACTCAGCCAGATTTGAAGGAGGACTTAATTTTACAGAAGCAACAACATTCAGTTACAATAGCTAATGGGAGTTTTTCCTGATGCACTTCAGTAGAGTGTGTGTTTGCTGAGATTTTTCCCCCTGCTTCTTTCTTTCATCACTGCTGAATGGCTTGAAACTCACAGTATTATAGGGCTTGTATTATCGTTATCCAGGTAATGTTAGGACATTTAGAGCAATCTCTTACACAAAATTAAGTTGGAGCAAATCTCTAGGTGTGCTCTTCTGCTCTCACTCTGGTTCCCATTGCAGCAAAGTAGAGTAAATGTAAGCAGAGATTTAAGCCACAAGGATCAGCTGTATTCTGGCTTGCAATGCCAAACATGAAGCTCTTGTGTATCCAGATTTTGGGAATTAGGCCAAAAAAGGTTTCAAAACTGAAGGGTATTTTAGCTGAACCTTTAGTTTAAAGTCTCTCTCAAGTAAACCTAAGTGAATTAAATATAATTTTGATGACTGATTAGAGTGTCCGTTTGACCATCAGCTGCATCTCACATTCTGCTACCTACCAGCTGGAATATTGCTGAGACTTTTTATAACTTAGTTACAGCTACCTTGTGGAACAATTTAATCATATAAAGTCTTATAATTCAGATGCCCAAGTAAAACAATAACATCTGCTGGCTTCTGGTCTTGTCATGCTGCTTAACCCCTTTTCTTCTTCCCGTGCTATGCAGCACACCTACACTACACAGGAACCGTCTTTGAAGGATGCGATCTGCAGAGACAAGCTGATTTTCTTCTATCTAACGCTCAAGATGCACAGTCCCTGAAGGAGCAGCAGAGACACAGGGCTTCATAGGCCCAGGTCTTACCAGAGGAGTTCCCTGAGCAGTGAGTTTATCTGGCAGTGTAGAGATTTTTTTTTTTTTTTTTGTGAACAGAAAAGGTAATACTGAGAGGACAATACCCACCTATTTAACTGCTTGAAATTAGAGATTTTCTCAAACAAGACTTCTGCAAGGCTCTGGCACAGGATTGCGCTCTCTAGCCAGAAAGCAGGACAAGCCTGGTCTAAATAAGGCATTTGATAAAATTGCTTAATGTGATCTTTGTTGTTGGCTCTACAGCAAAGCAATGGAAGATGAAGAAACATTGAAAGCAAACACAGCTCATCAACATGCAGCACTTCTTACTATGCAGCACATTCACAAGTGTGTCACGTTCAAATGGTACCATTTATCTTTATAACTTTTTCTTGCTAGACTGTATTTCATTTCTTTCTTTGTTGCCTCCAACTCCTCTGCCAGAGGTGGTAGAGAAAATATGCAGCAGCAATGGAAAGGAGAGCAGAGGCAGAGAAAAGTATCAATTTATTCCACAGACTTTGTGACTAATCGCCAAGTAGCATCTCCTCAGAATTAATATAATCTTTGAAAGGTTCCCATATGTTTGAGGCTGACTGTGTGCATGTATGCTAATCAGCTTCAAATTATAATCAGGATATTAGAACACAACTTTGCTAAGAAATGGCTGAGAAGATCAGCAAATATTCATCAGTGAAAAGAAAACAGAGCTTTGGACAGGAGAATCTGATTCCCATCAACTTCTGGCTGATCAGCACACAGTCTAGGGAGGAAAAGAGCCCTTGCAGTGGGAGTACTAGGCTGATGGGACCTCTCCCTCATGTCTGAGGAATTCCAGGCTGCGTCTCCCCCCTAACAACAAAAGCCACCACAAAAAATTACCTGTAACACAGAACCGATGCTGTCTATATAAAGTCCCCTTGCAACAGCTGGTGGTAGGATTTTATTTTTCCTCGTGAACCCCCAGAATGAACCACACATATAGCCCACAGAGCATCGAGGTGCTAAGCAATTCAGCTTTTCTGCTGAATAAGCTGGAATCAGTCTGTCTTCTCCTCCTCCAGGCCTGAGGGCTTCTCTTTCACAGGACTCCTCTAGCAACCCCAGTAGCACAGCCCTCCATGCCACAGGCAGGCAACCACGTGGATCAAGTGCAAGCACTCTACATGCTGTTTGGGTTTCGTTTGCAGCAGCAGCTACATGGAGCTTCTCTTACATGACATAAGCAGAGTTGTTGAGGATGATAATTTAAAGCTTCACATTTCTTGCTCTTCACTAGCTCCCATTCTTTGATGCATCCTGGAGGCCTCTGTGTAGAAAAGAGCAGGTGTAGAAGTAGCTAACAAGCTATTTGTTAAGACTAGCTGATGACAGAGATGACAAGCCAAAATACCTTCCCGTCCCCCAGCCCCCAACTTCTGTTTCTTAGCATCCAGCTTTAAGGATCACTTTATTTGCAGCTAGAAAAATTACCTGCAGTGCTATTGGTGGGAAAATAAGGCCTACAGTAACTTCCAGCTTTCATTTCAGCTACTTTACATTGAATATTCCCCTTGAAATTCATAAAGCAGCTACATTGCTTGTTACATGTGTTATATAAAGACAATCAAAATGAGGTATTAGGGCAGTGACCTGCTTGATTTTATTTTTGGGCATTCTCTCCTTCCCACTCCCAATATACATTTGTGAAGCTTGAAATACATTCATCCTTCCTGACTCAGTTCTATTCTTTTTCAGTCCTGAAACAATACTTGAGGTTGGCAAGTGAACTGTGCTAGGCTGGGTCATGTTTTCAAATAAAGAAAAAAAGCTCCACAAACCTGCAGTAGATTCATATAATTTTGGTTTCAAAACTGACAATCATTTTTCATCATTGTTTTAAGCATGAAAGATTTAGCAATGGCTGCCCAGAACTTCAATGGCACAAACCTTTGATGTTCTGTCAAGCAGCTTTCCTTTTCTCTGTCATACACACTGCAGCTACAAATTACTCCCCGACAATACTAAGTGAGGATTATTAGAAAAAGCTGAGGTTTAAATAGTTATTAAAAATACCTTGGTAATTCAGCAACATGCAAACAAGCAATTGTGTTCTTCAAAAAAAAAAAAAAAAAAAAGCTTAATTTTCTTATTTGAAAGTGCTGCTGATTTTTTCTCTATCTCAACTTGATCTCTTTGACTGGACATTTTCACCTAAAATTCCAAGCAATCAAACTGTCATGAGCATCGCCTACTAAGAGAATGCACTGAAACAAACAAAAAAAGAACATTAGCAATCTGCTTGTGAGCTGCAAACACATGCACAGACGCTGAGCAGAGCACATGTTTTTCTGAAAAGCCAGTTGTGCTACCTGGAGTGTGAACTCCGCAAGAGAAAGCTACAGGGCAATATAGAATTAGAAAATAGAATTCTATTTTATTTTAAACTGCCACCTTCATGAATGGGTGTACCATCAATTTCACTATGAATAAAAAAAAGTAAAGCTAAGTACTCTGAATTCAGGACAATTTTTTGCCCTGGCTTGAGCTCCATGGGGCTACCCAGATATTTCTTGTAGATGCCAATTTAAGATGAACAATTTAAGATGCAACTGACCTGTCACCACAGAAGTTGGTGCTTAAAAATCCAGATTTTGTACAGTAAAGTCTTTAACCTAAACAATGCGCACTCTTAATATTTTATTCTTTTTGGACTTGCAGTTCTACTTCATCAAGAGCATCTACAGATCACTGTGTTCTGTATTTTGCTATGACACCAGATCTGTGGATGGAGGCAGTGTAGACCCTTGGAGCATGCATTCCCCTAACTACAATTGCAGTTTTTGGGATGCAGCTCTCTAGGATTTTAGCTTCATGACTACAAGTGCTTTTTATCATCCAAATGGACTTTACCTGTAAGATGGTGATAACAAAACTTCTCTAAGCAATTACTCCGTCAGGGGGATTGGACTAAATAATCTTTCACGGTCCCTTCCAATGCCTGATATTCTGTGATCTGCCCAGGCTTATACAAGGAGGGGAGGTTAAAGAATATCAGCATTTTCCTCAGAGCCTTGGAAATTAATACTAAAGATCACTATTAAGATCTTTAAATATGAGAGTATTGTTTATGCTCCACTGCAAATATTTTATGGGGAAACTGCCCTTTTTGAATAAGCCCTAATGCAATCTAGGAGGAGCACAGCAGTTTGATGAAGGGATGCAAGAGTAACAATAGTACTAAACCAAAGAAATAGGCTTAGTTGTCTGTACAAGGTTTGCAGACGATTGCTTCATATGCATAATCCTGTGCAGGCAGATAGGTATTTAGATCCCCAAAAGCTGGGTTTGTCCAATGGTGATAGGGCTAGGTAATTACTCCAAATGCCTCAAATTTCATTGCTTCCAAGATTTGAAGTGACCTCTTCAGAGACTAGACAGTGATGAAATATCAAATCAAACTTTCCTCATCTCACTACTTAAGACATCAATGAGACTATACATGCACAACGTGATTACTTTCTGATGTGCTAGTGCTCTCACTTCTTTCTCAGTATTTAATTATCAAATACCTAAATGAAATCCTCAGGATAAAGTTACAACTCAAAAAGTATTCACTGAAAAGAGCTGTTGAATAATATTTTATACACACACACTTTTGTAGATAATCCCCAATCAGCAAAATTCACTGACTAAATGTATGTGGTTAATTATTCACCCATCTCTCATGATGCAACTTTCTCCCTCCTCCCTTTGACAAATTCCTAAAATGATCAAAATGCTGATCACAGCCCAACAGTTTATACAGCCTCTTGCCTTTATGTCTCCCTTCCAGTCTCTTCCCTCTGGTCCTTTCGTAAGCAAACCCTTCTGGTTCAGTAATTTGTCGAACCAGTGAAATTTTTCCTTGCAATTATATAACTGCTGCAAGGCACTCCAGTCGGCAGGAATGCCACCCAGGAGATTCACAGCTGTAAAAATGCATAAACAGCCCTCGTTCCCTACCACAGGACTTTCATTGGGTATGCAGTCCGCAGTTGTGAACACTTTGATTTATTGGAGTGAGAAGCAATGTGAAAACAGTCAGGCTTCTGGAGCCAATGAGGTATTAGATGGCTCCATTCATGTACATTATACTCATGAAAAGCACAAGAATCTGGTAGGCTATAAATTTGAAGATCCCAGTGGTGTGAGGTAGGAGGAGGAATGATAAAGGTAAACTTTGTGGTTAGCTTTAAATCCTGAGAAACATTAAACAAATTCTGGCTGTTTCATGACTTACACCTTCCTTTTCTCCCTGTTTCTTTATGTACAATTTGCAGTAGAAGTGCAGGCCTATACTCCCCCTGCTCCTGGCTTGTACCCACTTGGGCCAGAAGGATCTGCCTGCTCTGTTGAGCTCTTTCTGTCATGTCTTCTTTGGAAACCACTTACTAAGTTCTTTGGATGCATTTTTAATTCTGCTGTGAGGGCCTTACAGAAGATGCTGCTTTGGCTAACAAGGCCTTCCACTCAGCCATGGCCCTGTACCACTCTCTTTTCTTCCCTTCACAGCTACCATAATCTCACTTTTTGAGGAATCTTTTCCCACCCAGTCTGCACAGTGCCCAGTTCATACTATTAATTTAACAGTCTGTAACTATTAAAGAGTAAACTGCAGCTATAAAGTTCATGCTGCACAAATTTCTAAATCTGAATTAGCTTTCAGTCACAAGTGCCAAATTGTATTAGATGTCATGGTCAAAGGATTTGTAGACCATTTTCAATCCTAAAGTAGTCCCATAACTTAGTTCACATCTGATACCTTGTTTCTGGAATAAAAGATTCTGTATGATATTATATATTCTCCTTAACTCTATCCCTGTTTGCAGGTAATCTTCCTCTGCATTGATTCATTGCAATTAGCCTGAGAAGAGGCAACCCTTGTATTTGCTCATATCATGCACACAAGCATGGAACTATTGAAATTCCCCGCTTTCCCATCCTCATCCTTGCAGACTTCACAACCAGACGTGAGATTTCCTTTTAGTTTACCAGAATTCAATGATGAATCTAGCTGGTCCTCTCATGGTAGCACTGAAAGATAATGGTACCAGAGAAGAAAAACCAAAGTCAGAGTTTAGCGCCAGGATGCTCTGCTACATCTGCTTACATAAACCTACTTCACTGTATAAACTTAAAGAAAAAAAAGTCCATATCAGTAAAACATCTTTTTACCTCATTTCCTTCTGACTTGTTTTAGAGGTTTCTCCAAAAAACATTTTGAATTCTTTAAGCTTGGTTCTTTTCAGCTACAGAATATTATTATAGCACTTTTTTTCTTACTGTAATTTTTTACACAAATATCACCATTCATACCTTCAGCTCCTCAGACAAAATGGACCTTTTCAACAGACTACATCGGACTAGACATCTTTACTGCACAGCCACCCTTTTAAGGTATTTCCTAGGGCTCACTCCTGACTTGATGAAGGAAGAGAAGGCAGCTGAACCTTGGGAAGGACAATTGACTGCAGCCCTTACCTAGTCATTTTGCAGCTAATCCACTGTAAGGCAGCTCTCTTCTGCATGGTAAATAGGCTTCCTTTTTCTTCTCACATCTTGTTTCTAATGCTTTCAATGTATCTTAAGTAGACAAGTAACCAGGCTTCTGTCCTTGGATACCAGTCCAGTTCTCCTTGATTTCACCAGCATGCATGCACTGAGGAAAAAATTCAGCTCAGTATAGTATTTACACTAGATGCTAGTCATTAAAACAGACACCGGCTCCTGTTTCATAAGCAAAGATGTAAATTCCAAGTCATTACAAAAACAAACTTTATAGTGCATTTGCAGAAGCCATTAACTCAGCTACGGCTCTCTGCTCACTCCTCAGTGGAGGAGCAAGGACAACATATTCTGAAACAGCAGCACCCTACTTTCCTCTTGTGCCAAGGTGCTGGTACAAACCAGGAGATACATTGCACATCCCACTCACTGCCTGGACCCCAGTGAGAACTCGACCTAAGTTCTGTGGCACAGCAGGAAAACCAATCTGAGATCTTGCAGCTGATCTAGCTAACATGAGAAGGTGAGAGAGTGCCTTCTTTTGAGTAAGACTGTGCTACAACACAGTCATTTCCATGATTTCTGAAAAAGTTCTGGGGTGAAGGTATAGTCTGCTATAAACTCAATGGCTCTGTAGTTTCAGACTTTAAAGTTTTCTGTGCAGGGGAACAGACTATAAGAGGTACATCCTTTCATCACCTAATCAGTCACAACATTGCTATACAGTTGGGCCAACAAGGATGATCCTATACACAAAACCAGTAAAATAATCCGAGCAGAAATTAGGTTATTTACCTAATCCAGCTACAGCACAGCTCCAGAAACAATTTCATGAGCATAGCCAAGGGAGCAGGAGTGTGTAAATATCCCTAAAACTATGGAAAGTGTCTTCGGGGGGGTGGGGTGGGGAGGGGAAGGCACTTTTGGTGGTTTTCCTGGCAACCAGTCCTCACTGAAATCATCCTCACCTACTACTACTAAAAAGCAATTGATGAGAGCCCTTAGCCTNGTTGGGTGGGAGAAGGGGCATAATAGAGACCTTCTTCATGACAGTCACTCACCAGGGCTGTGTGTCTTTTGTCCAATAAAAAATTTCTTCCAGAAGTTCTTTATACCATTTCCATTGTCCCTGGTACTGCTGGTTGGTGGCATGCTGAAGACCTCTTCTTGCCAGAATGCACAGATACACAACTCCAACTTAGATTAGACACTTTTCCTCAAGATTAAATGGGTTACAAAGAGACAAACAACTCCGTAACTTCAAAGCTCCCTGTCCTAACTAACAAGAAACAAATTGCTTCCCCATTGGCTCTTCTCAACGGAGTAACACAGAATAAACCTGTGATATTTGCATTAATGCATCTTTAAGCATAAACTGTAATAGATTTCATTTATTTAAGATATTTTCACATTATTTAAATGGACTTGTTTTAAAAGCCAGTAACATGTTTGCTTTGGGGATATTTTGCATTTATATTTACCTTTGGCTGGCAGTTCATTTTATGAGAAGATCTGTAGGAACTAAAGCTGTAGAGGATTACAAAGATTTTAGAAAGGATTTACATCTGAGGCTATTTTCATCCCAATTTTCAGTAATACTACTTTTCTCAGTTTAGTGACATTTAAGGATATTGGAAAACTTTTAGTGACAGAGCACAGCTGTGTCTTGGCTGCCTGAGGAAAGCGGGGCTTTACTGCACTTGTCCTGATACCTGCTGCCTATAGAGCAGTTCTGATCAGCAGATATTGAAGCACTTTGCAAAGCACCTTGATTTCATCCAGCTGTTTTTGCAGTGAGGGAAACAGAAATGAAGCAGTGAAGGCAATAGTATTGTTTGAAGGCCAGCAGAAACAGGGTTAATTTTTTTTCTTGTTTACTCACATCAAACATTAGGGCAACAAAGATGATTAAGGGATTGGAGAATTTTTCTTATGAGGAAAGGCTGAGAGACCCAGGACTCTTTAGCCTGGAGAAGAGAAGGCTGGGGGAGACCTTATTAATGCATACGAGTATCATCTAAAGGGTGGGTTGAAGGAGGATGGAACTGGACTTTTCTCAGTGGTTCCCAGTGATAGGGTGAGGGGCAATAGGCACAAGATGGAACATTGGAAGTTCCATTTGAATATAAGGAAAAATTTCTTTCTGGTGAGCGTGACAGAGCACTGGAACCGGCTGCCCAGGGAGACTGTGGAGTCCCCTTCTCTGGAGATTTTCAAGACTGGCCTGGATGCAGTCCTGAGTAACGTGCTCTGGGCAATCTTGCTTTAGATGATCTCTAGAGGTCCCTTCCAATTCTGACAATTCCGTGAAACACCATAGATTACAAGGTGCTTGCTCACTCTGTCCTCTCAAGTTATGTCACAGTACTTTGAGACCATTATTAGGGTATTCCTGAGCTACCTAGTCCTGTTTTAGGATTCACTGCCCGGCTACCTACACTTCCCTCTACTGTTAGGAGAACTCTGCAGCAGAGCAGGTATAAAGGGGGGCCACATATCACCCCAGTGCACAGTCATCATCTACTAATCTGACAGTAAAAGCGGACTTAAGTAAAATGCTGTCAATGGAAGGACCTGAAGAATTATTCGATTCTGAACAGAAGAGTGTATGTATGTGCATATCTGTAAGATTGTGTAAGCTCAGAAATCCATCAAAATGAAGAAAAACCTTTCTGGAGCTCAGCCGCCAGCTCCTCTTTGGGCCAAAGAGCTTCCAGGCTCCAGGCACTCTCACAGATTTGTGTCCTGAGAAAACAGAGCTGTTGTGCTGTTTTCATTGCTGACCTAACCCACAGGAGCAACACCCAGTGTCACACAGTGTCAGTGATGACACCCCATTGCCTGAACAGCTGCATCACTACTCGCGTTTGTTTTATCTTCTAATTAGCTGCAAGAAATTAGCTATCACACAGAAATCAGATTGACTCACATTGCAATGTTTGGGAATAGTATTTGTGCAACGATTCCCTTAAAGCAGACATGAGGTTCTGTATTTTTTAATAAAGTTCACAACTCAATATTATGAAGTGTTGAGGGGAGGGGGACAGTAGGGAGGAGTAAGGCAATCAAACCTTGATCACTAGGTAAATGCTTTTGAGTTCTTTATTGGCTTTAAGATTTACTGTTTAGACACTCCAATTCCTATCATGCACAAATGTTTCCTATATTAACAGGAGAAGAGTGATTTGTGGGCAGTGAATGGGAAACAGGACATCAATTTAACGGGGCCATTTGGGGTTAGCACAAAATGACAGAACAGCAGGAAGCGGTTAAAAGCTTCCCCCTCAGCAATCAAAGCCCTGCAATTTTGAATCTTTTCCTCCAATCAAGTAGTGTATTGATGAGAAACCAGTTCTGATAGTGAGCTTTGAAAGACCTCATTCTGGCTTTCTGGAGTAATTCATTTCTCTAACTATGGTGTCCTAACAGGAGCTCAGCAAAAGCATGTCATCTTCACAACCGCTTGAGCAGCATGACAAATGGCAGAAACCAAGGACAGAAGATTTCTGTTCCCTTAACTTAGCTGACTTTTTCTTTTTTTTTCTTTGAAGGGTCCTAATCTTAGCCTGACTATGCAGGTATTGCTTTTTCTATGCATATCTTCCTCTCTCCTACCTGTCTGTCCCAGCTCATTGAAATTATGGATAGACTATCTTTACTAATTCATCAGTCCTACTGTAACCTAGTTCCTTCCTGCGTTGCATATTTTTAGATTTCATTCTGTAAGCCTGCCTCCCAGTTCAAGTCTTGCTCACATTTCATTCTGAGCTTTAGTTCAATTAACTTTCTTTTCAGCACTGACCAAAAAGACAAGTGAACTCTCCTTTTTCTTACAAAGGCAGATATGGAGTGCTGAATGCCAGCTCTTCTAGGTGGGAAACAGTAGCTCTCAGTTTGGTCTCAGCCCTGCTAACATTGGAAGTCATATTTGAAGTCACATGAAAATACACCCTCAACACTAGTGACAAGCAGCCTGCCAGTGCAGACTGCATTGTTGGAAAGGAAAAAAGGAATTAGAAAAACAGTATCTTTCAGCTGATTTTACTGACTATTCCACAACTTGTCTTTAGCACTCCAGTGTTCAGTTTTAAGCCTCTGCCTTTTCCCCGTATCCCAGAGCTAGTGATGCCCGTGATCACTGTGACTGTTTGGGAGTTCTACTTGTAAAATGGTAGGAGCTCCAAATTTTAAATATCTCATGTTGCACTTCAATGATCTTTAAAGCTCACAATACCAGCTCAGAAATGCCATGAAAGGCTGACCCAGTACAAACTCAGTTTGTCAGCTCATATTTATTCAAAACATTATGCCATATCGGGGATCATTCCCTCTCCCCTCCCAGCGGGCAGAAAGGTGATGCAGAAATCACAGAAGTTGCAAAGGCTGCCCTGTGTGCCCCAACTAACTCACCAGGAAGGCATCATGCTGACCCCGTGCCTGACTCACATCAAATTAGTATGAGTATTTGATAAGTGAATACAGCACCCCTGTACTGCCATCACTGGAAACACGGTGGGGGTGCAGGGAAAGTTTCCTCTCCCAACTGTGTCTTGGAACTCTTCTCTTTATCATCTTACTACAAGCCAACAGAGATTGTACGTAGAAAGGTGAAGGAGAGTGCTTGATATATCAATTATATATCAATTATAGCTTATATTTGAAAATTATTTTCCTAAGCAGAGTCAGCCATCCCTGCTCGTGCCCTGGCACTGAGGAGGAAAAACAGCTTATGTAGCATGTGTTGTAAAGAAACTACTATACGAAGCATAGAGGAAAAAGAAAAAATGTGTATGGGCTTTTTTCTAAGGCAGCAAAACAACATTTCTCGTTGTAGGATCTAAGAAAGCCTCAAGCATAAGCAACTTTAAAAAAAAATAATCATGTAAATAGTTGTCATGACTATTCTTACCTGATGTCTATTGATTTGGCTCCATGATGCCTGAACAGTTCTCCTGAGACAGTTTACTGTCTATTGTCTGTGCTTGATGAGAGCTCTTATTTCTGATTAGACACTTTTCCCGATCTCTGACCTCCCTCAGCATCACTTCTCCCTAAGCATTAATGGTGTCTGATGCACGTACCACTACTAGCGTGCCCTGGCAGGTAAGAAGCAAAGCAACATGTCACATCTTAGCTTAAGACTGCAACCAAACGGCAATATCCTCGCATCTGGAAATGCCTTTATATTGTGCTACCCTCACACTCTAAAAATTCTGTGGAATTTAGTATTTCTAAACTAAATACAGTTTTTTGGTTCTTTTATCTATAAAAAGTCCCCTTACAGAAAGAAGCCAGACATGCCACATAACTGCTCCCTATGAATTTACTTTATTATATTACAACTTCCTAAGAACAAGGCATTGGAGAAGACAGCAGACTTTTCCATGTATACTCTTAAGGCAGACATGAGTCCTGTCCCCTACCACTTCCCTTGAGCACACTGGGACTGCTGACTTCATAAATTAGTATAAATTAGCATGAGCATGAATTAGCCTGTACAGAAACAATTCTTATACCCTAGAAAAAAGTGAATTAAAGCTCATTTTCCCTTTTAACCACAACCAGCAATTGCCTGGAGAAAGTGAGACTAGGGCACACTGAAATACATACATACACACAAGGGTTACCCTGCCATCTCCTGCCAGGCTAGTTCAGCATCCAGTGCATCAAGGACAGCAGCTCACCAAAGCTCTGGGATGTCCCATCCTCAGCCAGTCCTTGCCACCAGCTGCTCCCAGTCCCCTCAGTCTTAGCACACAGGGAACTGTTGGGCTTTGATCACGTGGAAGCCTCTGGCAAAGAGCAGGAACAGGCAGGTCAGGGTAGAGGAGAGCTGGAGACCCTCCCAGAATAACGAGGAAATGCAAAATGGAATTCAGAGTAGTGAAAAATCACAGTCGCATGCCATTCAGCAGTCCAGCTGTAACCTTCCATCACAGAGAGCATTACAATACAAGATCCCAGTTCTTTGGCTCATGAGATCAGCTTAACTCACTACAGCCCTGCAGCTGGAAGCTTCCACTGCTGCCTTCATGCAGTGGTCCCCCACTGCATTTTATGCCTTCCAATTCTACGTGTCTGCTGAATTGTTCGACATGACGTTCAGCATGTGGCTGCCGTCAGCATAAGGCAACACAAGGTGTTTCCCTCTAAGGGAAATGGAAACCATTCCTCTGTACTTAACCACAGCATCACCACTGCAGATATCTCCCCATGCAAGACCTGGTTTGTTGTTAGACTAAAACCAGCCATGGCTGTTTTTGAAACACCAGCGATCCCCAAGCAGCACTTAACGTAACCGTGAAGCTTTAAAATGAGATACAGAAAATTGCATTTGCTAGCCTCTGTTCACATGTAAACCCCCTTGGAGCAGAACGGAGGATCCCTGAAGGCCAACTATGTTATACTTGTCTATAGAAAACAATTAGAAAGCTAATTTTAAAATGATACAATTAAAAGGCGTAATATAAATGCATTTCTGATGCTATCAATAAGCTCAGCAAACTTCAAGAATCTTTTTCAAAATACCAGTGCCTTCCAGCAAAATAGCTGGCTTTGTTTTTCCTTCATGCTGAAGAGACTATGGGTAATTTACACACCCTTTCTAGTCTTAAAAATACTTTATCCATACAATGTATCTTACGGGCTACGAATTCCACACACAGATCATGAAAATCTACGTAAAGCTTCATAGAGATTTACTGTTGTGACTATAGGTTCATGGCTGAAGATAAAACATACTATTAGAAAAGCTCAGGGGCAGGCATATAAAAATCTGATGAGCAGGAGTTTTGTAAGATTTAATAGAAAGATTTCTACCTATATTTTAGATATTCGGATTACAGTGGGATTTTAAAATTAATTTCCCTTTTTTGGGCAGCTTTATGTCGTGTTTTGAGAACAATCACACAAATGAACATTTCAAATGAAAATCCTGGGTTTATTGAGGTCACTAGGGCAACTCCAACTGATTTCAGTTAGGCCAAGGCCTCGCTTTATGGGGAAGTCCTGGGGAGAAAATAAATTCAGACTTCTGGAAACAGAATAGCATGCCAAAAGGCAGTTTGTTTAATTTTATTTTGAACATGGTCACACTGCCATGTGCGAAGGCAGCTCCTTTCATTGCCTGCAGGAAATCAGCAGGTAATCCTGCTCCCACTGATTGCTTGCAAGCACGGTAGAACAGGCTCCCTTAAAAGCCACTGCTTCTCTCAGTGGCCCAAGCACTGCTGATGAGCTGAAGTCCTCATCTCACCCCTGCGCCAGGATCTCAGCTTCCACTGAGTGCTGAGCTTGGAGGTCCAAAAGAGACTCACTTGTTTACAGCTGCCCCAGTCAGCTTCTTTAAGGGGGTCCAGGCTTGTCGGATAAGCAGTCTTGCCTATCAGAAGCCAAGAAATCTCGGGTTCCTACTCCTAAGAGCTTGCAAGCAGCATGTTTTAGAAGGGACCTTGCACCCATGAGAGCCAGTGCCTATCAGCTCCTAACAAGTTTCCAACTAGGCAGGAACAGAGTACTCCTCCACCAAGCAGGATTTTACATATGAGACAAATGACAGAATTCAGCTCTTGGAGTCTCCTTCCTCCCAAACCCAGAAACATCCTCACTGATTTCCTTCCTCTTCAAACTCCTGTTTTTCTGGTGTGAATACACACATGATTTCTGCTTCACTGAGCACAGTGCAAGAGATTGGCACAATTCTACCTAACTCTGATTTCCAAAGCAAGTATCCTAGCATTTCTGTCAGAATTCAGCCAGAAACAGAATGTCATTTTGGATAAGCTAGGACATCCTTTATTCATCTCATCTACTTAGTTCTTGTTTATCAGACAAACTGAGACCCCTAAGCAGCACCAATCTCCTCCAACATACCTGCTGCTGATGATGATGTGGTCCTTCCTGCACCAAATCACCCTGACATCCATCACACATGGAAGAGCTGGTATACACTAGCACAGAACAAGGCATAGCACAGTACCTTTGAAGTACTGTGAGTACTGAAGCTCAACCTTTGAACAAGGCATAGCACAGTTTGAAGCCAGTTCCCAAACTACTGGGAAGCACTGGACACATAAGAGAATTTGGATGAAGAACATAGCACTGTGGTACCAAGTATTGCAGTAAGAATTCTAGGAAAGCAAGGTAGGAAAAATGACAAGTTTGATGTCTATAAACATGGTTTAATCAGAATACTGGATCAAGTCTGAAGATACAGTATTCATTAGGGAAGATTTCCTCAATTAAATTTCCATGTCTCTGCATCACACTGTGGTGCATTTCTAGTATTTCTTGTCATCATCTAAAAATATCTGAACAGTCTCGGAGATGGAGAACACATTAGTGAGGCTTCAGCTTCACTAACTATAAAAGTATTTAAAATGAAGTTTCAAATTTCCTGGAAAAAAAATCTAGGTAAGGAAATAGCCAGAATTCTGAATAATATTATATAATTAACTTTTCAGCAGAGAACGGCCTCTTGGCACTAACCATGTCTTTTATTCTGATATATCAGAGACTGAAAACCATGACCTTTCCCCTGCCAACCGTCTTTTAGAATAACCATGAAACCCTCCCCCTTCATCTCTACATACTTAATAACATTAATAGAACATTAAAATATTAATGCTGGTAGACAAGGTCTTTCATAAAGCACATAAATGAATTCATTCACTCTAGCTCATTAGCTTAATAGTCAACCTTTTCACAACACAGCTGATTAACATTTTCATTTTTCTTCCTTGTTTTTTCCTTAGACTTTTATTTCTTTGGGGATCAAAAGATCTCTGAATACATAAGCCCAACAAATATCTGTGTACAAATGTACAACAATAGAAATAGCTACAAAGAGAAAGCTAAGCAAAGGCTTTCAAAGCTCGTGCTTCAAAGATACTGCAGAAAACAACCATTTAAGAACCATTTTTATTTGTATGTTTAACGTGATTATACACATTCATGAGTCCAACAAGATCTGCACTGTGACATTAAAGATACAGTACAATAACATTCAACATGAGGTACTTCATATTTAGATGTATCTGTCCTTTATAAATATGCTGTAAGCCTGCTAAGGTCAAACACTGCTCCAGCACGAATGGGTGCTGGGACCTGAAGTTAGCTGAGTTTATCACAACAAATAAAAAAAAAAAATAATCCCAGAACAGGTCAGTGCAATAAGTATGTAGAAATTAAAATGTTTATTTAAATACTACTTTAGATATGCAGAAAGTATATTACATTATACTCTCTTATCACAGATTCCCCTCACCAGGAAAATTAAATGTACAAGTAGCAAAGATGGCCAGGTACAGTTTAAGACAAAATCTACTGAAGAATCTCTATCAACATTATGCTAACGTTCCAGGTTCACATGGCTGATGTTTACAAAATGTCAGTGTATTCAAGCTGGGATGCTACCGCTAAACCAACCAAATCCACATTTGGACACCTATTTAAGTGCCCTCATGTCCTAAGGTGACTGGTACTGGCCACCTTCTTATACACCAGTACCTGTTAGCATCAAGAAGTACTCAGACTCAAATTGCATTGTAAGTGTCGAAAGGTGTTTTGGGATGCTTATGTTTATTCATCCTTATTGAAAAACTCTACATGCACCAGCTCCTACAACCTGGAATGGACACAGAGTAATTAAGCTAGAGGTTGCTTTCATCCTACTTCATCAAAAAGATTTCATAAAAGGAGCAAATAAAAATAATAATTAAGTAACAGCTCATTTTCTACATATTACAGCTACACGGTATCCTGATCTCCTAACTTCTGTTCCAGCCAGTGCATATAGTAGATACCTTGCCTTTATGCGTAGATAAGTAAAAACCAAAACATAAATTAAAAGTGAGAATCCAAGCCTAGTTATACCAGTGCAGTGTTCTCTGATTTGTCCCACCAGCTGAGGCACCTGATTTTTTTTTTTTTAAATAACTCAGAACACACCTTGCTACTGAAAGCAACTTGTCAATCTGATCATCAGAGTAATTACATCTACATCAATCACTTGCTGTAAGAAAATTTAATCAGCTGATTATCATCTTTCTCTGCTTTCAAATGTATTTAAATAAATGGAGCAGCTGCTTAGATGTTGTCTAAAAGTAGGTGACCGTTACCTCATCACAATCTTAAGAGTTCCTTTTGCAGTCTCTTCAGCAACTCTTACTCCAGTCCATACAATTACACTCATCTATTTTAGGCTGCAGATCTAAATATAATTAAGTGGAGGCTTTTTTGAATCTTTCTCTGGGATTTTTTCCCATGGAGCATTCTGTTTAGATGTCACTAACAGTCTGGATTATGTACATCTGTTACAAAAAAAACCAAAATATTTTTCTATATATTCTGAGGGTATTTACATTTCAGAAAGAATGTTGCTTACACACAGTCAGAGGTATGTATGTATATTAAACATTAAAGAGGGGTGAAAAGCATAGATCTTGCAGGGCAGTTTTTCACCTGCCTCTCCTTTCATTACCTAGAGAGAAGATCTGGGATTTGGCCATAAAGTATTTGACATCTACACTCCAGTTTTCCTTACTTCAGATGGTATTTTGGACACTACAAAGATGTATTGGCACTTTATGATGGCCAGGGGCCAGGATCCCAACCGTCAAAAAACACTTAGAGTAACAGTATTAAACTGGTAAGAAATCATAAGAGAAAAACATTTTTATTACAAAACTGACAAGTGAATTTAGGGTTATGCTGGATTAATGTGTGGATATACTATAACATTAATCTCCAGCCTGTCTAAAGAATCATTTGGTCCTCTCCATTTGTTTAAACACACACAACAAATAAAACCCACTTCAGAGATTAAATAAGAATGACATGTTTTATGATAGGTATTGCGCCTCTGAGAAGCAACTGTCCCAATGCAACAGAGAAGGATTTTCTTATATTTAAATAGTATCTGCATTTCTTACTGTTTTCCTTCCCTGATAAAGAAGTCATGATCCCTACATGATCCCTAAGACTTTTAAAAAAAATAATAATACAGACATATGACAGGAAGCCTAAAAAACCAATATGAATAATAAAAAAAAATCAGACAAGGAAAAGTTCTGCACCACATAATCCTCTGCCGTGTAACCATAAGCAGTTGCAAGAGATTCAACACTAACCATTAGAGAAGACTTCCTCCTCCTGCTCACTGTTCTCTGATGATGCATACTAAGTGTAATACAATCACAGCTGGGAATTTTCTTGTCTTTGTCTAAATTTCCACTGATCAAGTATGGTAATAAGAAGAAATCTCATATTACAGAAAAAAAGTCCAAGTCAGGATTGGTACATTCTTTTGTTCCTCTATTACCTGTCTCTACCACGTTTAGGAGTACAAAAAAATGCCCCATCCCAAACAAATAAAAAATAATCCTGCATCAGATGCTAGATCTTAATTCCCATTCATTTAGCAAAAGTTCAAAGAAATGCCATTTAAATAGCAAATCAACTTAACTGTAGCAAAAACGGGGTCATAGGGGTAAAGTTTCAAAAGCTGCATGTACAATTTCAACATGTGCAAGTACTTCCTTGCCTTCAAGGTGGGATTCCCAGCAAATGAACTCTGAGGGTAACTTGCCAAGCCCACTCCCTCCCCTCCACTGTAAACAGGTCTATGCATTGTGGACACAGTCGGCCTGCTGTGTATCTTCCTGAAAGCTGTCTGCTTCTCTCCATCTTTCTCTGCAGCCATCCCAAATGGTTGGCTGCAGGAGAATCTGACAGGATGAATGTTTAAACCTATGCTTTCTCTACTTATAACTGAAGAACTTCTTTCAGCTCCCATGATCAAAAGGAGCTCAGTTTACTAGAATCTCTTAAGTCTGAGAAGCAGACAGGAGAGCTATAAAACAAGGCTCCTCATTTTCTATCCCTACCTCCCCAAATAATTACAAGCAGAAAGCCAGAAATGAAGATAGAGAAAATGGATCAACGAAGACAGCATTTAGTGAGATAAAAGAGGGGGACATCCTCTGGCGATTCACAGGTGCACCAAAGAAAGTCAGCATCACCAGCAAACAGGCACCTCTCTTACAAAGCTTTGAAAACGTGCTTGTTCTTAAGAGCTTCCAGTTTAAATATTACATTTAAACTTTATCACCAACAATGCTACAAGTATAGCTAGCCAGTAACTTGCCCACAGCGTTTAGTTACGTATTACCAGTACAGATCACGTATCTGCAGATAAACAGCTAAGTGTCAGTAGGCCTGAACCGGACAGGTTCTTCGTAGCAAAATGCTTTGTCTCCCCACGCTTTCATTCAAGCATAAAATATGAGTTCAGGAATTTGCCCTCCCTGCACCCCAGTGCCATTTGTACTGTCCGAAGAGCACTGAAACTGAACAGTCACCTTCCCACACTGAACTTCTGTCATTCCTTCTTGTCCAAAATAGCTGAGTTCGTTACCATCCAGAATCACGCTAGCTGTATAAAACGTGTCAGGCTCAATCTGCACTGGATATTCAAACCACACAGGAAAAGTGTTACTAGAACCATCCGAGAAATATTTACTCAAGTTCTGGCCTAGGATAACTCCTTGTCGCTTGAGTTCAATCTTGGCACTGTACTCTGCTGATCCACAGCTGGAGCCATACAGCCCAAAGCCAGCAATAAACACTCTCTTATCAACAGCAAACTGGATGCTGTCACACCGACCCCTGTAGCGCCACTGGTTGCTGCGGTAAGCGCAGGACTGGAAACGGTGACATCGCTGAGGAACGAGGCCTTTCCGGGGCTTGCTTACAAACTGCAACTCTGGCTTTTTGGCAGCAGTATACCAGAGGAAGATATCGTTGGTTTCATGAAGAGTCAGAATCCCAGACTGAGCAGCGCCATTTGCAAAGTCATCGAGTGCCATAGTAGGGATGCGTATCAAGTACAGAGCCTTTCCGAGGACTTTGCGCTTGTTCTCTATGGTAGCTGTTAGCTCTTGTCTCTGACACTCCGCTTCAGCCCAGCTTAGAGCTGCTTCGAAAACAACAATTTCTTTGGCATTCAGGGTCTCCCTTCGGAGAATGCTTTCAAGTGTCTGAAAATCAATGTCACAGAATCCCTCGGACTTCAATGCTAGCTCAGCCTGGGCATCAATCACTTCCCAACAGCGCTGGGTCAGGTCAGGTTCCTCGAATAAGCAGCTTTGGGAAAGCAGCACACAGGCATTCTTTGCACTTAGACTTGTCTCTAGAAAGTTGACACAGGCCCGGGCAAGGTGAGGGACGATATACTTCTTGGCAGCATAAAGAGTGGCCAGTACAGTATCTGCAGCCAAATCAATTTCATCACAATATATGTATCTGAAATAAAACACATGCATGTAATACTGCCACTTAATGCAAAACACAACTTGTCAACAACATCTGAAAATTAGAAGCAAAGAATATTTAAATGACTCCACATTAAAACTTCAGCAGTGCTTTTTGGGTAACATTGATTAAATCCAGAAAGTACAAACCAAATTCATCACCCATGTAAAAGCATGGAACAGAACAGGCTTAAATCTGAGGTGAATGAAAATTCACATTTGGGGTACATGCTACGTAGACAATAGTTATGTTTACAAACTGTGGCCCTTACAGCTCTGTTTTTCTTCCATAAATGCTCTGGCTAATGAGAGGCTATCTGCCCTGGCAGTAGCCTCAAGGACTACCTTACTTGGCTAGCACACAGTCTGGAACATGTTTTACAAAGACTACTTGGACTGGATGTCCCACGACGGTAAATGATGATTTACTGAGGTGGATATATAAATACCAGAATAAAAACAAGTTTATTAGGAGTAAGTAAGGAGTCCAAGAAGAGAAATGCTATCAAAGTATAACAGTTGCTACCCATTTTCATAACTACTGCACTGGGTTTTTTAGGGGGGTTGGCTTGGTTTGGTTTTTTTGGTTGGTTTGTTTGAAGTAGATAGAAAAAGGAAAAAGCACAGGATTCTAATTTTCAGATTTCTTAACAGTTATAACATCCTAGCTCCACTAGCAGAGTGTTTTTTCTCAGTCTCATTGCATAAGGATGAAAAAAGCTTTACCGCTAGTGCGGTGGAAGTCATGAAGGTGAAATTCTATTTATGTGACTAAACTGCTGGGATTCATTGCTCAGAGAAATGAAGCATTGTACAGTTTGTTCTTTTTAATATCTCATGCTTCAGGGCCCCATTTGCAGCTGGTGAATGCAATGTGCTAAAACCATGCCAAATGCAATTTTGCTCTTCACAAGGATAAGCAAGCCTTGATGGTTATGGTAGATAAAAGTGCCTTCCTCTAGTAAACCTGAAGTTATATGCGATCCTGTACCAATTAAAATTTTCTAGTTAGCAGGTTTCCCAACACAATAAATTTTTCACAAAACAGATGTGCTTATAACGTGGAATTAGTACCTAGTACTGGTCTGATTATACCTGTAAATATCTTTATTTGTATTTTTGCAGTTGTAGAATCATAGCATCATAGCATTGTTTAGGTTGGAAAGGAGCTTTGGGATCACCTAGTCCAACGGTCAACACAACTCTGACAAAAACCCATCACTAAACCATGTCCCCGAGCACCACGTCAACCTGTCTTTTGAATACCTCCAGGGATGGTGCCTCAACCACTTCCCTGGGCAGCCCATTCCAATGCTTGATAACCCTTTCCATGTAAAAATTTTTTCCTAATATCCAATCTGAACCTCCCCTGACACAAGTCGAGGCCTTTTCCTCTTGTCCTGTCGCCTGTGACTTGGGAGAAGAGACCAGCCCCCACGTCTCTACATCCTCCTTTGAGGTAGTTGCAGAGAGCGATAAGGTCTC
>VXBJ01001156.1:932496-949316 GCA_013400055.1 Nycticryphes semicollaris | reverse complement strand
TTTGTGTTAAGAGGCCCAAAACTGGACACAGTACTCGAGATGGAGCCTCACTAGTGTACAGAGGGACAACGAACTCTCTAGTCCTGCTCACCACACTGTTCCTGATACAGGCCAAGATGCTGTTGGCCTTCTTGGCCACCTGGGCACCTGCTGGCTCATGTTCAACAGGCTGTCGACCAACACCCTCAGGTCCTTTTCTGCCAGGCAGCTTTCCAGCCACTGTTCCCCAAGCCTGTAGCACTGAGTGAGGTTGTTGTGACCCAGCTGCAGGAACCAGGGCTTGGCCTTATTGAACCTCATCTCGTTGGTCTCAGCTCATTGATCCAGCCTGTCCAGATGCCTCTGCAAAGTCTTTCTACCTTCCAGCAGGTTGACACTCCCACCTAGTTTAGTGTCATCTGCAAATTACTGAGGGTGCACTTGATCCCCTCATCCAGATCACTGATAAAGATGTCAAAGAGAACCAGCCCCAGTATGTCTCCCAGGTGTCCCCCTGTGGGACACCACTCATAACTGGCCACTAACTAGATTTCAATCCGTTTACCACCATTTTCTAGGCCTGACCCTCCAGGCAATCTTTAACCCAGCAGAGGGTACTCCCATCCAAGCCAAGGGCAGCCAGTTTCTCCCAGAGGATACTGTGGGATACTGTATCAAATGCCTTGCTAAGGTCCAGGTAAACCACATCCTCAGCCTTTCCCTCATAAGAGTCGTTTAGATGTGCTGTTGGGAGATATGATGTAGGGGAGGAATTTGTAGAGTAGGGCAGATGGTTGGACTCGATGATCCCAAGGGTCTTTTCCAACCTGAATGATTCTATGATTCATCCACCAAGCGGGTCACTTCGTCACAGAGGGAGATCAGGTTTGTTAAGCAAGACCTGCCCCTCTTGAGTCTGTGCTGGTTGGGCCTGATCACCTGGGTGTCCTTCATGTGGCGCATAATGGCACTCTTGATGATCTGTTCCATGACCTTCCCAGACACCTAGGTCAGACTGACAGGCCTGTAGTTCCCCGGATATACACTTAGAAGCTGCTACACTTAGAAAACATGCTCAGAGCAGATACTGCACAAGCAATATAATAAAATCTAAGATTTCACAGAAAAAAAGAATACTTAAAAAATCCAAAACTTTTGGTTTTTCAAAACCTTTATTACTTGGTTTCAGCTAGGCTAGTTGTAACAACAAAGACCATATCTATATATTACTTATTACAGTCTTAGCTCCTTTACTATCCAAAAAAATGTCAATGTATCAATTAATTCATTTTTATGATTCTCCTAATTGTTCTCCAGGTCTTTTCCGTTCTATTACTTCTCTTTGCCTGCTACTACAGCAGAGTATGATGACATCTGTTTTAAACTGAAATAGTACAAAAGTTACTAGTTTAATATTCATTAAAGTGAAGAACTAATATCACTGATTTACAAGAGATACAGCACAGATCAGTTGTCAGCAATATTCCACACTTCTCACTCTGCCAAAGCACCAACTCTGGTCTACAATTACGAATTTTCCCATTTCACCCTGTTCTTAAACAGAGGCTTCTGCTTGACCACAGGGTTTAATTTTTTACTAGCACATTTATCCTGGGATAAGATGAGACTGTGTTTCTAACTTGAACAGTAAAGATTATAATATGATATAATGAAGACATCAATTCAGCTAGACTATGAATTTAACCCTAATTTTAAAACTGTAGAGAACAACCAAAGCAATTTTATACTGGGAGAATAATTAGTATCTACCAATTTTGGCAGTATTTCCTGTGTCACTTTCTGGCAATACCTTGTTTGGTGTTTGTTGTCAGAATGCCCACTACATAGTAAAAGACAAAAAACATTTATGCTATAAGAATTCACTGTTTGGGGTAGGGAAAAACCCCAAAAAACAAACAACAAAAATAAGCCACAAAACCAAACTCAATATATTTCTTAAAAAGGATTATGATCCTGACTGGAAAGGAGCAGATGAAGGAGAGGGCTGCTTTGGGATAGGTAAAATGTCTTTTCCTTCTGCAGCAACAGTATCATAAGCTTTCTGCCATCCACTGCTCAAAGCAGTTGCAAGGAACACTCATGGAGATGATTTCCCAAGGGGAGAGAGTGAAGGGGGCTGTGGCTCCCCTTGAGCTCCACCCAGTGCAGCACATGCACTGAGTCCTGCAACAAGGGAATGCTGCACTGCTGAATGACATCCTTTCCCTGCACTGTGACAGCTGTAGACATCCCTGGTGTTCTCAGACACAGGAGCACTCTGCAGGTTCAGGTGCACTGCATCAGTGGAAGTTAGAACTGGCAAGGGTAGCTCAACATCCACACAGACCACAAACTTCTTATGGTCTTTTTGTTTTTATTAAATAAAAGCTGAGAAGGTGAAGAGTTCCATGGTTCTGGCCATTCTCTCAAAGATAGTTTTCAAAACTGCCATGGGCTAAATAATATGTCAAGACCTAGATATTATTAGTGATACCCTCTTTTCCAGGTCTGCTCTCTGAACACATTTCTTAATGATAAATTAAGAAAGTATTCAGGGTTTTTTTTTTTTTTTTTATGGCAAATCATGCCTAACCACAGTGTAATTGATTTGCTGTTCAAAAAGGAAGGGGGCCTGGGTCAATCCAAATATCTTGTATTTGTGCCTTGTAAAATCCTGCATCAAAGTAAAGCATAAATCTGAGCTCTGCAGAAAACACCTGCAAAAGCAAAAAGGCCCAAAGCAGAGATCCGTAACACACCTACCTACATAACGTTGTATCTTAACTTTGTATTCCAGGTTTATAGAAAATCTGTGTGACTTCAGCTTTTCCTGACAGTTATTGATATTTGCACAGAACACTTCTGATATTCTGTGATAACCTATAAAAAACCTTTATGCAACAAACTCCACATGAAACTTTCAATGTCCACCTGCAGTGCCACTGAAATGCAAAATTAAAAAAGAAGCATTCTGTAATCACAAGCTAGTCAAAAATATCTACAAAATACAATATATTGCTAGCTAGCGATTACACCATTACATGCAAGAAAACCTGCAGTGTATTGAAAGGATCACTATCAGATACTAATGTACATTCTTTATCAGAAAGCAATGGCAGTTACTAAAGCTGAAGGGGAAAAAAAACCCTTAAAGCCATAGCATTTCTGGGATAGGGTATTTCTCTTTAATAATCAGTTTAATAGATAAATTCAAGGACAATTCAGCAGGGAAGCTGCTTCATTATGCTCATTTAGGAAGACAGTATTTTTAAGCAGTTTGCAAGATGACAAATAATGATCACGTAAACTGACTTTTCTCCCCCCTTAGCATAAAAAAAGCTATTAATGTAAACAGCCTTTTTATCACTCTCCAAATTCATCAACATGATAGAGGAGGAGAAATTTAATTTTCAGAGGCTATATTCAATAACTTTGGGTCATTTTTCTAAGACAAGACTTGCACACAGCAAGTTTATAAAAGACCTGGAATGATGTCAATATTTAAACCCAGCAATTCTGGGTTTGGGGATTTTTTTTGTGGGTGTGTTTTTAACTTTTCACTACGCTTCCAATGTAGAACGGGGTTTTTTGTTACAGCTGACAATTCTTTTTAGTAACTCCATTCTTCTGTGTAACCTGTAGTGACAAATCAGATCAATAGGCATTACAGTATACAATGTGCCCAAAGATCCTTTGTCAAAGTTATTATTTATAACTGCCTACATTAGACTAATATATGCATGCCTAGAAGTAGAGGGGAAGAACAGAATGACCTAAAAGTTTAAAATACTTGAAACACAAAAAGGGGAATATTTTAAGCAACTGCTTTCTTTCTGTTTATATGCAAGTCTAATACATTAACTATGACATTACCAGTGTATGCATACATCATAATGGAAAACATATCCAGCAGATGAATGATGCTTACTTCAGCATTGCAAGAAAAGCAGCAGGCTCAACATCTGGTATACGGATTTCATCTTTGTCCTCAGCAAGCTCTCCATAAAACATCGCATGGAATACAGAGCTCCCAACAGCCAGGACATACTGTTGAGAAAGGGAAATCTTATTTCGTGCTTTAAACTGAAAGTACTGCCAACAAAAACAATGTGGGAGATCCACTCTGTGCACACTAGGCTTCACTGACAGACTCTACAGACATGCTTCAGTAAGAAATGAAGTCAAAGCTAAGAACAGAATTACACATTTTCCCTGCATTTTACTCTCAGGGACATATATGCATTAGCTACCAGAAAACACTCGTATCCACTACAAAAGTTAAGTATTTCTAAAAAATCTCAAGAGTAACATTAATCAGCAGCACAAAGCAGTATTCCTAACTTTACAATGACTGCCTTCACAGAAGTGTACTGCTTAATACAAAACACAAAGAAAAGCAAGGGACAGACAATTTCACTGCATGTAGCCTCTTAAAATAAAAGAATTATGCCTGTTCCAGAAGAGCCAAGTCTCCCACACTATGTCCTGGTGTAACCGTGGGAGCTCTCTCTGGCTATCCCCACCCGAGCTGATAACGCAGCTGTTGCTTACTTTGTGTCCTGGCAGCCGCTGGGTCCCACCTGGTGGCCCGACCACAAAATGAACATCTGCCATCAAGTCATTGTTGAACATCACTGCATTTCTACAAACAGAGGCAGCGAGTTAATTTTTAGAGCCCAGTAATTCTGTGCTTACCCTAGACCCAAGAAATTCAATTCAATTCACCTTAAAGTTGCATGTTAGTAAAGAGAAGCAGGTCACACTTTGTTTTAAGCTTCTTTACACATCATCACAGAAATATACCAAAGAAAAAAAGTAAGCAGAAATGCGGGACAGGGACACTGTGTGCAATAAAAAAAAAAAACAAAACCAAACAAACAAAACCACCCCAAACTTATAAGAACTTCCAAAAAGTGGAAATCAAAGTCAAAAGCGTGTATCAACTAAGGTCTAAAAGCAAATCTTTATGGATATGCTGAAGCTTCCAGCAACATTTTTATTTACTCAAGACAAACAGCTGCACTGTCTGGAAAAGAGATATTAAAATATTTTCCATTACCAAAATATTTGTTTCACACACACACAAAAAAAGAGAATTGTGGTTTCTTCAGCAAATAAATGAATAAATAAACATATATATTACAAACATTTTGCTACTTTTCACCATCCCATTCAACCAGCAAAAATAAACTGCCCTGAACTTACCTCTCTCTGATGGTTGGATAAAGTCCTTGCCAATTAGGTGCTGGAATAGTGTTGTTGTTATTGAGATTTTGCTGGTGGTACTGCTGGACAGCAGTAGTATTAGGGTTGGTTGGTTTCTTTCGGGGAAAAATATCAGCAGCCATCTTCTTCTTCTTTTTCGTCTTCAAGGTAATTATTTCATAGCAAACTGGAGGCAATTTGCTGCTGCTACTGCTGCTGCTATTTCCCTTCTTAGAGCTCTTCTTGGACCTGTTCTTGACTGTCTCTGGAAGCATCAAGAAGAAGGTGAGACATTTCATGTTCTTTCCTTTCTCATCTACCATGAGTATACCTGTCTGTAAAGCTAGATAGCCTAACTAGCCAGGGACATTAAGAAATGCACATGGAAGCTGATAAACAGAGAGCAGCAGAACTGAGAGTTTGCTTCTTTTCCAGCAAGACAAGGTGACCTTTCCAGTGCACCGAGTAAGAAACTGGCTTTAAGTTTGATCCAGTACTTGAATTGTTAAATATATCCCCATCATTCCTGCCAGTTTTATTTCCTTCCAGATCTCCTGATGAGGATTTGCCTGAAAGCGCTACGCTCTGCCAAGAGGGTACACGAGTAGCTGTAACACTGGCTTTCTGAAGGGGGCTAGCAAGACGCACGCTGTAGCACTGCTGGTCTGCTCGATGAGCTGAACTTGTGCGTTGAAGGGATCGGAACAGAGTAGGTATTGCAGCGCTGCAGATGGAGTCACCCAGCGTTCAGAGCCAATAGCTGAAGTCACCAATAACGATTGGACCCAGCCACACAGTGACACCTATTGTAACGTATGCCGCTCCGACATTAAAGCGACAGCAGTTGCACTCTGCATTTCATGCCTAGGGCTAAGTGATAAAGTAATAAATGGCATGCACAGGTCTGTAAGTGCATGACTGGCTAGAAGCATGTGATTTTTAGCTCTCCTTGATGCCGCTTAAATTTTCACAGGGGAAGCAATAAAAAGTTGAAATCAGGTAGAAAGACGTATGTGAGTCTAAATACTTCCACGGGAGCTATTTCCACACATAGTCGATATTAGCATGACTTCATAGTCTCCAGTATTCCCACAAATCCCTACCATAACAGATGTTCAGCAAAAGCACGCTATAGATAGCAGAACCAAATTAAAGCAATCAACTAGCAGCAGCAAAGACAGCGATGCAGTTAAACAATCCCTTTCAGCGCAGCTTCTATTCCAGTGTAACGTGAATAGAGATGAGGTCACAGCTTTAGCTTTAACTCCTTATGTTTCTAGATAATGTAATATCTTTTGACAGGGGTCCTGAATCACTAAGCAGTGCTAATTAAGCCAGCTTACACCAGATATGGCTGCACCACATCAGAAGAAAACTTCTAGATGTGCAGATTAAAGCAAATCAGAGTGAATATATTTAATCAATGTTTCAAAGCATTAAATGAAAAAGTCTAATGATTTAGAGAGTCTCAGGCAGAAATCACTTGAGATGCACCCACACTCCAATTTTATTCACAAATACATTCTGAAATAAACAGGATATAAGCTGTGCCAACCAAATCACTTAAATAGGAAAGACTACTAATTTTTTAGTCAATAGTTTACTTAGAACTTAAATTTAGATCAGATTTCCTTAAAGGCAGGTCAAGTATACAAAAACCCAAGCAAGCATAGCCACTTAAAAACAAAAGCAGTGAAATAAAAAAAATATTAGCTAATAGGTGTCAACATTTCACACCTTAAACTATTGGGTGGGATAACTAAAATAGGATTTCATAATTATTTTCAACTTTAAAAGAAAGAAAATCCTCTTTGCTTTCAAAGCAAATTTAGCCACTTTAGGCCTTAATTAGTTTTGTTGGACAAGAGTACAACAATGAAATTAAAGTGATCAAAGGTTGGTGCAGAAATGGCTGACCTTGCTGAAATCCGTGACAGAAATCTGCTGCTGACTTAAACTGAAGCACAGAAATGTTACACAGACTATTTATTTAAATACCATCACAACTACTTGAATCACAGCTACAGTTTTGTAACATAAAATATCAGAATGTCTTTAAACCCAAAAATGTAAAGATTATCAGTATTCTTGTGACACACTCCATATTAATCACTGACTAAACAACCTGGCAGTTGACAATCTAAAGACTTTGCTGCAGGGATTTGATTTACCATTTCCAGACACACATCTATCCCCTCCGTCTGAAATCATTGCTCATGGAAAGGGAAAACAGAAGGATATGCATCTAATACCTTAGTTGCTACATTTCACAACCCAATGTCTTAGTGCAAAATCACCTTCCCCAGCAATTTACAAGATGGTAGATTATGCCTGGTGTGGCTGAAAACCAGGTATGTTCCTAAATACAGAGACAAGCAGGTTATTCAACAGCTAAAGAAACATTTTCTAGCAAACTTTTCCTTCTTTTCTCTCCTGTTTCCTTTTACATCTGCAACAGATTGATTTGGAAAGGAAAATAACAATCTAAGCCATATTGAACTGTAGAGGTAAAAGGAGTAAAGGGGAAGGAAACTCATCCCACAAATGGGATGTTTACAACTCCTTACAGACAAGAGTTTATAACAGGAACACAGCAGGTATTTTCAGCATAAAATTTGAGTTTGTTGACTTTGCATAAGAATTTTTTTTCCTCTCCTTATGTAAATTTCCAGCCCTTCTAGTTACAAGAATAACCCTTTTGCCACTGCATGGGAAATACATTTCAGAAGGACGAAGTTAAAAAAAAACCCACAACCTTAAAGATAACAGAAAAAACGAGCTCTTCGGAAAATCTGGTTCTCAGCATTGCAGTTGGCAGAAGGCGAAAGATAGCAGGAGTTAGGAGATTCATAGAGGATATTTGGTTTTCATTCCATAAATCCATTTTATACACTAGCAAAGGATATAAAGATCAAGGTCCTCACACATTTTTTCAAATCACTTGACCACTTGAAACTCAAAGATTATACACATACCAGATAAAGTCACTGGGAGCCTACGGAACAGATAGAGCATGACAGACAGACTGACCATTTCACTCAGTCTGGAAAATACAGATATTTGTAAATGACAACCTGTAGGAGTCCACCATACCTTTGACTTGTGTAAAACACATGTATAGCATGTTGTACTTCCCTAGGGACAGAAAAGTGGGAGAAGCTGCAGCTGACTTATGTTCTGCCTGAATCTACAAGCCAGATCCCTAGCAAACGACAGGATAAAAATGCACTCCAGTAAATAAAAGGCTCAATTCCATCTTTGTCTGTCTTTAAGCCACCCACCAAAATCTGGTCTGCTGTAACTGGAAAATAGGGCCGAATTCCACAAAAAACTCCAAAAGGTCCTATGAAAAACTACAGACCTGTTACAGGCTTTATAGCACTTTCCACTGCACTTCATCCGCTCAGAAACTGCCTCCTAAACCAACCAGTAGGTGCATGTGAAATGGGGAAAAAAAACACACCCAAAGACTTAGTGTTAGTTGCACTCACTATTGTTACCATTTTGTCAGCTACTTCCATCTATTTTTCTATAACATAGTTTTCTTCTTTTACTATAAGCTTACTGTCAATGAATTTACAAATCAGTATGTTAGAAGTCAGTAAAAGCAACCTGTGTTGAACGACTGTCTGTCTCCGGAAAGAGGATCAAGGAAAGTGACCTTCTTTCACCCAAAGACCTATCAATTTCTGAAAGCTTTTTATGATGTATTCTTAATCTTCTTCAGCAATTCTCATTTTTCTTCACTAATAATTAAATATTAAAACCAAACCTGATATACACAACTTAGAAAAAGGGAAACACAGTTCTTCGAAGACACACGAATCTTTATATTATAATCAAAGTAGTCAAACCAGAAACCCATTAATTTAAAGGGTGTAGGAAATTCCACACTTAACACTGACCTAACGAAAATGAAAAATGCCAGAAATGAAGAATTAAGCAAAGGACTATCTTCCTTTTGCTGAGATATTGTACATCAAGTTGCATGCCTATTTCAAATTATTAGCAGCAAGTTACAAGCCCTTGGAAATCAGCTCCTGGCTAAATATCGTGAACAACTGAAACATCAATTTTGCTGTTCAAATCCGAGTATGTGCAATATCCCAGTTTCATTTATCCTTTAAGACCATAATATAACTTGACACCATTGTGAGTGTTGGCACAGGAGTCATTATAGCACAAACCTCGGTACAACTTTAAGTAGTACAGTACTACTGTAATTATGCCTTTCTAAAGATAAATTCCAGTTGAGAAACCATTTAATTTCTGGGACTGACAGGAGTACTCTTCCTCATATTACATCAGTTCCTCCTGCCACAATACCATGTACACCAAAGTTTTTCTATTCCCCCCCCCCCGCCGCCCCGCCCCTTCTTACAAGATGTGTTTTTCTGTATCTCTCATCTGCAGGTCCATTCTTTGTGTAGCAATGTGAACTGGACAATTCTATAAAAAATAAGCTTTCATCAAAATTCCCAATTGTCTGTTACAACCAGACCATGAATAAAGGAATGGATTCCAAGTAGCCAATGAAAAAAATGCATATATTTCCTTTTTGCAAAGTTGCCCAGTCTCTCCCTTGGCAGTTATTATGCCTATGCATTATCAACATTCTTTGTTTAAATTCTGGATTTCCCCTTACAAGGAAGCAAATTTCAGACAATACATCTGGATTAACCAAAATAAACACACAATGCTACTGTTTAACAAATCTACCTGTCCACTGCTAAATTTCATTGAATTTAAATTGGCTTTAAATGCTCTTTAAAAAAAAAAATGAAAAAGTTCAAAAAACCAAATAAACAACAACAACAACAAAATCCCTAACTTACACAGCTGAGGAGCCTAGTTCTGTTTACCTAAGAATTATATAGTGACCTGGAAGAATCTTTCCCAATCACCTTCTAAGCCTTCTGTTTGCAAAAATGCTCATTTGGGAAGGTGACCTAATAGCTCTAACTCTTGATTTCCTCAAATAAAAATGCATTACAGTTGACAAAATCTTCCAGCTTCCTTGATTGGCAGCACTGAAAAGCAACTAAGATTGCATCCGCTTCTGTCTGTTGGTTGGAAGAGCTGGCCCTGAAGTCTTATTCAGTAAAGTCTTCTATGGAAAGAAAGATGACTAAAAGCATTTCTTTCCCAGAATCGCCAAGAGCTGGGAAAGAGTAGAATAGCGTCAGTGTAGAACTGCATCTTGAATAAACACTAGGAGCTTTAAAAGTCAGATATAGCTGACCTGTATTTTGCTACAGTTCTTATGCTACACTAGCAACAACCTTGTGGGCAACTATTCTTCTTAACTATGCTTATCATTTAGTTTTACAGTACGAGGATTTAAATATTTTGCATAATATTATCCATTACAACAGTTTCTACTTCTTTTTTTTTTCCTAAATGCCTGTAATGCTTAAAGAAAAAAGCAAAAAGCACTGAGCAGCCCAGTCAACAGGTAAATACAAACATACACAAAATAGAAGAAGAGAATGAGTATTCACATCTTTTTCAATCTTGCGTTATTTGTTAGCATGTAGGCTATGGCACTTCTTACCAGTCTCCCTAGCAAAGCAGCCTTAATTTTAGTTTGTCCTTTTTATATCTACACCCCTTTTTTTTTTTTTTTTTTTTACAGCAATATGCTCTTTGAGACAAAGCAATCAAACAAAAATATTATATTTAAGAATAACATTTATCCCTATGTTTACTTGAGAATAAACATCCGCTTTCCTTCTGTGAGGGTTTCAGCTGGCTTGACACCAACCTGCTCCTACACCAAGTGCAACGTCTTCTGCTGTCATTTTTTTCCTGTTACTTTCTTGCTTAGCTGCTTAAATTCGCAATTGAACTTCAGTGAGAGGTTCGATAACTTTGTATTTATGCCCCAAACACAAAGTAACACAAAAAACTTCTCTAACGTTAACTTTTGCTTTTAAAGATTTTGCTCCCAGCTGGGTCAAAATAAATATAGCTAGTGTATGAAAGCAAACAAGAAATAAAAAAAGTTTAAATTTCTTTTGTATTTTCATTACTATTTCAATAGCATGTTTGCTGCACAAATGACAGTCCATATAAGCCACAACCATATAAAGAAAGGCTTATGTTTAAACCGTTAACAATGTATTTGATCCTGTTACAGTGAATTATAACACAAACATTCTCTTCTGTGCATATGGGCAGAAATAATGTGAAATGCTTCACTGCAATACGAAATATGTGATTTTACCACTCTGCTGAGATATATTCCCCAATGTCATGGTTTGGGAGCTGCAGGTAGAAAATATCCCAGAGAAGAATCTGCAGCTTATTCTATAAACATTAATGTGCTTCTTGATAGTTCTAAGTAAAAACAAGAATTATACATGAACTCCAAGATGAGAAAACTTGCAACTACAAAATAAGAAATTCAATACAAGGTTACAGGACATAAGCTGCTTTTCAATGAATTTAAAAGTGACAAATTGTGCATTTCTTCCCCATCAGTACTACCCTAGCATGTCTGTTTCACTTGGTGTTGAATTTTGCTCTTGACAATCTGTGGGGTCAAAAAGTAAGTTCTTTTTTAGAGGCTGCTATTTTTTTTTATTATTATTTATTTCTAAACATGATATTGCAAACCTGAAAGCATTCAACCCTCTTTCTAAGGCAGAGGTCAACTTTAATTCTAGTGTGCCTCTTACCAAAACTGACTTACAAAGGAAAGATCAGATAGCTCAGGAAATTGGTAATGAGATACAGTGGTTTTCCATCTCTAGGTCACTAATTCTAAATTGACCAAGGTCAACAGTAATCAAAAGTCATTAGCACTTAATGATCGTTCAGTGCCCTGTGAGAAAGAAGCTAGTGATCTTAGTGCACTTCAGAAAAAACACCACTACAATTAGTACTCACATGCTGCCTATTTCTAGGGAGAGATCAGGATCAGATGGCTGCTGCTATTTTTTCCTATCTTACAGCCTGATCTTGCCTATGTAGACAAACCTTTATACTACTTTTAACTTGGCTCAGGAACTATTCTTTTTAAACCAAATAGTTAAAGTAATATAGGCTCTATATAAAGGGCAGGTTGGAAGGTGACTGGTCCTACCCCTTTATATCATCGGTCCCCAAACGTCTTTGCCCTCCTACACACAGTAAATCTGGAAAATGCAAACACTAACACAGACAAAGAGAATATACTTTCTCAATGACTCCTTGCTTGTGAGAGTCTATGGCACTGGAATAGTAACTACCCCATGAGTATCCACAGGGGGGACTGAATTACAGTTGATTATGTCAGCATATAATTCAAGGGCTACATTTTTCATGTGCAGATAACTTACTTCCACCACATCAAACCATAGTGTTGAAGTACTCTGTGGGACAAAAAAAGGGGAGAGGATACTGCTACAACCTACACCATTCTGTGGCCTGCAAATTTCAGCCTCCTGGGAAGTTAGATTCTATCAGCACCTTCCAACAAAGTTAAGAAAAACAGAGGGAATTTTGGGAAAGGTTGGTTAGGTGGTGTAATGTAAATGTCATTAGGGTCTATCATGGGAAAACTACACCATGCCAATCCGTAGTTCCCTGAACTTTGCTTGATGTAAAATACGTGGCCTAAAAAAAGCAAATTCAGTGATTTGGCACACTTATGTTTACAGTAGAAGAACGTACGTAGAACCTTTCAGTATAAGTATTTTAAATGAGCTTAAAAAGGGGGGTGGGGTGGAGAGGAATTGGTAAAGCTTCCTGTTTCTACTGCATTTTAAAATGACAAAAGAAGAAGATTAGCCCAGTTAGTCAAAGAGGAATCAGTCCATTGGAAAAACAAGTACGCACTTCTCAAAAGGGAGAATCAAAACCCATGACTAACAACACTTGCAACGTTTTTACAATTGTTTAATAACCTCAGGTTTTAAATGCGAGAGACTGTTAGCTGCTAAACTGAGCTGCATTCAATCAGTTCAAGGAATAGAACCAAACATTTCTTCCATTAAACTGCACTGTATCAATCTTCCTTTGCCACATGTTAGAAGTTTGTGGAACTTGTTACTCACAGCACACGGAGCTTGTTTGAATGGCTGTTCCGCAGGGGAATAAAGATGTTGCCAAATTTTTTATCTTAACTGTATTAGAAAATCAGATTTACTTTGCTGCAAGCACTTGTCACACTTGCCTATTAGATCCGTTATGCTTTAGTCTTTCAAACAGTTTCTCCTCCTCTTTACAAGTGAATGGCAGCTACTTTGCAGCAATGAATTTTCAAGATGAACACATACATAGTCCTCAAATTCTGGTTTCAGAATATATTTTTAAGCACTAAGATGTATTTGTCTAGCAATCGTATGATATCCTACTTGCCTGTTCTTCACAATAACTCTGTTTCAGAGACCTATGGGCATGTCACAACTTCAGTAGAGAAAAATAAAAAAATTAAGGAGCAAGTAATCAAACATAAAAGCATAATTAAGGGACTGTTCAAGGTAAACATACACACACATTAGTTTTATGGATTATAAAGTTTTATACAGTATGAAAGTTTTTACTTTTTCTTGGTCTGATAGAAGAGTATTACGAAATCAAATAGTATTAAGAAATCAAGCACACCTAGGTGCACTTTGTACATGTTTAATTGCCTTATATTATCTTAACACCGCACAGTATTTCTTTGAGATACATTTCAGAGAAACTGAGCAAGCTGTCTAATAGTGCAGAGATTTCTTTAATCTCCGAGTTGAACTCTGCTGAGGACTCCAAAGGAAGGCAAAACACTGCAACAAAGGGACAGTGCAAGCCGCTGCATAAATTTCTGTTGTAAATAACGAACAGCTAGCTTTAACTCCTCCCCAAATTAAAGAGTATGGCTTGCACTTTCCTCCTCTGCTAAGTGGTCAAGATGATACACTGTTGAGTACCACGTGACATATTACGGATTAGATTTTAAAGGAACTTTGTTCCATCAACTATTGCAAGCCTACATATAAAATATCACACTATCAGCCACAACTAAAAATGCTGACTGAACAGTTGTTTTCTTTTCATACTCTCAGAAAACCCTTGCAACCTGAGAAAACAGAGAGGCAGCAAAGCTGTAATTCCTGAGAATGTAGTTTTTTGAAGAAAATGACTCTTTTAAATTACTTTGGATGTGAAGAGGAGAAACTGCAGCTAGGGTGGATACAAAGTGTAACCTGGTACATAAATATCCTGTCACAGGAGGATGTTGCCAACAAGTCATTCAGCCCTGTACTGATCCTCTGGTGAAATATTTATTCAGGACACCAGGTAACCTCAGGATACAGGTAACAGGGCTGGACAAGTTGATGTCTCAAGATGCCTTCCAAATCTGTTTTCTGCAATCCTACACCCTACATACCCAGGACAGCCAGCAGACACTCACAGATCACCAACTAGGTTCACAAGCAAATACTTCACAGATGTTGGACTCACTTGGTTTTCTTTTACTCTAACTTGCAGAGTTCTGAAAATCAGATAGGGCAGCAGAATCAGGAAACAGACAAGCCAGGCTGGCAAAATGGGAAGTTTGCAAATTCAAACGAAGTCACCATTTACTCACGCTTTACACTCCTCAGTTTTCTGACATACATACATATTAGGTGGTTTGGTAATTTAGAACTGGATTGGAATTCAACCTTATGGCAGAAAACAGAACTGAAGACAACTTCCACCACACAAAGCTTTTAATATTTTCCTTCTAAGATTCCCATCTCTTATTTGTTTCTTTTGCCTTATCTATTAGCTCTTTGAGATAGAAACTCTTGCTCATCACTTATTTACGTAGTGCCTCACAAATCAGGGCTTCCATGCCAGCTCAGTATTTGAACATTTGCTGATGTAAAACAAAACAAAAGCTGTAATGTTTGAGGTGTTGGTAGAGAGATTACAGGAGAGCTACCCTGAACTACCAGAGAAAGCTAGTGCTGGGCTGGAACAACATTCTGCTGAAACTAGTGTCATTTGCATAAGTTCACACAGCGTGTTAAGACCTACATTTCTTATGACAACACAACACATAGCCTATCATCATCAGACCGACCTGTTTTAATTGAGCCTAGCATAGAACTGATGCTTCCATCATAAGCATAATGACTGTTTGGTAACTTTAGAAAAAATACTTGCTCCAAGTTCCAGCAAGCAAGTACCAAAATTACTTGCATCTTTTTTCTCAGCCTTAATGAACAAGCTAAAAGAATTTCATATTGCTTCTGAAAAGTGTCTCCTCCAGGGCAGAACTGAGGATCACTGGAGAGGAAACATAAGAAAAGTTATTGTGCAGTTAGCTGCAGTGTACTTACTGTGAGGGGTAAAAAAAAAAAACAAAAAAAACCCAACCAAAAAAAAAAACCAACTCCACCCCCCACCCCTCCCGAAAGGTACTGCACTCTACATTCAACTTTGGCAATCCTGAAGAACTTATTTCAAATGAGTAAGGTCCTAAGGGATTTGATTTGCAAAGTTCAATTACTCAATGAAGCCAAAATACCGCGTGCTATGACATACTGCACTTACTTTCTGCAGGAAATGGCGAAACCGGTTCTTTCACACCAAAAGGAAAGTTATTTTGAGCTTGACTGTGGCATAAACTAGGGCAGAATCAAATGTAGTATCGTATACCTATAAACCAGTACCACCTCTCACTATAAAAGACAATCAAAAAGCCCAGGACAGGGATTAAAGTCTGATATAAATATTACATGCTGAAAACAAAGTACAATGAAGACTAACAGCAACACAGAAAATCTGCACCTGCACTCTTCAGCTGAGACACAGTCAGTCTGTTGTTTTAATTAGGTATGTTAGTAATCATCCTTTTAGGAACACTTACATATCATAACTTCAAACTTTTCCTCACTTTGAGTGAGAAAAAAACCACTCCTCTCTCCTGATTTTAAAGGCATCACCACTCAGGAAACAATATAGCAGAATCAATTTATAAACCTGGATTTTACTACAGATGGACTTTCTCAAAACAGGAAAATTGTAAATTGCAAACGTGCATGCCCTTAACTGAAACTACTCAGTCTTCAGACATGTGCACAAGGAAGATCAGCCAACAGTGTAGGGAAGGCGAGGTGGTATTTATGTCAAACTGGGTGCAATTATTCATTGTTCCTCTAGAAAATTTACTGAATTGATACTTAAAGTACTTCTTTAAAAGAAGCATTACCTTAACCAGAAAAAAAACCCCACCAACAAACCATACCCTAACTTCCAGGTTTACAGAACTGACTTTTTGCCCAGTGGAAGTGCTAGCCCCCAGAGGCCCCTACCCAGGTGCGTTGGCTCCCAAGTTCGGTGTTCCTCGCACTCCTCCTGTGGTCCCAAACCACTGGAGCGTTGGAGTGGTTTATCACCACTGGTTCGCTTCCGGTACGCCACGGAGCCAATCACAAAAGGCAGCTGCATACGCTCAGTTAAAAAAGTAAGGATGAAGCCTCTCGAAACGGCTGCACACACAAATAATTACTCTGGTGGGGCAAGGACTGTTTTCCAAGGGGCTCTTTGTGCTGGGCGAGTCGGGCAGTGGGTGATCGGGTCCCCACACAAACTGCCCCGGCCCCTCTCCACCTTCCCAAGTTCGGCGGCAGGCGCGGCTCTCAGGTGCGGCCGCTCCGCTCCGCCCCGTCCCTCAC